>CAXAJY010000033.1:0-150857 GCA_963969285.1 Odontomyia ornata | reverse complement strand
AATATAATGTAATATAATATAATATAATATAATATAATATAATATAATATAATATAATATAATATAATATAATATAATAGAATATAATATAATATAATATAATATAATATAATATAATATAATATAATATAATATAATATAATATAATATAATATAATATAATATAATATAATATAATATATTATAATATAATATAATATAATATATATAATATAATATAATATAATATAATATAATATAATAATATAATATAATATAATATAATATAATATAATATAATATAATATAATATAATATAATTATAATATAATATAATATAATATAATATAATATAATATAATATAATATAATATAATATTAATATAATATAATATAATATAGTATTATATATAATATAATATAATATAATATAATATAATATAATATAATATAATATAATATAATATAATATAATATAATATAATATAATATAATATAATATAATATAATATAATATAATATAATATTATATTATATAATATAATATAATATAATATAATATAATATAATATAATATAATATAATATAATATAATATAATATAATATAATATAATATAATATAATATAATATAATATAATATAATATAATATAATATAATATAATATAATATAATATAATATAATATAATATAATATAATATAATATAATATAATATAATATAATGTAATATAATATAATATAATATAATATAATATAATATAATATAATATAATATAATATAATATAATATAATATAATATAATATAATATAATATAAATATAATATAATATAATATAATATAATATAATATAATATAATATAATATAATAATAATATAATATATAATAATATAATATAATATAATATAATATAATATAATATAATATAATATAATATAATATATAATATAATATAATATAATATAATATAATATAATATAATATAATATATTATAATATAATATAATATAATATAATATAATATAATATAATATAATATAATATAATATAATATAATATAATATAATATAATATAATATAATATAATATAATATAATATAATATAATATAATATAATATAATATAATATAATATAATATAATATAATATATATAATATAATATAATATAATATAATATAATATAATATAATATAATATAAATATAATATATATAATATAATAAAATATAATATAATATAATATAATATAATATAATATAATATAATATAATATAATATAATATAATATAATATAATATAATATAATATAATATAATATAATATAATATAATATAATATAATATAATATAATATAATATAATATAATATAATATAATATAATATAATATAATATAATATAATATAATATAATATAATATAATATAATATAATATAATATAATATAATATAATATAATATAATATAATATAATATAATATAATATAATATAATATAATATAATATAATATAATATAATATAATATAATATAATATAATATAATATAATATAATATAATATAATATAATATAATATAATATAATATAATATAATATAATATAATATAATATAATATAATATAATATAATATAATATAATATAATATAAAATAATATAATATAATATAATATAATATAATATAATATAATATAATAGAATATAATATAATATAATACAATATAATATAATATAATACAATATAATATAATATAATATAATATAATATAATATAATATAATATAATATAATATAATATAATATAATATAATATAATATAATATAATATAATATAATACAATATACCATAATATAATATAATATTGTAATGATATCCGACAATCATTCATTCATTAGAGTGATATTCATTACATTGATACCCGATCAATGTAATGAGTATCACCCAGAACTAAATAGAAACACACGTAATGATATCAACACAAGGTAACAATTCATTCGTATATTAAAATGATATTCATCACATTAATACTAAATCAATGTGATGAATATCACCCACATTTCACTTGACCTAATGCAATAAATTTCACTTGACTTCGAAAAGTATCAAGTGAACATAAACATTAAAATGTAACGAATGTAACATGAATCTCACCATAGAAATACATTCACTGATAACGTGTGAATGAAATCTCGTGTTCCCTTTGGCACGCGACGATTGAACGTATGGGCTAGTAAAGATGATTCACGTACATTGCTTGAGGTGTGAACTGAAGTGGTGTTCCCTTTGACACACGACACTTGAGTTTATGGTCAAGTAATAATGAATCATGTGAGTTCATATGCATGATATTTTGTATACTCGAACGTGTCGTCGTTCTGAGTAATAAATTGAGAATTGGGTAATTTTTGTAATAATGTACGACCAATAAATTTCATATTTTTGTTTAGTTTGTAAGAAACGAAATTGTATATAAACCAAAGGAGTTATGAAAAATATATCAATTATTGATCATACGCGTTAGAAGGAGTTTCTTTAAACTGCGAGTTTGTAGCGAATATAAACTATTTACTTTGCTGCTAATTGTAGCAAGTTAAAGTTTAAAATTTAGTAACCATGGCGTTAATGGAATTAAAGATTCCACGCTAGAAATCTCTGCGGCCTAGCCGCTTGGATAAGTAGGTACCCTACCAGTTCTGGATTTTATATAAGAAATTTATATCTTGTTCTAGAGAGGAACGAGATAAAATATATCCGATAAAACCAGACATATTTTATGGCGATCCTGCCCTACCGAACTTTGAGGAAGAGGATGCGATTAATGAAGGACTATCAGAAGAGGATAAGCGCGTTATTAATGAAGTGTTTGAGAAATTAGTGAAACAAGCGGAGGAATACAAACCGATGTCCGTGAAGAAGATTGAGCAGCCAGCACCACCTTATGTACCTACAAAGATAGGTACACCTGACTACAGAGGACCTAAGCCTCACAGTTTTGAGCGTTATCAGCAGAAGAAAATCAACAAAGAACAGGATATTGAAGCAACGATTCCGAAGAAGCGTCGACCGAGAGGAGGTAGAAGAACGAAGTTAAAGCGCGAACGAACAGAGCTTCACAGAATAATCCGGATATCAGTTGGGGAGCGGAAGCAGCGGTTACAGCAGAAACTGTTAGAGCTAAAGCCGGAACGAAGGTACTGGAAGCAATATGGGGAATAGCTGTTCTGTGCAAAGTACGTTCGTGGAGCAGTATCAACAATCGTTGGTGACGACGGGTGCATTCACTATAGGATTAATTATATTTTACTTCTACAACAAACATAATAAGAATTACGTTGTTAAAAGATTGAATAGGAATATAAATGTGTAATTAAATGCATATAGAAATGACCATAAAATTAAATTGATAGTTATCCTTATTTTTTTTTTTCGTTATCATTGTAAGGACTTCATGCTATACTAATTGAATTTTGGCATCTCATTATTGATTTATGGAGCAGTTAGAACTGTTTGTGCTTGAAAATGAAAGGATCCTTAGCAACTTGAAGAAATGTGCAAAAAGTTTGTATACATTTGAGACTCTTCACGCAAAATCAGAAGAATTGAAAGCTAGGAGAGAAAGGTTCAATAATACCCTTAAAGTTTGTAGTGAGGAAGACTCTAGAATATTAGATCTAAAATTAAAATTCAGGGCTCAATCGTCAATCTTAGAAGGAGAAATCTGGCTACAGCTGAGTAAACAAGGATACTCTATAGAGACAGACACTAAAGAAGAATCCATTAGCGAGGATTTAGAATTGAGTTTACCATTTCTCGAGGAAAACTTTACGATGGCTGATTTTAATCTAGAAACGGCTATGAAGTTGATCCCTGTCTTTGATGGCAAATATAAGGAATTAGATCCTTTCCTTAAAATTCTGGAAATTTTACACGCAACTTTATCAGCTAATGCAAAAACTAGCTTAATAGACTTTGTTGTAAATGTAAAATTGAGTGCCACCGTCAGACTTTCTTTGGCCAACACTTCGGTTTCCACTTTTGACTCTTTGAAATTAGAATTACAGAATAACGACAAAAGTAACAAAACAGTTCCACAGATCGACACACTTTTGAGCGGCACTTACCAGAAAAAATCTTCCGTGAGCGCTTACAAAGACAAGATTCTGAATTTAGTTGATGAGCTTAATCAGCTACAAATTCAGGAAATAGGTAGTCAAGCTTCCGCTAACGAGAAGAAAATAATAACACAAATGAATGACACCTACGCATTGACTGTTTTCAAAAACGGACTAGGTGATCAGCTAAGAAGCACTATTTTCTCGGCAAGACCAAAAAGCTTTGCTGAAGCCGTGTCTCTTGCGCAAGAACTGGAAAATGCAGAGACGCAAGCTACCAATAGCGTGATGCATTTTACTAACGGCTCAGATAGAAAAGGTAAAAAGCAAGGCAACCGCTATAAGAAAAACAGAGGTCGAAGATATAATTCAGATAATAATGATGCGAATAGCAATCGCAATTATAATAGTAGCAACAACAATGGTGGTAATGGTAATGAAACGAACACTCGTTACCAAAGTAACCAAAACAATAGTAATTATAGAGGTCGTGGACGTAATAGAAGGAACAATTATAGGAATAATTACAATAATGAACAAAGAACTGTACACGTTGTTACCGATCAGGGAAACGTGCAAGGCTCGGGAGAGGATTTTCAGAACCTCCCGGATCAGTAAGTTCAAAACTAGAGAGAAAAATATTTAGAATCACTGAAAACTGTACAAATTTTGTAAGAATCTATAATTGTAATTCAGGTAGATATCTCTTATTTTTAATCAACACCGGAGCAGATGTGTCAATTTGTAAAGAAAATATTCATTTTAACTTAGAGAACACGTTAGATACTAATAATAAAATTAAGTTAACCGGCATTACCAAAGAGATAACTACATCTCTGGGTACAACTAATCTTGACTTAATGATTGGGAATTATAAATTAAAAGAACCATTCCACGTTGTGCAAAGCAATTTCCAATAAGCACGGATGGAATCATCGGTAGAGATTTAATGGTCCATTATTTATGTAAAATCGATTACGAAACGTTTACAATAACCTTCAACGTGAACGATGAAGATATCATACTACCTATGGACACACGAAAACAGGAACATTCACAGCTAAATATTTCAGCAAGAACTGAGATGATTGTCCCTGTTAATATAGAAGTTTCTGAGGATAGTATTATCCTTAACACAGAAATAGAAAAGGGTGTTTTTGTAGGAAATACTATCATACCTGCAAAAGGGGTTCGACACGTAAAAATATTGAACACTAATGACGAAGACATCGTCATAAGGAACTTTAATGTTGAAGTAGAACCGTTAAAACACTATAACATTTTTAAGTGGGAAAAACAAAGATATACCAAAGACAGATTCAAGAAACTTATAGAGGTTATGAACAAAGACATTCTCGACAGACCCGCGATGCATAATTTACTTGAGATAATAGAGAATTTTCAAGATGTGTTTCATTTGGATGGAGAAAAATTAGAAACAAATAATTTTTACAACAGAGGTTACAGACCGTAGATAAAAATCCGGTTTATATTAAAAATTATAGATTGCCACAATCCCAAAATGAAGAGATCCTACAACAAGTTAAGGACCTTGAAACAAATGGCATCATTGAACCATCGATAAGCCCATACAACTCACCTCTTTTGGTAGTACCAAAAAAGAGTGCAGATGGGAAGGCTAAATGGCGACTGGTTGTGGATTTTAGACGATTTAACGACAAAATTGTCAGCGACAAGTTTCCTTTGACGAGACTTGAAGACGTCTTAGACAAGTTGGGTAGAGCAAAATACTTCTCTACGCTGGATATGACTAGCTCTTTTCATCAAATTGAACTTGAGAAAGAGTCTAGACCATTGACGGCATTCTCCACCAGTGATGGACACTATCAATTTAAAAGATTACCATTCGGATTGAAAATTTCATCAAATAGCTTTCAAAGGATGTTGACTATAGCTCTTAGTGGCCTAAGTCACGAAGCATTCCTGTATGTTGATGACATTATAGTATTCGGTTGCAGCATCAAACATCATAGTGACAACCTTCGTAAAGTATTACAAAGACTGCGTCAGCACAATTTAAAATTAAATCCGGAAAAATGCCAATTTTTGAGATCAGAGGTAGTATACCTGGGTCATTTGATAACCAATGAAGGAATCAGGACTGATCCAGCTAAAAATGATACTATCAAAAACTACCCTGTCCCGAAAAATGCAGACGAAGTCCGCAGATTTGTGGCTTTCTGCAATTATTACAGGCGTTTTATTCCTAAATTTGCTGAGACGGCGAAGTGTTTGAATGCTTTACTAAAGAAGAATGCAACATTTAGCTGGACTGAAGAATGTCAGAATGCATACGATACTTTGAAGAGAAAATTGATAGAACCTCCAATCCTTCAATATCCAAATTTTGACAAACCTTTCATATTAACGACTGATGCTTCTAACTACGCGTTGGGCGCAGTCCTATCTCAAGGAGAAATTGGACAAGATTTACCAATTTCTTATGCAAGTAAATCTTTGGCTAAACACGATATTAATAAACCTACTATCGAAAAAGAACTCTTAGCCATACATTGGGGCATAAACTTCTTTAGACCCTACCTCTACGGAAGGAAGTTTGTGGTTGTGACCGATCACAGACCACTGGTATCTTTGTTTACACATAAAAATCCTTCATCGAAACTTACTAGAATTCGTGCTGACCAGTCCGATTATGATTTTTCGATTGTATATAAACAAGGTAGTATGAATACCAATGCTGATGCATTATGAAGGATCGAGCTAGACTCTGATACCTTAAAAGCAATGATACCTCCAGAAAATGATGAAACTGCGAAGAAGAAAATATTAGCTATTACCAGGCAAATGGCCTCTGAAAATGAAAAGAAGATAGTCGACGACGAGGGCACCCAGACACCGATAGAACTTGATCAACTCTATTGTTGGGATTGCACGAGTTTGTCAGACATCACCGGTATCATGAAATTAAAATTTATACTGCGCAGAGAAAATAACAGAGAAAATAAAGTTTCCATTATACGTACAAAAGATATTATAGAAGTGCACTGTAGCGATATAACTGATGCGAAATCCGTTTCCATTAAGAATGCTACCACGAGAGATAAAAATAATGAGACAATTGGCGATAATCCATATCCGAAACTCGTTTCGATTTTGGAGAAGCTAATGAGATTCGCGAATCAAGAATGTATAAATAAACTCTCATTATCTTGTGAAGACATTATTTTTGAGTCTATAGACAAAGTAATGTTTAAAAGAATATTTAATATGTTGCAACATAAAACAAGTACGCAAAAGAAACTTCGAATCATGATATACAAACCACCAACTAAAGTAACAGATAAAACAAACCAAAAGAAGCTAATAGAAGAGTATCACAACTCACCGCACGGAGGACATCTTGGGGTTCGCAAGACATTGCTAGAATTAAAACAGCGATATTGTTGGAAAAATATGAACAATATGGTTAAGGTTCACATAAGAAATTGTGAAGCATGTCAGACTAATAAACAAGTAAGACATACAAAAGAAAGGATGGTCAAAACTGACACTCCATCAACAAGCTTTGAAACGGTACAAATAGACACCGTAGGTCCATTAAGAATCTCAAATAACTACCGATATATATTAACGTTACAATGCGAATCGACGAAATTTGTAGTTGCTTTCCCTATAGAAAATAAGGAGTCACAAACAATAGCTAAAGGACTAGCAGAAGAATTCATATTAAAATATGGACATTTTAAAATACTCAAATCTGATTTAGGGACCGAGTTTACAAATAAACTAATGGGCGATATATGTGAATTGCTAAAAATAAAGCAAATTTTTTCTACTCCATACCATCACCAAACATTTGGTTCGGTTGAAAGAAACCATCGCGTACTTAACGAGTATATGTACTCTTTTGCTGATGACCAGCAATGGGACACATGGATTCCGTACTACACCTTTGCATATAATACTACACCACATGTAGACACAAATTATACACCATATGAGCTAATTTTTGGAAAACTCTCTTACCTTCCAAATGATTTAATTGAGAATAGGGATAAAGTCTACAATCTTGATGATTATTCAAAAGAGCTAAAGGTTAGATTAAGAACATCCATAACAAAAGCTAGGAACATAATACAGAATGTCAAATCCAAAAGAGTTCAAAATCAAATTTATACAAACCCAATACACATAAACATCGGAGATTTAGTATTAATCAGAAATGAGAATAGAAAGAAACATCAACCTCCTTACAAAGGTCCTTTCAAAGTCATAAACATTGCAAATAGTAATGTAATAGTTGATATTAATGGACTCCATAAAGCAATACATAAAGATAGAATAAAAGCATATAACGTTGTATCATAATAAAAACATTATAAGACTTGCAAGGATAATTAGAACATTTAATTATAAAGAATTACCAAAATTTTTTTTTTAAAACTAAAGAAAAATATGTAAAATAAAATATATATATAGAATAAATTAAAGAAATAAGAAAGAGAATATTTATATATATATATATATATATATATATATATATATATATATATATATATATATATATATATATATATATATATATATATATATATATATATATATATATATATAGAATAAATTAAAAATAATATAAGAATATATATAAACATTGAATAATATGTAAATAATAAATTTTTTTTTTTTAGATTCGTATTAAGATATAGAACTAAGCTCAATATATTAACACTCATCTTGAGGTTAAGGGTGTAATGATATCCGACAATCATTCATTCATTAGAGTGATATTCATTACATTGATACCCGATCAATGTAATGAGTATCACCCAGAACTAAATAGAAACACACGTAATGATATCAACACAAGGTAACAATTCATTCGTATATTAAAATGATATTCATCACATTAATACTAAATCAATGTGATGAATATCACCCACATTTCACTTGACCTAATGCAATAAATTTCACTTGACTTCGAAAAGTATCAAGTGAACATAAACATTAAAATGTAACGAATGTAACATGAATCTCACCATAGAAATACATTCACTGATAACGTGTGAATGAAATCTCGTGTTCCCTTTGGCACGCGACGATTGAACGTATGGGCTAGTAAAGATGATTCACGTACATTGCTTGAGGTGTGAACTGAAGTGGTGTTCCCTTTGACACACGACACTTGAGTTTATGGTCAAGTAATAATGAATCATGTGAGTTCATATGCATGATATTTTGTATACTCGAACGTGTCGTCGTTCTGAGTAATAAATTGAGAATTGGGTCATTTTTGTTGTATGACCAATAAATTTCATATTTTTGTTTAGCTTGTAAGAAACGAAATTGTATATAAACCAAAGGAGTTATGAAAGATATATCAATTATTGATCATACGCGTTAGAAGGGGTTTCTTTAAACGAATCGCTGCGAGTTTGTAGCGAATATAAACTATTTACTTTGCTGCTAATTGTAGCAAGTTAAAGTTTAAAATTTAGTAACCATGGCGTTAATGGAATTAAAGATTCCACGCCAGAAATCTCTGCGGCCTAGCGCTTGGATAAGTAGGTACCCTACCAGTTCTGGATTTTATATTAGAAATTTATATCTTGTTCTAGAGAGGAACGAGATAAAATATATCCGATAAAACCAGACATATTTTAATATAATATAATATAATAGAATATAATATAATATAATATAATATAATATAATATAATATAATATAATATATTATATTATAATATAATATAATATAATATAATATAATATAATATAATATAATATAATATAATATAATATAATATAATATAATATAATATAATATAATATAATATAATATAATATAATATAATATAATATAATATAATATAATATAATATAATATAATATAATATAATATAATTCTAATATAATATAATATAATATAATATAATGTAATATAATATAATATAATATAATATAATATAATATAATATAATATAATATAATATAATATAATATAATATAATATAATATAATATAATATAATAAATATAATATAATATAATATAATATAATATAATATAATATAATATAATATAATATAATATAATATAATATAATATAATATAATATAATATAATATAATATAATATAATATAATATAATATAATATAATATAATATAATATAATATAATATAATATAATATAATATAATATAATATAATATAATATAATATAATATAATATAATATAATATAATATAATATAATATAATATAATATAATATAATATAATATAATATAATATAATATAATATAATATAATATAATATAATATAATATAATATAATATAATATAATATAATATAATATAATATAATATAATATAATATAATATAATATAATATAATATAATATAATATAATATAATATAATATAATATAATATAATATAATATAATATAATATAATATAATATAATATAATATAATATAATATAATATAATATAATATAATATAATATAATATAATATAATATATTATAATATAATATGATATAATATAATATAATATAATATAATATAATATAATATAATATAATATAATATAATATAATATAATATAATATAATATAATATAATATAATATAATATAATATAATATAATATAATATAATATAATATAATATAATATAATATAATATAATATAATATAATATAATATAATATAATATAATATAATATAATATAATATAATATAATATAATATAATATAATATAATATAATATAATATAATATAATATAATATAATATAATATAATATAATATAATATAATATAATATAATATAATATAATATAATATAATATAATATAATATAATATAATATAATATAATATAATATAATATAATATAATATAATATAATATAATATAATATAATATAATATAATATAATATAATATAATATAATATAATATAATATAATATAATATAATATAATATAATATAATATAATATAATATAATATAATATAATATAATATAATATAATATAATATAATATAATATAATATAATATAATATAATATAATATAATATAATATAATATAATATAATATAATATAATATAATATAATATAATATAATATAATATAATATAATATAATATAATATAATCTAATATAATATAATATAATATAATATAATATAATATAATATAATATAATATAATATAATATAATATAATATAATATAATATAATATAATATAATATAATATAATATAATATAATATAATATAATATAATATAATATAATATAATATAATATAATATAATATAATATAATATAATATAATATAATATAATATAATGTAATATAATATAATATAACATAAAACCTTCGGTCTGTGACTCAAGTGGGTTTACCCATCGCACAAATGTAGTTATTCCTTTGTGGATATTTCACTTCTGAGTGATTAATTATTTTGACTGTCCTATTAATATTCAAAATTCAAAAACTGTAATAAAATCTGATGTGACTCGGGACATTTTTCTGTTGTCCACATATGAAGTACCATTAACCCTCCCCTGAGAGTTAGTTCTGTATAATTTACCAACATACGGTACTCCTGGAACTTGTCTTTCAAGCATGATGACAAAAAGGTTCTCATAACACTTCCTACTCCTCTTGGTCTTCCTCCTCGTCTTCCTCTTCGTCTTTCTCTTGGTCTTCTTCTTCGTCTTGCTCTTCGTCCTCCTCTTCGTCTTCTCCTTTGTCTTCTTCTTTGTCTTCCTCTTTGTCTTCCTCTTTGTCTTGCTCTTCGTCTTCCTCTGCATCTTCTTCTTCGTATTCCTCCTTGTCATCCTCTTCGTCTTCTTCCTCGTCTTCCTCGTCGTCTTCCTCTTCGTCTTCATCTTTGTCTTTCTCTTCGTTTTCCCGTTCGTCTTCCTCTTTGTCTTCCTCTTCGTCTTCCTCTTCGTCTTCCTCTTCGTCCTCCTCTACATCTTCCTCTGCGTTTTCCTCTTCGTCTACATCTTCCTCTTCGTCTTCCTCTTCGTCTTCCTCTTCGTTTACCTCTTCGTCTTCCTCTTCGTTTCCTCTTGGTCTGCCACCTCGACTTCCGCTTCGTCTTCCTCTTCCTCTTCGTTCTCCTCTACGTCTTCCTCTTCGTTTTCCTCTTCGTGTTCCCTTTCGTCTTTCTGTTCCTCTTGCTATTCGTCATCCTCTTCGTCTACCCCTTCGTCCCTCCCTTCACCTTCATCTTCCTCCTTCTCTTCCTCTTTGTCTTCCCCTTCTTTTTCCTCTTCACTTTCCTCTTCGCCTTTCTCTTCGTCGTCCTCTTTGTCTTCGTCATCGTCTTCCTCTTCGTCCTCCTCTTCATCTTCCTCTTCGCCTTCGTCTTTGGCTTGCTCTTCGTCTTGCTCTCTGTCTTCTTCTGTGTCGTCCTCTTCGTCTTCCTCTTCATCTTCTTCGTCGTCTTCCCCTTCGTCTTCCTCTCCGTCTTTCCCTTCGTTTTCCTCGTCGTCTTCCTCTCCATCATTCTAATCTTATTCCCCATCGTCTTCCTTTCGTCTTCTTTTGCGACTTTCTCCTCGTCTTCCCCTTCACCGGCCTCTTGTTCTTTCTCTTTTTTTCCTCTCCATCTTCCTCTTCTCCGGCCTCTTCTTTTCTCTCTTCTTCTGATTTTTCGTCTTCCTCTTCGCCTTCCGCTTCGCTTTCCTCTTCGTTTTCCTCTTCGATTTCCTCTATGTCTTTTTCTTCGTCTTTTACTTCGTCTTCCCCTTCGTCTTCCTGATCGTCTTCCTCTTTGCCTTCCTCTTCGTCTTCCTATTTGTCTTGCTCTCCGTCATTCTCTCCGTCTAATCCTTCGTCTTCCTCTTCGTCTTCCTATTCGTCTTCCTCTCGGACTTCCTCTGCGACTGCCTCTTCGTCTTCCTCTTCGTCGTCCTCTTCGTGTTCCTTCTCAGCTTACTCATCGCCTTATTCTTCGTCCTCCTCGTCGTCTTCCTCTTCGTCTTCCTATTTGCCTTCCTCTCGGACTTCCTCTGCGACTGCCTCTTCGTCTTCCTCTTCGTCGTCCTCTTCGTGTTCCTCTTCAGCTTACTCTTCGCCTTATTCTTCGTCCTCATTTTCGTCTTCCTCTCCGTCTTCCTCTTCCTCTTCCTCTCCGACTTCCTCTTCGTCTTCCTCAACGTCTTCCTCTTCGTCTTCTTTTTCGTCTTCCTCTTTGTCTTCCTGTTCGTCTCGCTCTTCGTCATCCACTTTGTCTTCCTCTTTGACTTCCCCTTCGTCTTCATCTTCGTATTCTTCCTCGTCTTCCTCTTCGTCCTCCTGTTCGCCGTTCTCTTCCTCCTCCTCTTCGTGTTCGTCTCCGTCTTCCTCTTCTTCTTCCTCTTCGTCTTCCTCTTTGTCTTCCTCTACGTCTTCCTCTTCGTCTTCCCCTTCGTCTTCCACTTCGTCTTCATCTTCGTCTTCCTCCTCGTGTTCCTTTTCGTCTTCCTCCCCGTGGTCCTCTTCGTCTTCCTCTTCCTCTTCGTCTTCTTTCTTGCCTTCCTCTTCGTCTCCTCTTCGTCTTCCACTTCGTCTTCCTCTTTGTCCTCTCGTCCGTCTTCCTCTTCGTCTTCCCCTTTCGTCTCCCCCTTGGTCTTCTTCTCCGTCTTCCCCTTCGTCTTCCTCTTCGTCTTTCTCTTCGTCCTCATCTTCGTCTTCTTGTTCGTCTTCCTCTTCCTCTCGCCATCTTCTTCGTCTTCCTCTTCGTTGTCCTCTTCGTCTTCCTGTTGGTCTTACTCTACGTCCCCCTCTTAGATTTCCTCTTCTTCTTCGCCGTCCTTTTCGTCGTCCTTTTCGTCTTCCTCTTCGTCTTCCTTTTCGTTTTCCTCTTCGTCTTCCTCTTCGTCTTCCTCTTCGTCTTCCACTTCGTCTTCCTCTCCGTGTTCTTCTTCGTCTTCCTCTTCGTCCTCTCTTCGTCTTCCTCCTCGTTTTCGACTTCGTCTTCCTATTCGCCTTCCTGTTCGTCTTCCTCTTCGTCTACCTCTTCGTCATCCTCTCCGACTACCTCTTCGTTTTCCTCTTCGTTTTCCTCTCCGTCTTCCTTTTCGTCTTCCTCTTCGTCGTCCTCTTCGTTTCCCTCTTCATCTTCCTCTTCGTTCCTGTTCGTCTTCCTTTCCATCTTCCTCTCCGTCTTCCTCTTCGTCTTCCTCTTCATCTCCCTCTTCGTCTTCCCCTTCCTCCTCCTCCTCGCCTCCTTTCATCTCCCATCTCTTCGTCCTTTCCGTCTTCGTCTTCGTCTTCCCCTTCGGTGTCCTCTTCGTCTTCCTCTTCGTCTCTCTCATCGTCTTCTATTTCTCTTCCTGTTCGTCTTCCTCTTTGTCCTTCTCTTGGTCTTCCGCTTCGTCTTTCTCTCGCCTTCTTTTTCGTCCTCCTCTTCGTCGTCCTCTTCGTCGCCTCTACGTCTTCCTCTTCGTCTTCGTCTTCCTCTTCGTCTTCCTTTTGGTCTTCCTTTTTTTTTTTTTTTTGTGGTAGGGAGGTGAAGGCATTTATGCCCGCCGAGTCTGGCAGTGTGGGACTCCCATGGAGGATACCTTTGGACTACCCACTAAACACCTCCCCTGTCAATCTGAGAACCTAGCCTGGAACCATTTGACACATTACTTCGGGCCAGGTCTCGTTTGGTTACGCCGTTGGGCGCCTTCAAGCTGGGGAGTCCCTTTCCTAGCGGGAGGGGAGGGGGGAAGAGGAAATGCCAGAAGAGCGATCCCCCAGCCCCAGTGCCTCCGGCTGCTGTGAGTCCCTTTTATATTTTAGGACTGCCTGAGCATAATGTGCCACCTGGTTCCATTTGTCAACCGGTTCGAGCATCACCGCAGCTATATTATCCGGGGTGAGCTCTCCCGTCTCCCTGTAGAGTTCCCTTCGCAGCCTGGCCCATTTGGTACACGCAAAAAATGTGTGACAGGCATTGTCCTCCTCTCCTGGGCAAAACCGACAATCGGGAGACCGTGACTTGCCGATCTTGTGCAGGTAAGACTGAAAACACCCGTGCCCCCTCAAAAGCTGGGTCAGATAGAAGTCAGTCTCACCATGCCTTCGATTTAGCCACGGTCTCACATCCGGGATGAGGATGAGAAGAATTCATATTAAAATATGGACATTTTAAAATACTCAAATCTGATTTAGGGACCGAGTTTACAAATAAACTAATGGGCGATATATGTGAATTGCTAAAAATAAAGCAAATTTTTTCTACTCCATACCATCACCAAACATTTGGTTCGGTTGAAAGAAACCATCGCGTACTTAACGAGTATATGTACTCTTTTGCTGATGACCAGCAATGGGACACATGGATTCCGTACTACACCTTTGCATATAATACTACACCACATGTAGACACAAATTATACACCATATGAGCTAATTTTTGGAAAACTCTCTTACCTTCCAAATGATTTAATTGAGAATAGGGATAAAGTCTACAATCTTGATGATTATTCAAAAGAGCTAAAGGTTAGATTAAGAACATCCAAAACAAAAGCTAGGAACATAATACAGAATGTCAAATCCAAAAGAGTTCAAAATCAAATTTATACAAACCCAATACACATAAACATCGGAGATTTAGTATTAATCAGAAATGAGAATAGAAAGAAACATCAACCTCCTTACAAAGGTCCTTTCAAAGTCATAAACATTGCAAATAGTAATGTAATAGTTGATATTAATGGACTCCATAAAGCAATACATAAAGATAGAATAAAAGCATATAACGTTGTATCATAATAAAAACATTATAAGACTTGCAAGGATAATTAGAACATTTAATTATAAAGAATTACCAAAATTTTTTTTTTAAAACTAAAGAAAAATATGTAAAATAAAATATATATATAGAATAAATTAAAGATATAAGAAAGAGAATATATATATATATATATATATATATATATATATATATATATATATATATATATATATATATAGAATAAATTAAAAATAATATAAGAATATATATAAACATTGAATAATATGTAAATAATAAATTTTTTTTTTTTAGATTCGTATTAAGATATAGAACTAAGCTCAATATATTAACACTCATCTTGAGGTTAAGGGTGTAATGATATCCGACAATCATTCATTCATTAGAGTGATATTCATTACATTGATACCCGATCAATGTAATGAGTATCACCCAGAACTAAATAGAAACACACGTAATGATATCAACACAAGGTAACAATTCATTCGTATATTAAAATGATATTCATCACATTAATACTAAATCAATGTGATGAATATCACCCACATTTCACTTGACCTAATGCAATAAATTTCACTTGACTTCGAAAAGTATCAAGTGAACATAAACATTAAAATGTAACGAATGTAACATGAATCTCACCATAGAAATACATTCACTGATAACGTGTGAATGAAATCTCGTGTTCCCTTTGGCACGCGACGATTGAACGTATGGGCTAGTAAAGATGATTCACGTACATTGCTTGAGGTGTGAACTGAAGTGGTGTTCCCTTTGACACACGACACTTGAGTTTATGGTCAAGTAATAATGAATCATGTGAGTTCATATGCATGATATTTTGTATACTCGAACGTGTCGTCGTTCTGAGTTATAAATTGAGAATTGGGTAATTTTTGTAATAATGTACGACCAATAAATTTCATATTTTTGTTTAGCTTGTAAGAAACGAAATTGTATATAAACCAAAGGAGTTATGAAAAATATATCAATTATTGATCATACGCGTTAGAAGGAGTTTCTTTAAACGAATCGCTGCGAGTTTGTAGCGAATATAAACTATTTACTTTGCTGCTAATTGTAGCAAGTTATAGTTTAAAATTTAGTAACGATGGCGTTAATGGAATTAAAGATTCCACGCCAGAAATCTCTGCGGCCTAGCGCTTGGATAAGTAGGTACCCTACCAGTTCTGGATTTTATATTAGAAATTTATATCTTGTTCTAGAGAGGAACGAGATAAAATATATCCGATAAAACCAGACATATTTTAATATAATATAATATAATAGAATATAATATAATATAATATAATATAATATAATATAATAAATATAATATAATATAATATAATATAATATAATATAATATAGTATTATATAATATAATATAATATAATATAATATAATATAATATAATATAATATAATATAATATAATATAATATAATATAATATAATATAATATAATATAATATAATATAATATAATATAATATAATATAATATAATATAATATAATATAATATAATATAATATAATATAATATAATATAATATAATATAATACAATATAATATAATATAATATAATATAATATAATATAATATAATATAATATAATATAATATAATATAATATAATATAATATAATATAATATAATATAATATAATATAATATAATATAATATAATATAATATAATATAATATAATATAATATAATATAATATAATATAATATAATATAATATAATATAATATAATATAATATAATATAATATAATATAATATAATATAATATAATATAGTAAAATATAATATAATATAATATAATATAATATAATATAATATAATATAATATAATATAATATAATATAATATAATATAATATAATATAATATAATATAATATAATATAATATAATATAATATAATATAATATAATATAATATAATATAATATAATATAATATAATATAATATAATATAATATAATATAATATAATATAATATAATATAATATAATATAATATAATATAATATAATATAATATAATATAATATAATATAATATAATATAATATAATATAATATAATATAATATAATATAATATAATATAATATAATATAATATAATATAATATAATATAATATAATATAATATAATATAATATAATATAATATAATATAATATAATATAATATAATATAATATAATATAATATAATATAATATAATATAATATAATATAATATAATATAATATAATATAATATAATATAACATAAAACCTTCGGTCTGTGACTCAAGTGGGTTTACCCATCGCACAAATGTAGTTATTCCTTTGTGGATATTTCACTTCTGAGTGATTAATTATTTTGACTGTCCTATTAATATTCAAAATTCAAAAACTGTAATAAAATCTGATGTGACTCGGGACATTTTTCTGTTGTCCACATATGAAGTACCATTAACCCTCCCCTGAGAGTTAGTTCTGTATAATTTACCAACATACGGTACTCCTGGAACTTGTCTTTCAAGCATGATGACAAAAAGGTTCTCATAACACTTCCTACTCCTCTTGGTCTTCCTCCTCGTCTTCCTCTTCGTCTTTCTCTTGGTCTTCTTCTTCGTCTTGCTCTTCGTCCTCCTCTTCGTCTTCTCCTTTGTCTTCTTCTTTGTCTTCCTCTTTGTCTTCCTCTTTGTCTTGCTCTTCGTCTTCCTCTGCGTCTTCTTCTTCGTATTCCTCCTTGTCATCCTCTTCGTCTTCTTCCTCGTCTTCCTCGTCGTCTTCCTCTTCGTCTTCATCTTTGTCTTTCTCTTCGTTTTCCCGTTCGTCTTCCTCTTTGTCTTCCTCTTCGTCTTCCTCTTCGTCTTCCTCTTCGTCCTCCTCTACATCTTCCTCTGCGTTTTCCTCTTCGTCTACATCTTCCTCTTCGTCTTCCTCTTCGTCTTCCTCTTCGTCTTCCTCTTCGTCTTCCTCTTCGTTTACCTCTTCGTCTTCCTCTTCGTTTCCTCTTGGTCTGCCACTTCGACTTCCGCTTCGTCTTCCTCTTCCTCTTCGTTCTCCTCTACGTCTTCCTCTTCGTTTTCCTCTTCGTGTTCCCTTTCGTCTTTCTGTTCCTCTTGCTATTCGTCATCCTCTTCGTCTACCCCTTCGTCCCTCCCTTCACCTTCATCTTCCTCCTTCTCTTCCTCTTTGTCTTCCCCTTCTTTTTCCTCTTCACTTTCCTCTTCGCCTTTCTCTTCGTCGTCCTCTTTGTCTTCGTCATCGTCTTCCTCTTCGTCCTCCTCTTCATCTTCCTCTTCGCCTTCGTCTTTGGCTTGCTCTTCGTCTTGCTCTCTGTCTTCTTCTGTGTCGTCCTCTTCGTCTTCCTCTTCATCTTCTTCGTCGTCTTCCCCTTCGTCTTCCTCTCCGTCTTTCCCTTCGTTTTCCTCGTCGTCTTCCTCTCCATCATTCTAATCTTATTCCCCATCGTCTTCCTTTCGTCTTCTTTTGCGACTTTCTCCTCGTCTTCCCCTTCACCGGCCTCTTGTTCTTTCTCTTTTTTTCCTCTCCATCTTCCTCTTCTCCGGCCTCTTCTTTTCTCTCTTCTTCTGATTTTTCGTCTTCCTCTTCGCCTTCCGCTTCGCTTTCCTCTTCGTTTTCCTCTTCGATTTCCTCTATGTCTTTTTCTTCGTCTTTTACTTCGTCTTCCCCTTCGTCTTCCTGATCGTCTTCCTCTTTGCCTTCCTCTTCGTCTTCCTATTTGTCTTGCTCTCCGTCATTCTCTCCGTCTAATCCTTCGTCTTCCTCTTCGTCTTCCTATTCGTCTTCCTCTCGGACTTCCTCTGCGACTGCCTCTTCGTCTTCCTCTTCGTCGTCCTCTTCGTGTTCCTTCTCAGCTTACTCATCGCCTTATTCTTCGTCCTCCTCGTCGTCTTCCTCTTCGTCTTCCTATTTGCCTTCCTCTCGGACTTCCTCTGCGACTGCCTCTTCGTCTTCCTCTTCGTCGTCCTCTTCGTGTTCCTCTTCAGCTTACTCTTCGCCTTATTCTTCGTCCTCATTTTCGTCTTCCTCTCCGTCTTCCTCTTCCTCTTCCTCTCCGACTTCCTCTTCGTCTTCCTCAACGTCTTCCTCTTCGTCTTCTTTTTCGTCTTCCTCTTTGTCTTCCTGTTCGTCTCGCTCTTCGTCATCCACTTTGTCTTCCTCTTTGACTTCCCCTTCGTCTTCATCTTCGTATTCTTCCTCGTCTTCCTCTTCGTCCTCCTGTTCGCCGTTCTCTTCCTCCTCCTCTTCGTGTTCGTCTCCGTCTTCCTCTTCTTCTTCCTCTTCGTCTTCCTCTTTGTCTTCCTCTACGTCTTCCTCTTCGTCTTCCCCTTCGTCTTCCACTTCGTCTTCATCTTCGTCTTCCTCCTCGTGTTCCTTTTCGTCTTCCTCCCCGTGGTCCTCTTCGTCTTCCTCTTCCTCTTCGTCTTCTTTCTTGCCTTCCTCTTCGTCTCCTCTTCGTCTTCCATTTCGTCTTCCTCTTTGTCGTCTCGTCCGTCTTCCTCTTCGTCTTCCCCTTTCGTCTCCCCCTTGGTCTTCTTCTCCGTCTTCCCCTTCGTCTTCCTCTTCGTCTTTCTCTTCGTCCTCATCTTCGTCTTCTTGTTCGTCTTCCTCTTCCTCTCGCCATCTTCTTCGTCTTCCTCTTCGTTGTCCTCTTCGTTGTCCTCTTCGTCTTCCTGTTGGTCTTACTCTACGTCCCCCTCTTAGATTTCCTCTTCGTCTTCCGCTTCGCCTTCTTCTTCGCCGTCCTTTTCGTCGTCCTTTTCGTCTTCCTCTTCGTCTTCCTTTTCGTTTTCCTCTTCGTCTTCCTCTTCGTCTTCCTCTTCGTCTTCCACTTCGTCTTCCTCTCCGTATTCTTCATCGTCTTCCTCTTCGTCCTCTCTTCGTCTTTCTCTTCGTTTTCGACTTCGTCTTCCTATTCGCCTTCCTGTTCGTCTTCCTCTTCGTCTACCTCTTCGTCATCCTCTCCGACTACCTCTTCGTTTTCCTCTTCGTTTTCCTCTCCGTCTTCCTTTTCGTCTTCCTCTTCGTCGTCCTCTTCGTTTCCCTCTTCATCTTCCTCTTCGTTCCTTTTCGTCTTCCTTTCCATCTTCCTCTCCGTCTTCATCTCCCTCTTCGTCTTCCCCTTCCTCCTCCTCCTCGCCTCCTTTCATCTCCCATCTCTTCGTCCTTTTCGTCTTCGTCTTCGTCTTCCCCTTCGGTGTCCTCTTCGTCTTCCTCTTCGTCTCTCTCATCGTCTTCTATTTCTCTTCCTGTTCGTCTTCCTCTTTGTCCTTCTCTTGGTCTTCCGCTTCGCCTTTCTCTCGCCTTCTTCTTCGTCCTCCTCTTCGTCGTCCTCTTCGTCGCCTCTACGTCTTCCTCTTCGTCTTCGTCTTCCTCTTCGTCTTCCTTTTGGTCTTCCTTTTTTTTTTTTGTTTGTGGTAGGGAGGTGAAGGCATTTATGCCCGCCGAGTCTGGCAGTGTGGGACTCTCATGGAGGATACCTTTGGACTACCCACTAAACACCTCCCCTGTCAATCTGAGAACCTAGCCTGGAACCATTTGACACATTACTTCGGGCCAGGTCTCGTTTGGTTACGCCGTTGGGCGCCTTCAAGCTGGGGAGTCCCTTTCCTAGCGGGAGGGGAGGGGGGAAGAGGAAATGCCAGAAGAGCGATCCCCCAGCCCCAGTGCCTCCGGCTGCTGTGAGTCCCTTTTATATTTTAGGACTGCCTGAGCATAATGTGCCACCTGGTTCCATTTGTCAACCGGTTCGAGCATCACCGCAACTATATTATCCGGGGTGAGCTCTCCCGTCTCCCTGTAGAGTTCCCTTCGCAGCCTGGCCCATTTGGTACACGCAAAAAATGTGTGACAGGCATTGTCCTCCTCTCCTGGGCAAAACCGACAATCGGGAGACCGTGACTTACCGATCTTGTGCAGGTAAGACTGAAAACACCCGTGCCCCCTCAAAAGCTGGGTCAGATAGAAGTCAGTCTCACCATGCCTTCGATTTAGCCACGGTCTCACATCCGGGATGAGGCGCGCAGTCCACCTTCCCTTCGTACAATTCCTCCAAGACTGCTGCCAATCGTTGAGCGAGCGTTATCTCTCCTCGCGGACAACGATCTCCCTCGCATCCTCGTTTCGGCGCAGGTAAATAGCGCGGCGCTCTATAGCAAGGAGGGCGACAGGTATCACGCCTGCAATCACTCTCACCGCCGAGTCGGAGATTGTTGGATACGAAGATGCAATTCTCAGTGCTCCTCTTCTCTGTACCTGTGCCAATCGTTTTCGGTATACCTCCTTGCTGAGAGCGTCGCCCCATACCTCTGCTCCGTACTGTAGCACTGACCCTACAGCACTCATCAAGAGGCGTCTTCTTGATGGGCTGGGTCCCCTACGTTGGCCATAAGTCGACTCAGAGCCGATATTCCCGAAGCAGCCTTCTCAGCCGTTGCCCTGATTTGCTCAGAGAAACTCATCTTCGAGTCGATCAGTAGCCCCAGGTACTTCACCGCTGGCTTCGATTCGATCTGTATGTCTCCAATACTGATCATCTTTACTCTAGGGATTCTCTTTTTTGTCAAGATGACCACTTCGGTTTTCTCCAGTGCTAAACTGAGCCCGTGAGCAGTCATCCAGTCCCTCACTCGGCGCATTAGCATACCTAGCCTAAGTTGCGCTTGTTCAACGGTGCGTCCGGCGACCAGAGCCGCAACATCATCCGCATAGCCGACCAAGCGCGACTCATCTGGGATCTCAAGTCTCAGTAGCCCGTCGTAAGACGCGTTCCACAGGTCCGGACCAAGGATAGATCCCTGGGCAACACCCGATGTAATTTCCATCCTTCGTTGGCCCTGTGTCGTGTCGTAGAGCAGGCTTCGGTCCTTAAGGTAGTTCCTCAAAAGCCGCATTAGATATTCTGGAACTTGAAAAGAGTTTTCCAGCGTATCCAGAATATCCACCCATCTAGCGGAGTTGAAGGCATTCCTGACGTCGAGTGTCACCAACAGGACGATCCGTCGCTTGGTGCGACTATATGCCTCTGCCTTTTGGACCGCGTTCACCACCTCTGCAATCGCATCAATGGTAGAACGTCCTGCTCTAAAGCCGTACTGCCGAGGAGATAGGTCCCCAGCAGCACGAATCGCGTCAGTGAGTCTTCCCTTGATGAGTTTCTCTAGCACTTTCCCAGCCGTGTCTAGCATGCATAACGGGCGGTATGCAGACGGCGATTCGGGATTTCCCTTCCCCTTGCTGACCAGCACGAGCCTCGCCACCTTCCATCGTACCGGGAAAACCCCGTCCCGTAGGCAAGCGTTGAATGTGCTGAGCAGCAAGTCAGGACAATGGTGATAGACGAGCTGCAAAACCTCAGCTGGAACACCATCTGGACCTGGAGCCTTCCTCGCTTTCAGGGAGAGGACTGCCTCCTCCAGTTCCAGCTGTGTGAAGAGTGGGCACTCGACTGCTATTTCACCATGGACAGCGTCAACACGGATGGGATGGGCGGGGAAGAGTCCCCGCACTATCGCGTCCATCTTTTCCGCGTCATGTACACAAGGCTTCCGTAGGGCACCAAGTTTACCCATGACCAGCTTGTAGCCAAGGCCCCACGGATCCCTATTTACATCGTCCACGAGGTCTTGCCAGCATCGGGCCTTGCTCTTGTTGATAAGCCTGCGAAGATATTTCCTGCCGGACCTGTATGCTGCTAGCCTAGTGTCTGCCTCCTCCCGTGTTCGCGCCCGCTGGGCCTCTCGCCGAAGTTTGTGACACTCGCTTCTTTGTTCGGCGATCTCATTTGACCACCAGTATACTGGAGGCTTACCATGTCGGGGTCTCCGGCGGGGCATGGAAGACTCGCAAGCAGCTATGATGGTACTCAGAGTTGAGTTCACCAAGTCCTTGGCTGTAGGCCCTCCACTCCCTGGCGGAGCTCCCAGCAACGGTGCACCTGCCGTAAGCGCGTCAGTGAACTTCTCGACGTCCATCCTCCCAGTCCTCCATCCGAGGATTGAAGTTTGGGCATATGCACGCAGAGTGGCACCGTCGTGAATCTCAACAGCTATATACTGGTGATCACTACCCGAGAAGTCCTCTAGTACTCGCCAGTTGTGTACTCTAGGTACCAGGGACTCCGAAGCGAGTGTCACATCGGGTATGGTTCCTACGCAACCCCAGCGGCGGAAAGTAGGGATGTTACCAGTATTTAGGACAAAAAGCGCTGTTCTGGCCGCCATGTCCAATATTTGCTTTCCCCTTGGGTCGAATTGTGGCATACCCCATTCGATGGCTCTAGCGTTGAAGTCTCCCCCGACCAGCATGTCGCCCTCTGTGTGCGAGACAGCGTCCTCCAGGGCATCGAGTTTGGTTCGAAAGGATCGCATTGCCTCGTTAGGCGTCAGGTAAACACTGAAATATGTTATCCCTGAACACAGCACCCACACAAAACCATCCCCGCGTCCATGGCCCTGCACCTGAAGGCGGGCGCTGTCTCGAACCCAGATGGCCGAGGTACCAGTTTTGTCAGGGTACCACGCTTGCGAGTCCTTGTTATGATGTTGCTCGCTCAGCAACAGGAGGTCAGCTTTCTTATCCCTCGCAAACTGCTCAAGTAGGTCCTGGGCGTTTGTGCTTCGGTGCAAATTGACCTGCAGGATACGGATCATTTGAGTATTGATTTGGCTATAGTTAGGGCCTCCTTGAAAACCTGGCATCTCCCTGTCCCCGGCTCATGTTTGAGGTCGCTGGGTGCTAGCTTAGCATCCTTGCAAAGAATGCATTTTGCCTCGTTCGTGCACTCCTTCCTTTTGTGTCCCGTTTCACCACATTTGTAGCACAGAGATCTCCTGTCGGGTCCCCTACAGCCATACGCGGTGTGCCCGTATTCGAGGCATCTGAAGCAGCGGATAGGGATCGCTCTTCTCCGTATCCTGCAGATCACCCAACCTATCTTAATTTTGCCCTTCGCCAGGATTTGCTGGGCGTCTTTATCAGCTAGTTCGACAATAGCCATGCGTTGCCCCCTTGTGTTTTCACGCGTCAATCTTGCCTTGACTTCACTTAAGTTGGGGAACTCCCTCCTAATGGCATCCTCTACTTCAGCTTTGTCCGTGACGCAGTCGAGGTCCCTGATTTCCAGGGTTGCCATTGGTTCGAGCGAGGCAACCGTTGCCGCATCTCCAAGAACCTTTTGAAACGCATCACGGAATGCATCTTTGTTTGTGGCCTCTGGCCCGAATTCCACCAGCAAGCCACCGGTCCGGGTTGGTCGAAGTGCTTTGATGGCAGTTTTGGTGTCGTCTGGCTTGACCGCTCCTTTAATTTCACGGAGGACATCTGCGTAGGTTCGGCCCTTAGTGGGTTTAAAAAGCAATGCCTCTCGCAAGGGTTTGCGCTGCGGTTTGCTTTTTGTTTTCTGCGGTATATCGGGGGTTCTTTGTTCTTTCCGTGGTTGAGCTCTTTGTCTGTTTTTTCTAGGAGTAGCTTTTTGGCCGCTTTTTTCGCTGCCTTGTTTCGCACCACATGAAACTCCTCGCCTGGAGTGTCAACTTCGTTTATGGTCTCGTCCTTCCTCCTTTTCTCACAGTCGCCTTCAATTGGGCTACCAGCCATTCTTTTGCTGCTGCTAGGACCCACTGATGCCTCGAGGGAGAGCGTGTCTTTTTGGTGCTTTTCGGTTGCAAGCCACCTCCGCCTTTAGTGCGTTATGCGGCCAAAAAGTTCCTCCAGTTCAAGAATGCCATTCTTGACACTCTTGCCTATGATTTTCTGCACTTCGCAGGCAGCCCTCAGTTGTTTGACGATATTCCCCGCTTTCCGTGTAAGCCGCTCCTCTTCGGCGCGGTCAAGGGCGATTGTGTTATTTGGCGCCACCTCTTGGAAGAGGCCCCCGTTTCCTAGTCCTTTTGCTCCTATCGCTTGGGTCGCGTTTGAAGTGGCGTCGGCCAACGGCAAATTTTCTCCCTCCCCCAGTCTTACACTGGCCTCCGTTGGTGTCGCAGCTTGATCCGGATTGTGTACGTCTTGCACTGGGCGCTCCGGGGTGCGCATAGTCCTTCTACTGCGCCCAAAGGCCGCAATGATGCCAGGTTGCACAACGCACTCTGCCTTCTTTCGTTCGTTAGTCCGTCTGCGGTCTGTCTCCGATGATTTAACCTGTGATGTTGACTTTGACAGTGTTTCTGGGGTTTGCTGCCTCCCCCCGCAATTGGTGACTTATTTAATCGGGGTTCTTGCCAACAGCGGTTTTTGCCTGAAAGGGTTCTCCGTGCTAGCGTCCTGTTTACTTGTGGTTTCATTTGTTTGCTCCATTTTATTGGGTCCCCCCTCGGAGCCGCTATCTCCGTTCGTGTGTGTAGTCGCCTTTTTGGTCCCATGGTTATCTTTGCAGAGCAGGGAGGCCATGCGAGGGTTGGCACAAGCCCTTATGGGGACAAGTGCTCAGAGCCAGACCAGCGCTAATCGGGAGTCCGTCTCAACCGAACCTACACCACCAACCCAATGGTGCGAACTTCGAACGTACTCCGAGGCCTGCCAAGGTTTTACCGGGACGGAGACGGTATGATAGTTGAATTGGAGCCGTTCACACACGAGTTTCACCTCGGCGCTACTGTGCAAAGCAACAAGGTCCAAACCATCACATCCGCCAGCCCAAAGCGTCAATTCCAGTTCGTTGTCCAAAGCGTAATCCAGATACAATAAGAGGTATTCCTTTGCGTCTTCCCTTTCATCCACCCCTTTGGCGTCCTTTTCGTCTCCGTCTTCCTGTTCGTCTTGCTCCTCGTCCTCCTCTTCATGTTCCTCTTTGTCTTTCACTTCGTCTTCCTCTTCGTCGTCCTCTGCGTCTTCCTCTTCGTCTTCCTTAATATCTTCTAAGTCTGCACCTTCGTCTTCTTCTTCGTCTTCCCATCCATCTTCATCTTCGTCTTCCTCTTCGTCTTACTCTTCCTCCTACTTTTCGTCTTCTTCTTCGTCTTTCTCTTTGTCTTCCCCTTCGTCTACCTTTGCGTCTTCCTCTTCGTCTTCCCCTTCGGCGTCTTCTTCGTCTTCCTCTTCGTCTTCCTCCTCGTCTTCCTCTTCGTCTTCCTCTTCGACTTAATCTTCATCTTCCTCTACATTTTCCTCTTCATCTTCCTCTTCGTCTTCACCTTCGTCTTCCTCTTCGTCGTCCTTTTCGTCTTCCACTTCGTCTTCCACTTTGTCTTCCTCTTCGTCTTCCTCTTCGTCTTCCTCTCCGTCTATCTCTTTGTCCTCCTCTCCGTCTACCTCTTCGTCTTCCTCTTTGTTTTCCTCTTCGTCTTCCTTTTTGTCCTCCTCTTCGTCTTCGTCTTCCTGTTCGTCTTCCTCTTCGTCTTCTAATCCGTCATCCTCTTCGTCTTCAACTTCATCTCCTTCTTCGTCTTCCTCTACGTCTTCCTCTTCGTCTTCCTCTTCGTCTTCCTCTTCGTCTTCCTCTTCGCCTTCCTCATCGTCCTCCTCTTCGCCTTTTTCTTCGTCTCCCTTCTCGTCGTCCTTTTCGTCTTCCTCTTCGTGTTCCCCTTCGGCGTCCTCTTCGTCGTCCTTTTCGTCTTTCACATCGTCTTCTATTTCTCTTCCTGTTCGTCTGCCTCTTTGTCCTCCCCTTCGTATTTCGCTTCGTCTTTCTCTCGCCTACTTCTTCGTGTTCCTCTTCATCGTCCTCTTCGTCGCCTCTACGTCTTCCTCTTCATCTTCCTCTTCATCTTCCTCTTCCTCTTCGTCTTCCTTTACATCTTCCTTTGCGTCTCTCTCTTCGTCTTACCCTTTGGCGTCCTCTTCGTCTTCCTTTTCGTCTCCCTCTTCGTCTACCTCTTCGACTTCCTCCTCATCGTCCTCTTCGTCTACCTTTTCATCTTCCTCTTCGTCTTCATCTTCGTCTTCCTCTTCGTTGTCCTCTTCGTCGTATTCTTCGTCTTCCTCTACGTCTTCCTCCTCATCTTCCTCTTCGTCGTCCTCTTCTTCATCCTCTCCGTCCTCCACTTCGTCTTCCTCTTCGTCTTCCTCTTCGTCTTACTCTTTGTTTTCCTCTTCGTCTTCGAACCGTCTTCCTCTTCGTCTTCCTCATCGCCTTCCTCTCCGACTACCGCTTCATCTTCCTCTTCGTCTTCCTCTTCATCTTCCTCTTCGTCGTCCTCTTCGTCTTCTTCTTCGTCTTATTCTTCGTTATCCTCTTCGTCCTCAACTTCGTCTTATTCTTCGTCTTCCTCTTCGTCTTCCTCTTAGTCTTCCTCTTCGTCTTATACATCTCGTCCTCCTCTTTGTCTTGTCCTGCGGCCTCCCTCTGCGTCTCCCTTTTCCTCTTCCTTTGCGTCTTCCTCTACGTGTTTCCCTTCGGCGTCCGCTCCGTCTTCCTCTTTGTCTTCCTCTACGTCTTCCCCTCGTCTTCCTCTTCGTCTTCCACTTCGTCCTCCTCTTCGTCTTCCTCTTCGTCTTTCCATTCGTCTTTCACTTCAGGTTCCTCTTCATCTTCATCTTCGTCTTCCTCTTCGTCCTTCTCTTCATCTTCCTCTTCGTTTTATTCTTCGTCTTCTTCCTCGTCTTCCTCCTCGTCTTTCTCTACGAATTCCGCATTGTCTTCCTCTTCGTGTCCCTATTTGTCTTCCTCTTCGTCTACGTCTTCGTCTTCCTCTTCGTCTCCCTTTTCATCTTCTTCTCCGTCTTCCTCAACATCTTCCTCTTCATCTTCATCGTCCTCTTCGTCACCTCTACGTCTTCCTCTTCGTCTTTCTCTTCGTCTTCCTTTTCGTCTTCCTCTTCGTGTTCCCCTTTGGCGTCCTCTTCGTCTTGCTCTTCGTCTTCCTCTACGTTATCCTCTCCGTCTTGCTCTTCGTCCTCTCCTTCGTGTTCCTCTTTGTCTTCCTCTTTGTCTTGCTCCTCGTCTTCCTCTTCGACTTCCGCTTCGTCCTCCTCTTCGTTCTCCTCTTCGTCTTCCTCTTCGTCTTGCTCTTCGTTCTCCTCTTCGTCTTTCTCTTCGTCTTTGTCTTCCTGTTCGTCCTCATCTTCTTCCTCCTCTTCGTCTTCCTCTCCGTCTTTTCCCTTGTCTCCGCCTTCGTGCCCATCTTCGTCTTCTTCTTCGTCTTCCTTTTCGTCCTCCTCTTCATATTCCTCTTCATCCTCCTCTTCGTGTTCCTCTTTGTCTTCCTCTCTGTCTTGCTCTTCGTCTTCCTCTTCGACTTCCGCTTCGTCTTCCTCTTCGTCTTCCTCTTCGTCTTCCTCTTCGACTTCCCAATCGTCTTCCTCTCCGTCTTCCCCTTCCTCTTCTATTTCGTCTTCCAATTTGTCTTCCCCTTTGTCTTCGTCATCTCTTCCTCTTTGTCTTTTCCTTCGTCTTGCCCTTTGTCCTCCTCTTCGCCTTCCTCTTCGTCGTCCTCTTCGTCTTCCTTTTCCTGTTTTTCTTCGTCTTCCTCTGCATCTTCCGTTTCCTGTTAACTTCGTCTTGCTTTCCCTTCTCCTCTTCGTCTGCCCCTTTGTCTTCCTCCTCGTCTTCCTCTTCGTCTTCCTCTTCGTCTTCCTCTCCGTCCTCCTCTTCGCCTTCTTCTTCGCCTCCCTTTTCGTCGTCCTTTTCGTCTTCCTCTTTTCTTCCTCCTCGACTTCTTCTTCGTCATCCTGTTCGTCTTCCTTTTCGTCTTCCTCTTCGTCTTCCTCTTCGTCTTGCTCCTCGTCTTCCCCTTAGTCTTCCTCTTCGTCTTCCTCTCCGACTTCCTCTTCCTCTTCGTCTTCGTCTTCCTCCTCGTCTTCCTCTTCGTTTTCCTCTTTGGCTTCCTCTTCGTCTTCCACTTCTTCCTTCTCTTCGTCTTCCTTCTCGTCCTTTTCTTCGTCTTGCTCTTCGCACTCCTCTTCAGCTTCCTCTTTGTCTTCCTCTTTGTCTCATCTTCGTCTTCATCTTCCTCTTCCTCATCCTCTTCGTCTTCTTCTTCGTCTTGCTCTTCGTCCTCCACTTCGTCTTCCTCATCGTCTTCCTCTTCGTTAACCTCTTCCTCTTCTTCTTCGTCTTCCTCTTTGTCTTCCCCTTCGTCATTCGCCTCGTCTTTCCCTTCGCCTTCCTCTTCCTCTTCCTCTCCGTCTTCTTCTTCGTCCTCGTCACCTTCTTCGTCTTCGTCCTCCTCTTCCTTTTCCTTTCCGTCTTCCTCTTCATCTTCCTCTTCGCGTTTTTCTTCGTCTTCATCTTTGTGGCCCTATTCGCCTTCTTCTTCGTCTCCCTTTTCGCCTTCTTCCTCGTCCACATCATCTCCGTATTCCTCTTCGTCTTCCTCTTCGTCTTCCTCTTTGTCTTGCTCCTCGTCTTCTTCACCATCTTCGTCTTCCTCTTCGTCTCCCACTTCGTCTTCCTCTTCATCTTCCTCGTCCTCTTCCTCTTCGTCTTCCTGATCATCTTATTCTGCGTCTACTCTTCGCCTCCCTCTTCATCTTCCTCTTCGTCTTCCACTTCGTCTTTCTCTTCGTCTTTCTCTTCGCCTTCTTCTTTGTCTTGCTCTTCGTCCTCGTCTTTGTCTTCCTCTTCGTCTTCCTCTTCGTCTTCAACTTCGTCATGCTCTTTTTCTTCCTCGTCGTCTTCCTCTTCGTCTTCCTCTATGTTTTGTTCTTCGTATTCCTCTTCGTCTTCCACCTCGTCTTCCTCTTCATCTTCCTATTCGTCTTCCTCTTGGTCTTCGTCTTCGTCTTCCCCTTCATCTTCCTCTTCGTCTTCCTCTTCGTCTTCCTCTTTGTCTTCGTCTTCCCCTTCGTCTCCCTCTTGGTCTTCGTCTTCGTCATCCTCTTCATCTTCCTCTTCGTCTTCCTCTTCGTCTTCCTCTTTGTCTACCTCCTCGTCTTCTTCTCTGTCTTGCTCTTCGTCCTTCTCTTCGTCTCCCTCCTCGTCTTCCTCTTCGCCTTCCTCTTCGTCTTCCTCCTCGTCTTCCTGTTCATTTTCCTCTTCGTCTTCCTCTTCGTCTTCCTCTTCATTTTCCTATTCGTCTTCCTCTTTGTTTTCCTCTTCGTCTTCCTCTCCGTCTTCCTCTCCGACTTCTCTTCGTATTCCTATTCGTGTTCGTGTTCCTCTTCGTCTTCCACTTCCATCTCCTATTCGTCTTCCTCGTCATCCACTCTGTCGCTTTGTCTTCCTCCTTGTCTTTTTCTTCATCTTCCTCTGCGTCTTCCTCTTCGTCTACCTCTTCGTTTTCTCTTTCTTCCTCTTCTTCCACTCCGTCGCTTCGTCTTGCTCTTCGTCTTCCTCTTGTTCTTCCTCTTCGTCTTCTTCTTCGCCTTTCTCTTCGTCTTCCTCTTCGTCTTCCCCTTCAACTTCCTATTCGTCTTCCTCTTCTTCCTCTCCGTCTTCCTCTTCTTCTTCTTCTCCGTCTTCCTCTTCGTCCTTCTCTTTATCTTCCTCTTCGTCTCCCTCTTGGTCTTCCTCATCGTCTTCCCCTTCATCCTCCTCTTCGTCTTCCTCGTCATCTCCTTCTTCATCTTTCCCTTCTTTCTCTTCGTCTTCAACATCATCTTCCCCTTCGTCTTCCTCTTCGTCTTCGTCTTCCTCTTCGTCTTCCTCTTCGTCTTCCTCTTCGTCTTCCTCTCCGTCTTCCTCTTCGTCTTCCTCTTCATCCTCCTCTTCGTCTTGCTCTTCGTCTTCCTCTTCGTCTTCCTGCTCATCTTCCTCTTCGTCTTTCTCTTCGTCTTCCTCTTCTTCCTCTTCTTCGTCTTTCTCTTCGTCTTCCTCTTCATCTTCTTCTTCGTCTTGCCCTTCGTCCCCCTCTTTATCTTCCTCTTTTTCTTCCTCTTCGTCTTCATCTTCGCCTTCCTTGTCGTCTCCCTCTTCGTCTTCCTCTTTGTCTTCCTCTTCGTCTTCCTCTTCGTGTTCTTCTTCGTCTTCTTCTTCGTCTTGCTATTAGTCCTCCTCTCCGTCTTCCTCTTCGTGTTCTCCTTCGTTTCCATCTTCCTCTTCTTCTTCGTCTTCCTCTTCGTCTTCCTCTTCCTCTACCTCTTCGTTTTGTTCTTCGTCTTCCTCTTCGTCTTCTTCTTCGCCTTGTTCTTCGTCTTCCTCTCCATCTTCTTCTTCGCCTTGTTCTTCTTCTTCCTCTTCGTCTTCCTCTACGTCTTCCTCTTCGTATTCTTCTTCGTCTTCCTCTTCGTCTTCCACTTCGTCTCCCATTTTGTCTTCCTTTTCGTCTTCCTCTTCTCCTTCTTCGTCTTCTTCTTCGTCTTCTTCTTCACTTCCCTTTCGTATTACTCTTCGTCTTCTTCTTCGTCTTGCTCTTCGTCCTCTTCTTCGTCTTCCTATTCGACATCCTCTTGGTCTTCCTCTTCGTCCTCTCCCTCGTTTTCCTCTTTGTCTCCCTCTTCGTCTTCCTCTTCGTTTTCTTTTTCGCCTCCCTTTTCGTCCTCCTCTTCGCCTTCTCCTTCGTCTCCCTCTTCGTCGTCCCCTTCGTCTTCCTCCTTGTCTTCCTCGTCCCCTTCTCTTCGTCTTCCTATTCGTCTTCCTCTTCGTCTCCCCCGTCTTCTTCCTCTTCGTTTTCCTACTCATCTTCCTCTTCGTCTTCCTCTTTGCCCTCCTCTTCGTCTTGCTCCTCGTCTTCCTCTACGTCTCCGTTTTCCTCTTCGTCCTCCTCTTCGTCTTTCTCTTCGTCTTCCTCTTCGTCATCCTCTTCGTCTTCCTCTTCGTCTTACTCTTCATATTCTTCTTCGTCTTCCTCTTCATCCTCGTCTTCGTCTTCCTCTTCGTCTTCCTCACCGTCGCCCTCTTTATCATCCTCGCCGTCTTCCTCTTCGTCTTCCTCTCCGTCTCCCTCTTCGTTTTCCTCTTCGTGTACCTCTCCGTCTTCCTGTTCGTCTTCCTATTCGTCTTTTTCTTCGTCTTGCGTTTCGTCCTCTTCTTCGTCATCCTCTTCGTCTTCCACTTTGTTTCCCTCTTCCTCTTTTTCTTCGTCTTCCTCTTGATCTTCTCCTTCGTCTACCTCTTCGTCTTTCTTCATCGCCATGTTCGTCTTCCTCTTCGCATTCTTCTGAGTCTTCCTCTTTGTCTTCCTCTTCGTTTTCCTCTTCGTCCTCTTCTTCGTCTAGCCCTTCGTCCTCCTTCTCATCTTCGTCTTTGCACTCCTCTTCGTCTTCATCTTAGTCTTCTTCGACGTCTTCCACTTCGTCTTCCTCTTCGTCCTCCTCTTCGTCACCCTCTTCATCTTCTCCTCGTCTTCGTCTTCGTCTTCCTCATCGTCTTTCTCTTCGTCTTCCTCTTCGTCTTCCTCTTCGTCTTCCTCTTTGTCTACCTCCTCGTCTTCTTCTCTGTCTTGCTCTTCGTCCTTCTCTTCGTCTCCCTCCTCGTCTTCCTCTTCGCCTTCCTCTTCGTCTTCCTCCTCGTCTTCCTGTTCATTTTCCTCTTCGTCTTCCTCTTCGTCTTCCTCTTCATTTTCCTATTCGTCTTCCTCTTTGTTTTCCTCTTCGTCTTCCTCTCCGTCTTCCTCTCCGACTTCTCTTCGTATTCCTATTCGTGTTCGTGTTCCTCTTCGTCTTCCACTTCCATCTCCTATTCGTCTTCCTCGTCATCCACTCTGTCGCTTTGTCTTCCTCCTTGTCTTTTTCTTCATCTTCCTCTGCGTCTTCCTCTTCGTCTACCTCTTCGTTTTCTCTTTCTTCCTCTTCTTCCACTCCGTCGCTTCGTCTTGCTCTTCGTCTTCCTCTTGTTCTTCCTCTTCGTCTTCTTCTTCGCCTTTCTCTTCGTCTTCCTCTTCGTCTTCCCCTTCAACTTCCTATTCGTCTTCCTCTTCTTCCTCTCCGTCTTCCTCTTCTTCTTCTTCTCCGTCTTCCTCTTCGTCCTTCTCTTTATCTTCCTCTTCGTCTCCCTCTTGGTCTTCCTCATCGTCTTCCCCTTCATCCTCCTCTTCGTCTTCCTCGTCATCTCCTTCTTCATCTTTCCCTTCGTCTTCCTCTCCTCCATCCTCCATATCTTTCTCTGCCTGTTCCTCTTCGTCTTCCTCTTCGTCTTTCTCTTCGTCTTCAACATCATCTTCCCCTTCGTCTTCCTCTTCGTCTTCGTCTTCCTCTTCGTCTTCCTCTTCGTCTTCCTCTTCGTCTTCCTCTCCGTCTTCCTCTTCGTCTTCCTCTTCATCCTCCTCTTCGTCTTGCTCTTCGTCTTCCTCTTCGTCTTCCTGCTCATCTTCCTCTTCGTCTTTCTCTTCGTCTTCCTCTTCTTCCTCTTCTTCGTCTTTCTCTTCGTCTTCCTCTTCATCTTCTTCTTCGTCTTGCCCTTCGTCCCCCTCTTTATCTTCCTCTTTTTCTTCCTCTTCGTCTTCATCTTCGCCTTCCTTGTCGTCTCCCTCTTCGTCTTCCTCTTTGTCTTCCTCTTCGTCTTCCTCTTCGTGTTCTTCTTCGTCTTCTTCTTCGTCTTGCTATTAGTCCTCCTCTCCGTCTTCCTCTTCGTGTTCTCCTTCGTTTCCATCTTCCTCTTCTTCTTCGTCTTCCTCTTCGTCTTCCTCTTCCTCTACCTCTTCGTTTTGTTCTTCGTCTTCCTCTTCGTCTTCTTCTTCGCCTTGTTCTTCGTCTTCCTCTCCATCTTCTTCTTCGCCTTGTTCTTCTTCTTCCTCTTCGTCTTCCTCTACGTCTTCCTCTTCGTATTCTTCTTCGTCTTCCTCTTCGTCTTCCACTTCGTCTCCCATTTTGTCTTCCTTTTCGTCTTCCTCTTCTCCTTCTTCGTCTTCTTCTTCGTCTTCTTCTTCACTTCCCTTTCGTATTACTCTTCGTCTTCTTCTTCGTCTTGCTCTTCGTCCTCTTCTTCGTCTTCCTATTCGACATCCTCTTGGTCTTCCTCTTCGTCCTCTCCCTCGTTTTCCTCTTTGTCTCCCTCTTCGTCTTCCTCTTCGTTTTCTTTTTCGCCTCCCTTTTCGTCCTCCTCTTCGCCTTCTCCTTCGTCTCCCTCTTCGTCGTCCCCTTCGTCTTCCTCCTTGTCTTCCTCGTCCCCTTCTCTTCGTCTTCCTATTCGTCTTCCTCTTCGTCTCCCCCGTCTTCTTCCTCTTCGTTTTCCTACTCATCTTCCTCTTCGTCTTCCTCTTTGCCCTCCTCTTCGTCTTGCTCCTCGTCTTCCTTTACGTCTCCGTTTTCCTCTTCGTCCTCCTCTTCGTCTTTCTCTTCGTCTTCCTCTTCGTCATCCTCTTCGTCTTCCTCTTCGTCTTACTCTTCATATTCTTCTTCGTCTTCCTCTTCATCCTCGTCTTCGTCTTCCTCTTCGTCTTCCTCACCGTCGCCCTCTTTATCATCCTCGCCGTCTTCCTCTTCGTCTTCCTCTCCGTCTCCCTCTTCGTTTTCCTCTTCGTGTACCTCTCCGTCTTCCTGTTCGTCTTCCTATTCGTCTTTTTCTTCGTCTTGCGTTTCGTCCTCTTCTTCGTCATCCTCTTCGTCTTCCACTTTGTTTCCCTCTTCCTCTTTTTCTTCGTCTTCCTCTTGATCTTCTCCTTCGTCTACCTCTTCGTCTTTCTTCATCGCCATGTTCGTCTTCCTCTTCGCATTCTTCTGAGTCTTCCTCTTTGTCTTCCTCTTCGTTTTCCTCTTCGTCCTCTTCTTCGTCTAGCCCTTCGTCCTCCTTCTCATCTTCGTCTTTGCACTCCTCTTCGTCTTCATCTTAGTCTTCTTCGACGTCTTCCACTTCGTCTTCCTCTTCGTCCTCCTCTTCGTCACCCTCTTCATCTTCTCCTCGTCTTCGTCTTCGTCTTCCTCATCGTCTTTCTCTTCGTCTTCCTCTTCGTCTTCCTCTTTGTTTTCCTCTTTGTCTTCCTCTTCCTCTTTCTCTTCGTCTTCCTCCACGTCTTCTTTACCATCTTCGTCTTCCACTTCGTTTTCCTCTTCGTCTCCCTCATCGACCTCCTCTTCGTCTTCCACTTCTATTTCCTATTCGTCCTCTTCTTCGTCTTGCTCTTCGTCCTCCTTTTCGTCTTCCGCTTCGTCTCCCCCTTCGTCCTCCCCCTCGTCTTCCTCTTCGTCTTCTTCTTCGTCTTCCTCTTCGTCTTCCTCTTCGTCTTCCTCTACGTTTTCCTCTTTGTCTTCCTCTTCGTCCTCTTCTTCGTCCTGCTCTTCGTCCTCCTTTTCGTCTTCCGCTTCGTCTTCCTCTTCAACCTCCCCTTTGTCTTCCTCTCCGTCTTCCTCTTCGTGTTCCTCTTCATCTTCCTCTTCGTCCTCCTCTTCATCAAAATCTTCGTCTGCCACTTGATCTACCTCTTCGTCTTCCTCTTCGTCTTCCTCTTCGACTTTCGCTTCGTCTTCCTCTTCGCCATCTTCTTCGTCTTCCACTTCGTCTTCCTCCTCGCCTTCCTCTATGTCTTCGTCTTCCTTCTCGTTTTCATCGTGGTCTTAATCTTCGTCTTCATCTTCGCCTACATATTCGTCAACCTCTTCGTCTTCGTCTTCATCTTCGTCACCATTTTCGTCTTCCTCTTCGTCTACATCTTCGACTTCCTCTCCGTCTTAATTTTCGTCTTCCTCTTCGTCTTCATCTTCGTCTTCCTCTTTGTTTCCTTCTTTGTCTTCCTTCTCGTCTTCCTCCTCGTCTTCCTCTTCGTCTTCGTCTTCATCTTCCTCTGCGCCTTCCTCTGCGTCTTCCTTCTCGTCTTCATCGTCGTCATCATCTTCGTCTTCATCTTCGACTGCATTTCCGTTTTAATCTTCATCTTCCCCTTCGTACTCCTCTTTGTCTTCCTCTTCGTTTCCTCTTCGTCTTCCTCCTCTTGTTCGTCTTCCTCTACGTCTTCTTCACCGTCTACGTCTTCCTCTTCATCTTCGTCTTCCTCTTCGTTTCCTGTTCGTCTTCTTCTTCATCTTCCGGTTCGCCTTCTTCTTCGTCTTCTTCTTCCTCTTCTTCTTCGTCCTTCTCTTCGTCCTTCTCTTCGTCTTCCTCTTCGTCTTCCGCTTCGTCTTCCTCATCGTCTTCCTTTTCGTCTTCCTCTTTGTCTTCCCCTAAGCCTCCCTCCTCGTCTTCCTCTTCGTCCTCCTCTTCGTCTTGATCTTTGTCTTCCTCTTCGTCTTCCTGCTCATCTTCCTCTTCGCCTTCCTCTTTGTCTTCCCCTTCGTCCTCCACTTCGCCTTCGTCTTCTTCTTCATATTCCTCTTTGTCTTCGTCTTCATATTCCTCTTCGACATCGTCTTCTTCCTCGTCTTAATCGTCGTCATCATCTTCGTTTTTATCTTTGTCTTCATAATCCTCATCCTCTTTGGCATCGTCTTCGTCTTCATCTTCGTCGTCACTTTCGTCTTCAACTTCATCTTCGACTTCATCTCCGTCTTAATCTTCGTCTTCTTCTTCGTCTTCATCTTCGTCTTCCACTTCGTTTTCTTCTTTGTCCTCCTTCTCGTCTTCCTGTCCGTCTTGCTCTTCGTCTTCCTCTTCGTCTTGCTCTTCGTCTTTCTCTTCATCCCCTCTTCGCCTTCTTCTTCGTCTCCATCTTCGTCGTCCTCTCCGTCTTCCTCTTTGTCTCCCTCCTCCCCTTCAGCTTCGTGTTCCTCTTCGTCTTCCTCTTCATCTTATTCTTTGTCTTCCTCCTCATATTCCTTTTTGTCTTCGTCTTCGTCCTTCTCTTCGTCCTCCTCTTTGTCTTCCTCTTCGGTTTCTTCTTCGTCTTACTATTCGTCGTCCTCATCGTCGACCTCTTCGTTTTCTTCCTCGTCTTAGTCTTCGTCATCCACATCATCTTCCTTTCCCTCTACGTCTTCCTCTTTGTCTTGCTCTTCGTACTCCTCTTCGTCTTCCTCTTCGTCTTCCTTTTCGTCTTCCTCTTCGTCTTCGTCTTCGTCACCATCTTCGTCTTCGTCTTCGGGTTCCCCTTCGTCTTCCTCTTCGTCTTCCTCTTCGAAGTCTTCTCCGCCTTCCTCTTCGTCTTCCTCTTCGTCTTCCTCTTCGTCATCCGCTCCGTCTTTTACTTCGTCTTCCGCTCCGTCTTCCTCATCGGCTACCTCTTCGTTTTCTTCCTCGTCTTAGTCTTCGTCATCCACATCATCTTCCTTTCCTCCCTCTAAGTCTTCCTCTTTGTCTTGCTCTTCGTACTCCTCTTCGTCTTCCTCTTCGTCTTCCTTTTCGTCTTCCTCTTCGTCTTCGTCTTCGTCACAATCTTCGTCTTCGTCTTCGGGTTCCCCTTCGTCTTCCTCTTCGTCTTCCTCTTCGTAGTTTCCTCCGCCTTCCTCTTCGTCTTCCTCTTCGTCTTCCTCTTCGTCATCCGCTCCGTCTTTTACTTCGTCTTCCGCTCCGTCTTTCGTCTCCCTCTTCGGCTTCCTCCTCGGCTTCCTTTTCATCTTCCTCTTTGTCTTCCTACTCGTCTTCCTCATCGTCTTTCTCTCCGTCTTTATCTTCATCGTCCTTTTTGTCTTCCTCCTCGTCTTCCTCTTCGTCTTCCTATTTGTCCTCGTCTTCTTCCTTTCCGTCTTCCTCTTCGTCTTCTTTCTCGGCCACCTCTTCGTACTCCTCTTCAACTTCCTCTTCGCCTCGTCTTCGTCTTCCCTTTTCGTCTTCCTCCTCATCTTCCTTTTCTTCTTCTTCTTCGTCTTCCTCTTCGCTTCCTGTTCGTCTTCTTCTTCATATTCCTCTTCACCTTCTTCTTCGTCTTCCTCTTTGTCTTCCTATGCGTCTACCTCTTCGTATTACTCTTCTACTTCCTCTATGTCTTCCTCCTCGACCTCTTCTTCGTCGTCCTCTTCGTCTTCATCTTCACCTTCCTCTTCGTCCTGCTCTACGTCTTCTCATTGTCTTTCTCTTCGTCTTCCTCTTCGTTTTCTTCTTCGTCTTCCTCTTCGTCCGCCACCTCGCCTTCTTCTTCGTCTCCCCCTTGGTCATCCTTTTCGTCTTCCTCTTTGCCTTCCCGCTCCTCATCATCTTCGTCTTCCTCTTTTTCTTCACCTTCGTCTTCCTCTTCGTTTTACTCTTCGTCCTCCTCCTAGTCTTCCTCTTCGCCTTAAACCCACTCTTTGTCTTCCGGCATGTCGTCCTCTTCGTCATCCTCTTCGTCTTCTTCTTCGTTTTCCTCTTCGTCGCCCTCTTCGTTTTCCTCTCCGTCTTCCTCTTCGTCTTCCTCTTCGTCTTCCTCTTCTCTTCCTCTTCGTTTTCCTCTTCGGCTTCCTCTTCGTCTTTGTCTTCGGGTTCTCCCTCGTCTTCCCCTTCGTCTTCCTTTTCGTCTTCCTCTGGGTCTTCTTCTCCGTTTTGCTCTTCGTCTACCTCTTCGTCTTCCTCTTCGACTTCATATTCGTCCTCCTCTCCATCTTCTTCTTCGTCTTCCTCTTTGTCTTCCTCTTCGTCTTCGTCTTCGTCTTCCTCTTCGTCTTCGTCTTTCTCTTCCTCTTCGTGATTATCTTCGTCTTCCGCTTCGTCCTCCTCTTCTCCTCCCCTCGTCTTTTTCCTCGTCTTCCTCTGCGTCTTCCTTTCCTTCTTCCTCTTCGATTTCTTCTTCGGCTTGCTCCTCGTTCTCCTCTTCGTCTTCCTCTGCGTCCTCCTCTTCGTCCTCCTCTTCGTCCTCCTCTTCGTCCTCCGCTCCGTCTTCCTCTTCGACATCGTCTTCGTCTTCATATTCGTCTTCCCCTTCTTACTCCTCTCCTTCTTCCTATTAGTCTTCTCTTCGTCCTATTCTTCGTCGTCCTCTTCGTGCTCCTCCTCGTCTTTCTCTTCGTCTACCTCTTCCTTTTCGTCTTCGTCTTCCTCTGCGTCTTCCTCTTCGTCTTCCTCTTCGTCTTCCTCTTCGTCTTCTTCCTCGTCATCCTCTTCGTTACCCTCTTCGTCTTCCGCTCCGTCTTCCTCTTCGTCTTCCGCTCCGTCTTCTTCTTCGTCTTCGCCTTCGTCTACCTCTTCCTTTTCGTCTTCCTCTTCGTCTTCCACTTCGCCTTCTTCTTCGTCATATTCTTTGTCCTCCTCTTCGTCTTCCTATTCCTCTTCTTCTTCGTCTTTCTTTTCGTCGCCCACTTCTCTTCCTCCTTGTTTTCTTTTTCGTGTCCTTTTCGTCTTCCTCTTCGTCTCCCCCTTCGTCTTTTTCTCCGTCTTCCTCTTCGTTATCCTCTCCGTCCCCCTCTTCATCTTCCTCTTCGTCTTCCCGTTCGTCTTCCTCTTCGTCTTCCTCTCCGTCTTCCATATCGTCTTCCTCTTCGTCTTTCTCTTCGTCATCTTCTCCGTCTTCCTCTTCGCCTTCCTCTTTGTCTTCCTCTTCGCATTCCTCCTCGTCGTCCACTTCGTCTTCTTCTTCACGTGCCTTGTTTCCTGTTCGTCTTCTTCTTCACTTTCCTCTTCACCTTCTTCTTCGTCTTCTTCTTTGTCTTCCTTTCGTCTTCATCTTCGTTTCCTTTTTCGTCTTCCTCTTCGTCTTCCTCTTCGTCTTCTTCTTCGTTATCCTCTTCGCCTTCCTCTTTGTCTTCATCTTCGTCTTCCTCTTCGTCTTCCTCTCCTTCTTCGTCTTCCTCCTCGTCTTGGTCTTTGTCTTCCTCTTCGGCTTCTTCTTCGTCATCCTGTTAGTCTCTTTCTTCGTCTTCCTCTTCCTCTTCGTCTTCGTTTTGTTTTCGTAACCATCTTCGTCTTCCTCTTCGTCTTTGTCTTCGGCTTGCTCTTCGTCTTCCTCTCCGTCTTCCTTTGCGTCTTCGTGACTATCTTCATCTTCCTCTTCGTCATCCTCTTCGTCTTCCCCCTCATCTTCTTCTTCGTTTTCTTCTTCGTCCTCCTCTTCGTCTTCTTCTTCGTCTTCATCTTCGTCATCCTGTCCGTCTTCCTCTTCGTCTTCCACTTCGTCTTCTTCTTCGTCTTCTTCTTCGTCTTCCTCTTCGGTTTCCTCTTCGTCTTCCTCTTTGTCTTCCTCTTCGTCTTCCTCATCCTCTTCCTCTCCGTCATCTTCATCGCCGTGCCCTTCGTCTTCCTCTTCGTGTTCTAATTCGTCTTCCTGTTCGTCTACCTCTTTGTCTTCTTCTTCGTCTTCCTCTTCGCCTTGCTCTTCGTCCCGTCTTCGTTTTCCTTTTGGTCCTCCTCTTCCTCTTCTCCTTTGACTTCTCCTTCGCCTTCGTCTTCGTCTTCCTATTCGTCTTCGTCACTATCTTCGTCCCTATCTTCGTTTTCCTCTTCGTTTTCTTCTTCGTCTTCATCCTCGTTTTCCTCTTCGTCTTTCTCTTCGTCTTCTTCTTCGTCTTCCTATTTGTCATCCTCTCCGTAGTCCTCTTCGTCTTCCTCTTCGTCTTGTTCTTCGTCTTATCTTTCGACGCCTCTTCACCTTTCTCATCGTCTTCCTCTTCGTCTTCCCCTCACTCTTCTTGTTCGTCTTCCTCTGCTTCATCCTCTGCGTCTCCCTCTGCGTCTTCGTTACGTCTTTCGCATTGTTTTCCTCTTCGTCTTCCTCATCGTCTTCGTCACCATCTTCTTCTTCCTCTTCGTTCTCCTCTTCGTCTACTTTTTCGTCTTCCTCTTCGTCTTCCACTTCGTCCTCCTCTTGGTCTTCTTCTTTATCTTCCTCTTCGTCTTCCTCTCCGTCCTCGTCTTCCGTTTCCTCTATGTCTTCCTCCTCGTCTTCATCTTTGTCGTGCTCTTCGTCTTCTTCTTCATCTACATCTTCATCTTCCTCTTCGTCCTCCTCTTCATCCTCCTCTTTGTCTTCCTCTGCGGCTTCCTTTTCGTATTCCCCTTCGTCTTCCTCTTGGTCTTCCCCGTTGCCTTCTTTCTCGTCTCCATTTTCGTCGTCCTCTTCGTCTTCCTCTTTGTTTTCCTTCGTCTTCCTCTTCGTCTTCCTCTTCACCTTCTTCTTCGTCTTCCTCTTCGTCTTCGTCTTCATCTTAGTCTTCATCTGCTTCTTTGTCTTCGTCTTCCTCGTCGTCTACCTCTTCGTGTTTCTCTTCGTCTTCCTCCTTGTCATCCTCTTCGTCTTACTCTTCGTCGTCCTCTTTGTCTTCCTCTTCAACTTCTTTTCCTCTTGCTCTTCGTTCTCCTCATAGCCTTCCTCTTCGTCTTCCTCTTCGTCTCCCTCTTCATCTTTCTCTTCGCCTCCCTTCTCCTCTTCCTCTTCGTCTAATTCTTCGTCTTCCTCTTCGTCTTCATCTCGTCTTCGTCTTCCTCTTCGTCTCCCTGCTCGTCTTCCTCTTCGTCTTCGTCTTCGTCTTCCCCTTCGTTTCCTCTTCGTCTGCTTTTTCGTCTTCCTCTTCGTCTATCTCAGAGTCTTCCTCTTTGTCTTGCTCTTTGTCTTGTTTTCGTCTTCCTCGTCGACTTCCTCTTCGTCTTCCTTTACCCCTTCTTGTTCCTCTTCGTCATTCTCTTCGTCTTCCTCTTCGTCTTGGATACTAGTCTTCCTCTTCGCTCTTCTTCGCCTTCCTCTTGGCACTCCTCTTCACCCTGCACTCCCTCATCCTCTTCGTAATCCTCTTCGTCTCCCTCTTCGTCCTCCTCTTCGTCTTCCTCTTCGTCTTCCTCTTCGTCTTCCTCTTCTTCATTCTCTTCGTCTTACTCTTCGTCTTCCTCTTTGTCTTCCCCTACAACTTCTTCTTCGTCTTGCTCTTCGTTCTCCTCTTCGCCTTCCTCTTCGTCTTCCTCTTCGTCTTCCCCTTCGCCTGCCTTCTCCTCTTCCTCTGCGTCTAGCTCTCCGCCTTCCTCCTCGTCTTCATCTTCGTCTTCCTCTTCGTCTTCCTCATCGTCTTTGTCTTTGTGTTCCTCTTCGTCTTCTTGTTCGTCTTCTTCTTCGTCTTCACCTTCGTCTTCCACTTCGTCTTCCTCTTCGTCTTCTTCTTCGTCTTCCTCAGGGTCTTCCTCTTCGTCATTCTCTTGAACTTCCTCTTCGTCTTCCTCTTCATCTTCCTCTCCTATTCCTCTTCGTTTTACTCTTCGTCTTCCGCTTCGTCTGCCTCTTCGTCTTCCTCTTCGTCATCCTCTTCATCTTCGTCTTCGTCTTCCTCTTCGTCTTCCTCTTCGTCTTCCTCTTCGTCTCCCGCTTCGTCTTACTCTCCGCTTTCCCCTTCGTCTTCCTCTTTGTCTTCCTCTTTGTCATCCTCTTCATCTTCCTATTCGCTTTCCTCTTCGTCTTCCTCTGCGCCTTGCTCTTCTTCTTCGTATTGCTGTTCCTCTTCGTCTACCTCTTCGTCTTCCACTAAGTCTTCCGCTTCGTCTTCATCTTTGTTTTCCAGTTCGTCTTGCTCTTCGTCCTCCTCTTCGTCTTCCACTTCGTCTCTTCTTCAACTTCCTCCTCGCACTCGTTTTCATCCTGCTCTCCCTCATCCTCTTCGTCCTCCTCTCCGTCTTCCTCCTCGTCCTCCAATTCGTTTTCTTCCCGGCCTTCCTTTCCGTCTTCGTCTTCGTTTTGTTCTTTGTCTTCCTCTTCGTCTTCCCCTTCTTCTTCCTCTTCATTTTGCTGTTCATTTTGCTCTTCGTCTTGTTCTTCATCTTGCTTTTCACCTTCCTCTTTATGTTCGTCTTCCTCTTCGTCTTCCTCTTCGTCTTCCACTTCGTCTCTTCTTCGCCTTCCTCTTGGCACTCCTCTTCACCCTGCACTCCCTCATCCTCTTTGTGATCCTCTTCGTCTCCCTCTTCGTCCTCCTCTTCGTCTTCCTCTTCGTCTTCCTCTTCGTCTACCTCTTCGTCCTCCTTTTCGTCCTCCTCCTCGTCTTCCACTTCGTCTTCCTCCTCGTCCTCCTCTTCGCCTTCCCCTTCGTCTTCCTCATCGTCTTCGTCTTCCTCTTCGTCTCGATCTTCCTTCCCGTCTTCTTCATTGTCTTCCTCACCGTCTTCCTCATCGTCTTCCTCTTCGCATTCGTTGGTCTTTCTTTCCGTCCTCCTCTTCGTCATCCCTCTTGTCTTCCTCTTGTTCCTCGTCTTCGTCTTCCTCTTCGTTCTCCTCTTCGTCTGCCTCTTCGTCTTCCTCTCGTCTTGCTCTTCATCTTCCTCTTCATCTTCGTCTTCTTCTTCGACTTCCTCTTCGTTATCGTTTTTCTCTTCGTCTTCCTCTTCATCTTCCTTCTCGTCCTCCTCTTCGTCCTTCTCTTCGTCTTCCTCTTCGTCCTCCTCTTCTTCCTCCTCTTTCTCTTCCTCCTCGTCTCCCTCTCGTCCTTCTTTTCGCCCTCCTCCTCGTCTTCCGATTGATCTTCCTCCTCGTCCTCATCTTCGCCTACCCCTTCGTCTTCCTCTTCGTCTTCGACTTCGTCTTCCTCAACGTCTTCCTCCTCGTCTTCCTCTCCGTCTTCCTATTCGTCTTCCTTTTATCTTTCTCTTCGTCTCCTGTTCGTCTTCCTCTTCGCCTCCCCCTTCGTCTTCCTCCACGTCTTCCTCTTAGCCTTCTTCTTCGTCTTCCTCTTTGTCTTCCTCTCCGTCTTCCTCTTCGTCTTCCTCTACGTCTTCCTCTTCGTCTGCCTCTTCGTCTTCTTCTTCGTCTTCCTCTTCGTCTAGCTCTTCGTCTTCCTCTACGTCTTCCTCTTCATCTTCGTCCTCAACTCCTCTGGATCTTCTTCTTCGTTTTCCTCTTCGTCTTCCTCCTCGACTTCCTCTTCATCTTCCTCTTCGTCTTCCTCCTCGTCATCCTCTTCGTCCTATCCATCGTCTTCCTCTAAGTCCTTCTCTTCATCTTCGTATTCGCCTTCTCCTCCGCCTTCCTCCTCGTCTTCCTCTCCGTCTTATGCTTCCTCTTCCTCTTCATCTTCCACTTCAACTTCCTCTTCGTCTTCCCCTTCGTCTTCCTCATCGTCTTCCTCTTCGTCTTCCTCTTCGTCTTCTTCTTCGTATTCCTCTTCGTCTAGCTCTTCGCCTTCCTCTCCGTCTTCCTATTCGTCTTCCTTTTCATCTTCCTTTTCGTCTCCTCTTCGTCTTCATCTTCGCCTCCCCCTTCGTCTTCCTCCACGTCTTCCTCTTAGCCTTCTTCTTCGTCTTCTTCTTTGTCTTCCTTCCCGTCTTCCTCTTCGTCTTCCTCCTCGTCTTCCTCTCCCTGTTCCTCTTCGTCTTCCTCTTCATCTTCCTCTTCAACTCCTCTTGGTCTTCCTCTTCGTTTTCCTCTTCGTCTTCCTCCTCGACTTCCTCTTCATCTTCCTCTTCGTCTTTCTCCTCGTATTCCTCTTCGTTTCCTCATCGTCTTCCTCTAAGTCCTTCTCTTCATCTTCGTATTCGCCTTCTCCTCCGCCTTCCTCCTCGTCTTCCTCTCCGTCTTCCGCTTCCTCTTCCTCTTCATCTTCCACTTCAACTTCCTCTTCGTCTTCCCCTTCGTCTTCCTCATCGTCTTCCTCTCCATCTTCCTCCTCGTCTTCCTCTACGTCCTCCTTTTAATCTTCATCTTCACCTTCTCCTTCGTCTTCCTCCTCGTCTTCCTCCTCGTCTTCCTCCTCGTCTTCCGCTTCGTATTCCTCTTCATGTTCCTCTTCGTCTTCCTCTTCGTCTTCATCTTCGTCTTCATCGTCGTCTTCCTCTCCATCTCCTCCTTCGTCTTCCTCTTCGTTTTCCTCTTGGTCTTCCTCTTCGTCTTCGCCAGCATCTTAATCTTCCTCTTGGTCTTCCTCTTCGTCTTCCTCTTCGTCTTTCTCTTCGTCTTCCTCTACATCTTCCTCTTCGTCTTCTCCTTCGTCTTCCTCTTTGTCTTCCTCTTCCTCTTCCTCTTCCTCTTCGTCCTCCGTTTCATCTTCCTCTTCAGCTTCCTCTCCGTCCTCCTCTTCGTCTTCCTCTTCGTATTGCTCTTCGTCTTCCTCTTCGTTTTCCTCTTTGTCTTCTCCTTCGTCTTCCTTTTTGTCTTCGTCACCATCTTTTTCCTCCTCTTTGTCTTCCTTTTCGTTTTCCTCTCCGTCTTCCTCTTCGTCCTCCTCTTCGGTTTCCTCTTCATTTTCATTTCGCCTTCCTCTTCGTCTTCTCCCTCGTCTTCCTCTTCGTCTTCCCCTTTGTCTTTCTTTGCGTCTCCCTCTTCGTCTTCCCCGTTATCTTCCACAAAGTTCTTCTCTTCATCTTCGCCTTTCACTTCCTCTTCGTCTTCCGCTCCGTTTTTTTCTTCGTCTTCCTCTTCCTCTTCCCCTTTTTCTTCCGCTTTGTCTTGCTCTTCGTCTTGCTCTTCGTTTTGCTCTTCGTTTTGCTCTTCGTCTTCCTCTTCGTCTTCCTCTTCGTCTTCCTCTCCGCCCTTCTCTTCGTCTTCCTCTTCCCCTTCCTCTTCGTCTTCCTCTCCGTCTTCCTCTTCATGTTCCTCTTCGTCTTCCTCCTCGTCTTCCTCTCCGTCTTCCTCTTCGTCTTACTCTTCGTCTTCATCTACTTCGTTGGCGCCGTCTTTGTTTTCGTCTTCGTCTTCCTCTTGTCGCCCTCTTCGCCGTCCTCTTCGTCTTTCTCTTCTTCTTCCTTTCCGTCATCCCTCTCGCCTTCCTCCCCGTTTTCCTCTTCGTTTTCCTCTTCCTTTTCCTCTTTGTCTTCCTCTTCGTCTTATTCTTCGCCTTCTTCTTCGTCTTCCTCTTCGTCGTCATCTTCGTCTTCCTCATTGTCTTCCTTTCCGGCTTCCTCTTAATCTTCCTGTTCTTTTTCCTCTTTGTCCTTCTCTTGATCATCCTCTTCGTCTTCCTGTCGCCTTCTTCTTAGCCTTCTTTTTTGCCTGCCTCTTCGTTGTCCTTCTCGTTCTCCTCTTTGTCTTTCTCTTCGTCTTCATCTTCGTATTCCTCTACGTCTTCCACTTTGTCTTCCTCTTCGTTTTCCTCTCCGTATTCCTCTTCGTGTTCCTCTCCGTCTTACTTTTCATCGTCCCCTTCACCTTCCTCTTCGTCTTCCTTTTCGTCTTTCTCTTCGTCTTAATTTTCATCTGCGTCTTCGTCCTGGTCTTGCCCTTCGTCCTCCTCTTCGTCTTCCTCTTTGTCTTCCTCTTCGTCATTTTCTTCGCCTTCATCTTCGTCTTCCGCTTCGTCTTCCCCATCGTCTTCCTCTTCACCTGCCTCTCCGTCTTCCTCTTCGGCTTCCTCTTCATTTCAATTTTCATCTGCGTCTTCGTCTTCGTCTCCCTCTTCGCCTTTCTCTTCGTCTTCCTCTTCGTCTTCCTCTTCGTCCTCTTTCTCCTCTTCCTCTTCGTCTACCTCTCCGTCTTCCTCCTCGTCTTCATCTTCGTCTTCCGCTTCGTCTTCCTCATCGTCTTCGTCTTCCTCTTCGTCTTCCTGTTCATTTTCCTCTTCATCTTCCTATTAGTCTTCCCGTTCGTCTTCCTGTTCGTCTTCCTCTTCGTCTTCCTCATTGTCTTCCTCTTCGTCTTGCTCTTCGTCTTCCTCATTGTCTTCCTCTTCATCTTCCTCTTCGTCTTCCTCTTCGCCTTCCTCTTCGTCTTCCTCTTGGTCTTCCTTCTCTTCTTAATCTTCATCTGCGTCTTCCTCCTCGTCTTCGTCTTCGTCTTCCTTTTCGTCTTCCTCATCGTCTTCCTCTTCGTCTTCCTCTACGTCTTCCTCTTCGCCTTCCTTCTCCTCCTCTTCGTCTAGCTCTCCGTCTCTCTCTTCGTCTTCCTCTTCGCCTTCATCTTCGTCTTCGTCATCGTATTCGTCTTCGTCTTCTTCTTCGCCTTCCTGCTCAGCTTCCTCTTCGTCCCCTCTTCGTCTTATTCTTCGTCTTCTTCTGCGTCTTCCTCGTCGTCTTTCACAGGGTCCTCCTATTGGTCTTGCTCTATGTCTTTCTTTCGTCTTCCTCACCGTCTTCCTCTTCTTCTTCGTCTTCCTCTACCCCTTCTTGTTCCTCTTCGTCATCCTCTTCGTCTTCATATTAGTCTTCCTCTTCGTCTTATTGTTCGTCTTCCTCTTCGTCTTCCTTTTCGTCTTCCCCTTCGTCTTCCTCTTCGTCTCGCTCTTCGTATACCTCATCGTCTTCCTCTTCATCTTCCACTTCGCCTTCCTCTTCGTGTTCCTCTTTGTCTTAATCTTCATCTGCGTCTTTAGCTTCGTCTTCCATTTCGTCTTCCTTTTCGTCTTCCTCTTCGTCATCCTCTTCGTCCTTCTCTTCGTCTTCCTCTTTGTCTTCCTCTTCAACTTCTTTTCATCTTGCTCTTCGTTCTTCTCTTCGCCTTCCTTCGTCTTCCTCTTCGTCTTCCTCTTTGCCTTCCTTCTCCTGTTCATCTTCGTCTAGCTCTCCGTCCTCCTCTTCGTTTTCCTCTTCGTCTTCATCTTCGCCTTCCTCATTATCTTCGTCTTCCTCTTCGTCTTCCTGCTCGTCTTCCTCTTCATCTTGCTCTTCGTCTTCCCCTTCGTCTTCTTCTTCGTCCTCCTCTTCGTCTTGCTCAGGGCCTTCCTCTTTGTCTTGCTCTTTGCCTGGCTTTCGTCTTTATCGTTTCTCGATCTTCATCTGCGTCTTTGTCTTCGTCTTCCTCGTCGTCTTCCTCTTCGTCTTCCGCTTCGTCATACTCTTCGTCTTACTGTTCGTCTTCCTCTTTGTCTTGCGCTTCAACTTCTTCTTCGACTTGCTCTTCGTTCTCCTCTTCGCCTTCGTCTTCACCTTTAGCTTCGTCTTCCTCTTCGCTTGCCCTCTCCTCTTCCTCCTCGTCCAGCTCTCCGTCCTCCTCCTCGTCTTTATCTTTGCCTTCCTCTTCGTCTTCCTCATCGTCTTCGCCATTGTCTTCCTCGTCATCTTCCGGTTCGTCTTCCTCTTCGTCTTCCCCTACGTCTTCCGCTTCGTCTTCCTCTTCGTCTTCTTCTTCGTCTCCCTCTTCGTCTTCCTCAGGGTCTTCCTCTTCGTCTTTCTGTTCGACGTCCTCTTCGTCTTCCTTTTCGCCTTCCTCTTCTATTCCTCTTCTTCTTACTCTTCGTCTTCCTCTTCGTCTTCCTCTTCGACCTCCTCTTCATGTTCGTCTTCATCTACCTCTTCCTCTTCCTCTTCGTCTTCCCCTTCGTCTTCCGCTTCGTCTTCCTGGTCGTCTTGCTATTCGTCCTCCTCTTCGTCTTCCACGTAGTCTCTTCTTCGTCTTCCAATTCGCACTCGTCTTCATCCTGCTCTCCCTCAACCTCTTCGTCTTCGTCTTCGTTTTCTTCCTTCTCTTCGTCGTGCTCTTCGGCTTGTTCTTAGTCTTCATCTTCGTCTTCCTCTTCGTCTTCCTCTTCGTCTTCCTCTTCTTCTTCCTCTTCGTTCATCTCTCCGTCTTCCTCTTCATCCTCAACTTCGTCTTTAACACCTTCCTCCTCTTCGTCTTGTTCTTCATCTTGCTCATCGTCTTGTTCTTCGTCTTGTTCTTCGCCTTCCTCTTCGTCTTCCTCTTCGTTTTCCTCTTCGTCTCGCTCTTCGTCTTTCACTTCGTCTTCCACTTCGTCTTTCTCCTCGACGTCTGCTTCCTCTCCGTCTTCCTCTTTGCTTCCTCTTCATCTCCGTCTTCCTCTTCGTCTTCCTCCAGTCTTCCTGTTCGTGTTTCTTCGTGTTTCTTTTCAACTTTCTCTTCGTCTTCGTCTTCGTCTCCATCTACCTCTTCGCCTTCCTCCTCGTCTTCCTCTTCGTCTTCCTGTTCGTCTTCCTCTTCTCTTCCTCTTCCTCTTCCTCTTCGTCCTCCTCTTCATGTTCCTCTTCGTCTTCCTCTTCGTCTTCCTCTTCGTCTTCCTCTTCTTCTTCCTCTTCGTCTTCCTCTTCGTCTTCCTCTTTGTCTTCCTCTTTGTCTTCCTCTTCGTCTTCCTCTTCGTGTACCTCTACGACAACCTCTTCATCTTCGTCTTCGCCTTCTCCTTCGTCTTCCTCTCTCCTACATCTTCGTCTCAATCTTCCTCTTCCACTTCGTCTTCCTCTTTGTCCTCATCTTCGTCTTCCTCTTCATCTTCTCCTTCGTCTTCCTTTTCGTCTTCTTCTTCGTCTTCTTCTTCGTCTTCCTCTCCGTCCTCCTCTTCGTCTAACCCTCCGTCTTCCTCTTCATCTGAATCTTCGTCTTCCTCTGCGACCTCCTCTTCGTCCTCCTCCTCGTCTCCCTCTTCGTCTTTCTCTTCCTTTTCGTCTTCTTCTTCACCTTCGTCTACGCCTTCCTCCTCGTCTGCCTCTTCGTCTTCCTCTGCGTCATACTCTTCCTCTTCGTCTTCTTCTTCGTCCTCATCTCCGTCTTCCTCTTCGTCTTCCTCTTCGTCATTCTCTTGGTGTTACTATTTCTCTTCTTCAGCATCTTCGTTTTTCCCTTCGTCTTCCTTTTCATTTTCCTCTTCGTCCTCCTCTTTGTCTTCCTCTACGTCTTCCACTTTGCCGTCCTCTTCGTCATCCTCTTCGTCTTAATCTTCAGCTTCGTCTTCTCTTCGTCTTCCTCTTCGTCTTCTTTTTCGTCTTCCTTTTCGTCTTCCTCTTCGTCGTGCTCTTCGTATTCTCTTAGTCTTCCTCTTCGTCTTCCTCTCCGTCTTTCTCTCTCTCTTCCGCTTCGTCTTCCTCCTCGACTTCCGCTTCGTCTTTCTCTTCGTCTTCCTCTTCCTCTACGTCTTCCTCTTCGTCTTCCTCTTCGTCTTCAACTTCAACTTCGTCTTCGTCTTCCTCTCAGTCTTCCCCTTCGTCTTCCTCTTCGTCTTCCCCTTTGTCAATCTTTGCGTCTTCCTCTTCGTCTTCCCCGTCATCTTCCAAAAAGTTCTCCTCTTCATCTTCGTCTTTGACTTCCTCTTCGTCTTCCGCTCCGTTTTTTTCTTCGTCGTCCTCTTCCTCTTCCCCTTTTTCTTCCGCTTTGTCTTGCTCTTCGTCTTGCTCTTCGTTTTGCTCTTCGTCTTCCTCTTCGCCCTTCTCTTCGTCTTCCTCTTCCCCTTCCTCTTCGTCTTCCTCTCCGTCTTCCTCTTTATGTTCCTCTTCGTCTTCCTCCTCGTCTTCCTTTGCGTCTTCCTCCCCGTCTTCCTTTTCATCTTCTTCTTCGTCTTTCTCTGGGTCTTCCTCTCCGTCTTTCTCTTCGTCTTCCTCTTCGTCTTCCTCTTCGTCTTCCTCTTCGTCTTCGTCTTCGTCTTCCACTTTGTCTTCCTCTTCGTCGCCCTCTTCGTCGTCCTCTTCGTCTTTCTCTTCGTCTTCCTTTTCGTCATCCCTCTCGCCTTCCTCCCCGTTTTCCTCTTCGTTTTCCTCTTCCTTTTCCTCTTTGTCTTCCTCTTCGTTTTATTCTTCGCCTTCTTCTTCGTCTTCCTCTTCGTCGTCATCTTCGTCTTCCTCGTTGTCTTCGTTTCCGGCTTCCTCTTAATTTTCCTGTTCTTCTTCCTGTTTGTCCTTCTCTTCATCATCCTCTTCGTCTTCCTCTCGCCTTCTTCTTTGCCTACCTCTTCGTTGTCCTTCTCTTTCTCCTCTTTGTCCTTCTCTTCGTCTTCATCTTCGTATTCATCTACGTCTTCCACTTTGTCTTCCTCTTCGTTTTCCTCTCCATATTCCTCTTCGTGTTCCTCTCCGTCTTACTTTTCGTCGTCCCCTTCACCTTCCTCTTCGTCTTCCTTTTCGTCTTTCTCTTCGTCTTAATTTTCATCTGCGTCTTCGTCCTGGTCTTGCTCTTCGTCTTCCTCTTTGTCTTCCTCTTCGTCATGCTCTTCGCCTTCATCTTTGTCTTCCGCTTCGTCGTCCTCGTCGTCTTCCTCTTCGCCTGCCTCTCCGTCTTCCTCTTCGTCTTCCTCTTCATTTCAATTTTCATCGGCGTCTTCGTCTTCGTCTCCCTCTTCGTCGTCTTCTTCGTCTTGCTCATCGTTCTCCTCTTCGCCTTTTTCTTCATCCTCCTCTTCGTCTTCCTCTTCGCCCTCTTTCTCCTCTTCCTCTTCGTCTACCTCTCCTTCTTCCTCTCCGTCTTCATCTTCGTCTTCCGCTTCGTCTTCCTCATTGTCTTCGTCTTCCTCTTCGTCTTCCTGTTCGTTTTCCTCTTCATCTTCCCATTAGTCTTCCCGTTCCTCTTCTGTTCGTCTACCTCTTCGTCTTCCTCTTCGTCTTCCACTTCGCCTTCCTCTTCGTCTTCCGCTTGGTCTTCCTCCTCTTCTTAATCTTCATCTGCGTCTTCCTCCTCGTCTTCGTCTTCGTCTTCCTCTTCGTCCTCCTCTTCGTCTTCATCTCCGTCTTCCTCTCCGTTTTTCTCTTCGTCTTCGTCTTCCTTTTCGTCTTCCTCTTCGTCTTCCTCTACGTCTTCCTCTTCGCCTTCCTTCTTCTCCTCTTCGTCTAGCTCTTCGTCTTTCTCTTCGTCTTCCTCTTTGCCTTCATCTTCGTCTTCGTCATCGTATTCGTCTTCGTCTTCTTCTTCGTCTTCCTTCTCGGCTTCCTCTTCGTCCCCTCTTCGTCTTATTCTTCATCTTCTTCTTCGTCTTCCTCCTCGTCTACCTCAGGGTCCTCCTATTGGTCTTGCTCTATGTCTTTCTTTCACCTTCCTCATCGTCTTCCTCTTCTTCTTCGTCTTCCTCTACCCCTTCTTGTTCCTCTTCGTCATCCTCTTCGTCTTCCTATTAGTCTTCCTCTTCGTCTTATTGTTCGTCTTCCTCTTCGTCTTCCTTTTCGTCTTCCTCTTCGTCTTCCTCTTCGTCTCGCTCTTCGTATACCTCATCGTCTTCCTCTTCATCTTCCACTTCGCCTTCCTCTTCGTCTTCCTCTTTGCCTTAATCTTCATCTGCGTCTTTGTCTTCGTCTTCCTCTTCGTCTTCCGCTTCGCCTTCCTTCTCCTCTTCGCCTTCGTCTAGCTCTCCGTCCTCCTCTCCGTTTTCCTCTTCGTCTTCATCTTCGCCTTCCTCATCGTCTTCGTCTTCCTCTTCGTCTTCCTGCTCGTCTTCCTCTTCGTCTTTCTCTTCGTCTTCCCCTTCGTCTTCTTCTTCGTCCTCCTCTTCGTCTTCCTCAGGGTCTTCCTCTTTGTCTTGCTCTTTGCCTTACTTTCGTCTTTATCGTTTCTCAATCTTCATCTGCGTCTTTGTCTTCGTCTTCCTCGTCGTCTTCCTCTTCGTCTTCCGCTTCGTCGTACTCTTCGTCTTACTGTTCGTCTTCCTCTTTGTCTTCCGCTTCAACTTCTTCTTCGTCTTGCTCTTCGTTCACCTCTTCGCCTTCGTCTTCACCTTAAGCTTCGTCTTCCTCTTCGTCCAGCTCTCCGTGTTCCTCCTCGTCTTTATCTTTGCCTTCCTCTCCGTCTTTCTCATCGTCTCCGCCATTGTCTTCCTCGTCGTCTTTCGGTTCGTCTTCCTCTTCGTCTTCCCCTACGTCTTCCGCTTCGTCTTCCTCTTCGTCTTCTTCTTCGTCTCCCTCTTCGTCTTCCTCAGGATCTTCCTCTTCGTCTTTCTGTTCGACGTCCTCTTCGTCTTCCTTTTCGCCTTACTCTTCTATTCCTCTTCTTCTTACTCTTCGTCTTCCTCTTCGTCTTCCTCTTCGACCTCCTCTTCATGTTCGTCTTCATCTACCTCTTCGTCTTCCTCTTCGTCTTCCCCTTCGTCTTCCTCTTCGTCTTCCTGGTCGTCTTGCTATTCGTCCTCCTCTTCGTCTTCCACTTAGTTTCTTCTTCGTCTTCCAATTCGCACTCGTCTTCATCCTGCTCTCCCTCAACCTCTTCGTCTTCCTCTTCGTTTTCTTCCTTCTCTTCGTCGTGCTCTTCGGCTTGTTCTTAGTCTTCATCTTCGTCTTCCTCTTCGTCTTCCTCTTCGTCTTCCTCTTCTTCTTCCTCTTCGTTCATCTCTCCGTCTTCCTCTTCATCCTCAACTTCGTCTTTAACACCTTCCTCCTCTTCGTCTTGTTCTTCATCTTGCTCATCGTCTTGTTCTTCGTCTTGTTCTTCGCCTTCCTCTTCGTCTTCCTCTTCGTTTTCCTCTTCGTCTCGCTCTTCGTCTTTCACTTCGTCTTCCACTTCGTCTTTTTCCTCAACTTCGTCTTCCTCTTCTTCTCACTTTTCGTCTTCACCTTCGTCTTCCCCTTTATCTTCCCTTTCATCTTCCCCATCATCTTTCTCTTCGTCTTCCTCACCATCTTCCTCTGCGTCTTCCTCTTCGTTTTCCTCTTCGACTTCCCATTCGTTTTCTTCTTCGTGTTCCCCTTCGTCTTCCTCTTCGTCTTCCTCTTTGTCTTCCCATTAGTCTCCCCCTTTGTCTTCCCCTTCTTCTTCCTCTTCGTCTTCTCCTTGGTCTTATTCTTCGTCTTCCTCTTCATCCTTCTCTGCGTCTTCTTTTCCTCTTCCTCTGGGTCCACCTTATCGTCTTTCTCTTCGTCTTCCTCTTCTTCTTTCTCTTCGTTGTAATATTCGTCTTCCTCTTCGTCCTCCTAGTCTTGCTCTTCGTCTTCATCTTGGTCCTGTTCTTCGATTTTTCCTTCGTCTTCCTCTTCGTCTTCCTGTTCGTCTTCCTCTTCGTCGTCTTCTCCGTCTTCCTCTTCACCTTTGCCTACCTGTTCGCCTTCCTCTTCGTTTTCCTCTTTGTCTTCGTCCTCCTCTTCGTCTTCCTCTTCGTCTTTCTCTTGGTCTTTCTCTTAGTCTTCCTCTTTGTCTCCTACTATGTCTTCTTCTTCGACTTCGTCTTCGTCCTCATGTTCGCCTTCCTCTTCGTCGTCTTCTTCGTTTTCGTCTTCCTCTTCGTCTCCGTCTTCTACTTCGACTACCTCTTCATCTTCCTGTTCGCGTTCCTCTTCGTCTTCCTCTTCGTCTTCGTCTTCCTCGTTGTCTTCCTCTTCGTCTTTCTCTTCGTCTTCTTCTTCGTCTCCCCCTTCGTCTTCCTCTGTGTCATCCTCTTCGTCTTCCTCGTCGGCTTCCTTATCGTCTTCCTCTTCGTCCTTCTCTTCGTCCCCTTCCTCGTTTTCTTCTTCGTCTTATTCTTCACCTTGCTCTTCGCCTTCTCCTTCGTCTTCATCTTCGTCTTCCCCTTCGTCTTCCTCTTCGTCCTCCTCTTCGTCTTCTCCTTGTCCCCCTCTTTGTCTTCCTCTTAATCTTCCTCTTCGTCGTCGACTTCATCTTCCGCTTTTTGTTCTCCTTCGCCTTCTTCTGCGTCTTCCTCTTCGTCTTCTTCTTCATCCTCTTCTTCGTCTCCCTTTTCGTCATCACCTTCATCTTCCTCTTTGTCTCCCAATTCGTCGTCCTCTTCATCTTCCTCTTCGTCTCCCTCTTCCCTTTCATATTCCTCTTCGTTTTCCTCTTCGCCTTCCTCTTCGACTCCATCTTCGTCCTCCTCTTCGTCCTCCTTTCGTCTTCCTCTTCGTCTTCCTCTTCGTCCTCCTCTTCGTCTCAACTTTTTCCTCCTTTTCGTCTACCTCTTCGTCTTCCTTCTCGTCTTCCTCTTCGTCCTCCTCTTCGTCTTCTTCTAAGTCTTCCTCTTCGTGCTCGTCTTCTTGTTCCTCTTCGTCTTCCTCTACGTCTTCGTCTTCCTCTTCGTCTTCTTCTTCGTCTTCTGCTTCGTCTTGCTCGTGGTCTTCCTCTTCGTCTTCCTCTTCATCCTCCTCTTCGTCTTCCTCTTCTTCTTCTTCCTCGTCTTCCTCTTCGGCTTTCTTATCGTCTTCATCTTCGTCTTCGTCTTTCCCTTCGTCTTATTCTTCGTCTTCCTCATAGTCTTCCTCTTCGTCTTCTCCTTCGTCGTCTCCATCGTCTTCCTTTTCGTCCTCCTTTTCATCTTCCTCTTCGTCTTTCTCTTGGTCCTCCTCAATGTCTTCCCATTCGCGTCCCTCTTTGTCCTCCTCTTCCTCTTCTGTTTGTACTCCTCTTTGTCTTCCTCTTCGTCTTCCTCTTCATCTTTCTTTAGATCTTCGTCTTCACTTCGTCTTTATCTTCGTCTTCGTCTTCCTCTTCGTCTTCTTCTTCGTCTTCTCTTTGTCCTCCTCTTCGTCTACCTCTTTGTCTTCCTCTTCGTCATCCTCTTCGTCTTCCTCTTCATCTTCCGCTTCGTCTTCCTCTTCGTCCTCTTCCTCGTCCTCCTCTTTGACTTCCTCTTCGTCTTCCTCTACGTCTTCCTCTACGTCTTCCTCTTCATCCTCCTCTTTATCTTCCTCTTCGTCTTCCTCTTCGTCGTCCTCTTTGTCTTCCTCTTCGTCTTCCTACTCGTCTTCCTTGATGTCTCCCTCTTCGTCTCCCTCTTCGTTTTCCTCTTCGTCTTCCTCATTGTCTTCCTCTTCTTCTTCCTCTACATCCTCCTCTTCGTCTTCCTCTTCGCCTTCCGCTCCGTTCTCCACTACGTCTTCTTCTACGTCTACCTCTCCGTCTTACTCTTCGCCTTCGTCTTCCTCTTCGCATCCCCCTCGTCTTCTCTTTGTCCTCCTCTTCGTCTTTCTCTTCGTCTTCCTCTTCATCTACCTCTTCGTCTTCCCCTTCGTCTCCCTCTTCGTCTTCCTTTTCGTCTTCCTCTTCATCTTCCTCCTCGTCTTCGTCTTCGTCTTCCTCTTCGTCTTCCTCTTCGTCTTCCTTTCGCCTTTCTCTTCATCTTCCTCTTTGCCTGCCTTTTCGTCTTCTTCATCGTCTTCCTCCTCGTCTTCCTCTTCATCTTCCACTTGCTCTCCCTCGTCGCCTCCCTCTTCGTCCTCCTCTTAGAGTTCCTCTTCGTCTTCCTCCTCGTCTTCCTCTTCGCTTTCTTCTTCGTCCTCCTCTTCGTCTTCTTCTTGTCCTCCTCTTCGTCTTCCTCTTCGCCTTCCTCTTTGTCTTCCTCTTCGTCGTAATCTCCATCTTCCTCATCGTATTCCCCTTTGTCTTCCTCTTCGCCCTCCTCTTCGTCTTCCTCTTCGTCTTCCTCTTCATCCTCCTCTTCGTCTTCTCTTTGTCCTCCTCTTCGTCTTCCTCTTCGTCTTCCTCTTCGTCTACCTCTTCGTGTTTCCCTTCGTCTCCCTATTCGTCTTCCTCTTCATCTTCCTCTTCGTCTTCCTCTTGGTCTTCCTCTTTGTCTTCCTCTTCGTCTTCGTCTTCCTCTTCGTCTTCCTCTTCGTCTTCCTCTTGGTCTTCCTCTCCGTCCTCCTCTTCGTCTCCCTCTTCGTCTACCTCTTCCACTTCGTCTTCCTCTTCAACTCCCTCTTCGTCTTCGTCTCCCCCTGTGTCCTCCTTTTCGTCTTCCTATTCGTCTTCCTCTCCGTCTACCTTTATCGTCTTCCTCTTCGTCTTCCTCATTGTCTTCCTCTTCTTCTTCCTCTTCGTCCTCCTCTTCATCTTCCTCTTCGCCTCCCCCTCGTCTTCTTCTTCGTCTTCCTCTTCGTCTACTTCTTTGTCTTCTTCTTGGTCTTCCTCAACGTCTTCCTCTTCGTCTTCCTTTTCGCTTTTCTCTTCGTCTTCCTCTTTCTCTGCCTTTTCATCTTCTCCTTTATCTTCCTCCTCGTCTTCCTCTTCATCTTCCTCTTCGTCTTCCCCTTCGTCCTCCTCTTCGTCTCCCTCCTCGTCCTCCTCTTCGTCCTCCACTTAGTCTTCCTCTTCGTCTTCCTCTTTATCTTCCTCTTCTTCTCCCTCTTCCTCTTCCACTTCGTCTCCCTCGTCGCTTTCCTCTTCGTCCTCCTCTTAGTCATCCTCTGCGTCTTCCTCTTCATCCTCCTCTTCTTCTTCTCTTTGTCCTCCTCTTCGTCTTCCTCTTTGTCTTCCTTTTCGTCTTCCTCTTTGTCTTCCTCTTCGTCGTCCTCTTCGTCTTCCTCATCGTCTTCCTCATCGTCTTCCCCTTCGTTTTCCTCTTCGCCCTCCTCTTCGTCTTCCCCTTCGTCTTCCTCTCCCTCCTCCTCCTCGTCTTCTCTTTGTCCTCCTCTTCGTCTTCTCTTTCGTCTTCCTCTACGTCCTCCTGTTCGTCTTCCTCTCCCTCTTCCTCTTCGTCTTTTTCTTCGTCTGCCTCTTCGTCTTTCTCTTGGTCTTCCTCTTCCTCTTCCTTTCCGTCTTCCTTTTCGTCGAACTCTTCCGCCTCCCCTTCGTCTTACTCTTCGTCTTCCTCTTCGTCTTGCTCTTCGTCTTGCTCTTCGCCTTACTCTTCGTCTAGCTTTTCGTCTTGCTCTTCGTCGTCCTTCTCTTCTTTCTATCCGTCTTCCTCTTTGTCCTCCTCCTCGTCTTCCTCTTCGTCCTCCTCTTCGTCTTCCTCATCGTCTTCCCCTTCGTCTTCGTTTTCCTCTTCAACTTCCTCATCGTCTTCCCCTTCGTCCTCCTCTCCGTCCTCCTCTCCGTCTTCTATTCGTCGTCCTCTTCATCTTCTCTTCTTTTTTTGTAGTAGGGAGGTGAAGGCATTTACGCCCGCCGAGTCCGTCAATCTGAAAACCTAGCCTGGAACCGTTTGACACATTACTTCGGGCCAGGTCTCGTTTGGTTACGCCGTGGGGCGCCTTCAAGCTGGGGAGTCCCTTTTCAAGCGGGAGGGGAGAGGGGAAGAGGAAATGCCAGCATTCCCCAGCCCCAGCGCCTCCGGCTGCTGTGAGCCCCTTTTATATTTCAGGACTGCCCGAGCATAATGTGCCACCTGGTTTCATTTGTCAACCGATTCGAGCATCACCGCAACTATATTATCCGGGGTGAGCTCTCCCGTCACCCTGTAGAGTTCCCTTCGCAGCCTGACCCATTTTGTACCCGAAAAAAGTGTGTGACAGGCATTGTCCTTCTCTCCTGGGCAAAACCGACAATCGGGAGACCGTGACTTACCGATCTTGTGCAGGTAAGACTGAAAACACCCGTGCCCGCTCAAAAGCTGGGTCAGATAGAAGTCAGTCTCACCATGCCTTCGATTTAGCCACGGTCTCACATCCGGGATGAGTCGCGCAGTCCACCTTCCCTTCGTGCAATGTCCCCAAGACTGCTGCCAATCGTTGAGCGAGCGTTGGCTCTCCTCGCGGACAACCATCTCCCTCGCATCCTCGTTTCTGCGCAGGTAAATAGCGCGGTGCTCTCTAGCAAGGACGGCGACAGGTATCACGCCTGCGATCAGTCTCACCGCCGAGTCGGAGACTGTTGGATACGAAGATGCAATTCTCAGTGCTCCTCTTCTCTGTACCTGTACCAATCGTTTTCGATATACCTCCTTGCTGAGAGCGTCGCCCCATACCTCTGCTCCGTACAGTAGCACTGACCCTACAGCACTCATCAAGAGGCGTCTTCTTGATGGGCTGGGTCCCCCTACGTTGGCCATAAGTCGACTCAGGGCCGACATTCCCGAAGCAGCCTTCTCAGCCGTTGCCCTGATTTGCTCAGAGAAACTCATCTTCGAGTCGATCAGTAGCCCTAGGTACTTCACCGCTGGCTTCGATTCGATTTGTATATCTGCAATACTGATCATCCTTACTCTAGGGATTCTCTTTTTTGTCAAGATGACCTCGGTTTTCTCCAGTGCTAAACTGAGCCCGCGAGCAGTCATCCAGTCCCTCACTCGGCGCATTAGCAAACATAGCCTAAGCTGCGCTTGTTCAACGGAGCGTCCGGCAACCAGAGCCGCAACATCATCCGCATAACCGACCAAGCGTGACTCATCTGGCATCTCAAGTCTCAGTAGCCCGTCGTAAGACACGTTCCACAGGTCTGGACCAAGGATAGATCCCTGGGCAACACCCGATGTAATCTCCATCCTTCGTTGGCCCTGTGTCGTGTCGTAGAGCAGGCTTCGATCCTTTAGGTAGTTCCTCAAAAGCCGCATTAGATATTCTGGAACTTGAAAAGAGTTTTCCAGCGTGTTCAGAATATCCACCCACCTAGCGGAGTTGAAGGCATTCCTGACGTCGAGTGTCATCAACAGGACGATCCGTTGCTTGGTGCGACTATATGCCTCTGCCTTTTGGACCGCGTTCACCACCTCTGCAATCGCATCAATGGTAGAACGTCCTGCTCTAAAGCCGTACTGCCGAAGAGATAGGTCCCCAGCAGCACGAATCACGTCAGTGAGTCCTCCCTTGATGAGTTTCTCTAGCACTTTCCCAGCCGTGTCTAGCATGCATAACGGGCGGTATGCAGACGGCGATTCGGGATTTCCCTTCCCCTTGCTGATCAGCACGAGCCTCGCCACCTTTCATCGTACCGGGAAAACCCCGTCCCGTAGGCAAGCGTTGAATGTGCTCAGCTGGAACACCATCTGGACCTGGAGCCTTCCTCGCTTTCAAGGAGAGGACTGCCTCCTCCAGTTCCAGCTGTGTGAAGAGTGGGCACTCTACTGCTGTTTCACCTTGGACAGCGTCAACACGGACGGGATGGGCGGGGAAGGGTCCCCGCACTATCGCGTCCATCTTTTCCGCGTCATGTATACAAGGTTTCCGTAGGGCACCAAGTTTCCCCATGACCAGCTTGTAGCCAAGGCCCCACGGATCCTTGTTCACATTGTCCACTAGGTCTTGCCAGCAGCGCGCCTTGCTACTGTTGATCAGTTTGCGAAGGCATTTCCTGGCCGACTTATATGCTGCCACCTGGTTGCATGCCTTGTCACGGTTCCGCGCCCGTTGAGCCTCATGCCGAAGCTTGTGACACTCTATCCGCTTTTCAGCGATTTCAGTAGACCACCAGTACACTGGGGGCTTGCCGTGCCGGGGTCTTCGACGGGGCATAGAAGCGCAGCAAGCAGTCGTGATTATGCTCATAGTAGAGTCCACCACGTCTTGAGCTGCCAGTTCTTCCGTCCCCTCCGGAGCTCCCTGCAGCGGCTCACCTGCTGTGAGGACCTTGACGAACCTCTCGACGTCCATTCTTCCAATGTTCCATCCAGTTGTAGAAGGCCGAGAGGACGAATGTCGGGAGATAGCATCACTGATCTCAAGCAGAATGCACTGGTGATCACTGGCTGAGTATTCCTCTAATATTTTCCAGTTGTGTATCCTCCGTACTAAGGACTCCGAGGCTAATGTCACGTCCGATATGGTTCCCTCACAGCCAATACGGCGGAAACTCGGCGTATTTCCGGAGTTTAGTACGACGAGGGCCGTCCTGGCCGCCATTCCCAGGATTCGTTTTCCCCGCGGATCCGTCTGAGGCATGCCCCATTCGATTACTTTAGCATTGAAGTCGCCCCCAACGAGCACTTTACCCTCTGCGTTTGAGACAGCGCCCTCCAGAGCATTAAGCTTGACTTGAAAAGATGATATCGACTCGTTAGACGTTTTTTTTTTTTTTTTTTTTTTTGTGGTAGGGAGGTGAAGGCATTTATGCCCGCCGAGTCTGGCAGTGTGGGACTCCCATGGAGGATACCTTTGGACTACCCACTAAACACCTCCCCTGTCAATCTGAGAACCTAGCCAGGAACCGTTTGACACATTACTTCGGGCCAGGTCTCGTTTTGTTACGCCGTGGGGCGCCTTCAAGCTGGGGAGTCCCTTTCCTAGCGGGAGGGGAGGGGGGAAGAGGAATTGCAAGAAGAGCGATCCCCCAGCCCCAGTGCCTCCGGCTGCTGTGAGTCCCTTTTATATTTTAGGACTGCCCGATCATAATGTGCCACCTGGTTCCATTTGTCAACCGATTCGAGCATCACCGCAGCTATATTATCCGGGGTGAGCTCTCCCATCTCCCTGTAGAGTTCCCTTCGCAGCCTGGCCCATTTGGTACACGCAAAAAATGTGTGACAGGCATTGTCCTCCTCTCCTGGGCAAAACCGACAATCGGGAGACCGTGACTTGCCGATCTTGTGCAGGTAAGACTGAAAACACCCGTGCCCGCTCAAAAGCTGGGTCAGATAAAAGTCAGTCTCACCATGCCTTCAATTTAGCCACGGTCTCACATCCGGGATGAGTCGCGCAGTCCACCTTCCCTTCGTGCAATTCCTCCAAGGCTGCTGCCAATCGTTGAGCGAGCGTTGTCTCTCCTCGCGGACAACCATCTCCCTCGCATCCTCGTTTCGGCGCAGGTAAATAGCGCGGCGCTCTCTAGCAAGGAGGGTGACAGGTATCACGCCTGCAATCACTCTCACCGCCGAGTCGGAGACTGTTGGATACGAAGATGCAATTCTCAGTGCTCCTCTTCTCTGTACCTGTGCCAATCGTTTTCGGTATACCTCCTTGCTGAGAGCGTCGCCCCATACCTCTGCCCCGTACAGTAGCACTGACCCTACAGCACTCATCAAGAGGCGTCTTCTTGATGGGCTGGGTCCCCCTACGTTGGCCATAAGTCGACTCAGGGCCGATATTCCCGAAGCAGCCTTCTCAGCCGTTGCCCTGATTTGCTCAGAGAAACTCATCTTCGAGTCGATCAGTAGCCCCAGGTACTTCACCGCTAGCTTCGATTCGATCTGTATATCTCCAATACTGATCATCCTTACTCTAGGGATTCTCTTTTTTGTCAAGATGACCACTTCGGTTTTCTCCAGTGCTAAACTGAGCCCGCGAGCAGTCATCCAGTCCCTCACTCGGCGCATTAGCATACCTAGCCTAAGTTGCGCTTGTTCAACGGTGCGTCCGGCGACCAGGGCCGCAACATCATCCGCATAGCCGACCAAGCGCGACTCATCTGGCATCTCAAGTCTCAGTAGCCCGTCGTAAGACAAGTTCCACAGGTCCGGACCAAGGATAGATCCCTGGGCAACACCCGAGGTAATTTCCATCCTTCGTTGGCCCTGTGTCGTGTCGTAGAGCAGGCTTCGGTCCTTAAGGTAGTTCCTCAAAAGCCACATTAGATATTCTGGAACTTGAAAAGAGTTTTCCAGCGTATCCAGAATATCCACCCATCTAGCGGAGTTGAAGGCATTCCTGACGTCGAGTGTCACCAACAGGACGATCCGTCGCTTGGTGCGACTATATGCCTCTGCCTTTTGGACCGCGTTCACCACCTCTGCAATCGCATCAATGGTAGAACGTCCTGCTCTAAAGCCGTACTGCCGAGGAGATAGGTCCCCAGCAGCACGAATCACGTCAGTGAGTCTTCCCTTGATGAGTTTCTCTAGCACTTTCCCAGCCGTGTCTAGCATGCATAACGGGCGGTATGCATGCTAGACACGTCATTAGACGTTAGGTACACACTAAAGAAGGTGTTCCCTGAGCACCGAACCCACACGAAACCATCCCCCGTCCACAACTCTCCGCTTGAAAGTCACTGTTCCGAACCCAGATAGCGGCAGTACCAGTTTCATCAGAGTACCATAATGCAGGACTTTTATTATGGTGTTGCTCACTCAGCAGCAAGGAGTCGGCTTTCCTGTCCCTCGCAAACTGCTCAAGCAGATTTTAGGCGGTTGAACTACGGTGTAGGTTTAGCTGCAGGATGCGGGTCATCGAAGCTCTGATTTGGCCTTGGCTAGGGCTTCCTGGAACACCCGGCATTTTCCTGATCCCAAGACGTGTCCAAAATCAGGTTTTGGATCAGCATCCTTGCAAAGAATACAGTGTGCCTCCTTCGTACACTCTTTTCTTTTATGTCCCATTTCACCGCATTTGAAACATAGGGATCTCCTATCGGGTCCTTTGCATACTTGTGTGGTGTGACCATAACCAAGGCATTTGAAACATTAAAGAGGCGTTGCTCTTCGCCGTATCCTACAGACAACCCACCCTATTCGTACTTTGCCCTTGTTCAGGAATTGTTCGGCGTCCTTTTCGGTCAAGTCAACTATGGCCATGCGTTGTCCCCTGATGTTTTCTGGTGTCAGTCTCGCTTTGGTCCTTCCCACGCTAGGGAACTCCCTTTTGATGGCCTCTTCTACCTCGGCCAGATCCGTCACGCAGTCAATATCTCTTGTTTCGATCGTTGCCACCGGCTCGAGCGGGGCTATAGTTGCGCTTTTGCCGAGGACTTTCTTTACTGCGTCACAGAATGCTTCTTTATTGCCGGCCTCTGCTCCGAATTCGACCAGTATGTGGCCCGGCCGCGTTGGTCGTACTACTTTAATGTTAGTATTGGTGTCTCCGGGCCTTACGTTCCCCTGATGTCCCGCAGCACCTCCGCGTAGGATCGGCCATCTTGGGGCTTTACAAGCAGTGCCTGCTGCCGTTGTCTTTGTCGGGGCTTCTGCCTCTCCTATTTTGCACCAGGTCCTTTTTCTAATTGGGCGTCCGTGCGAATTTAATTTTCTGGCTTTTTTTGAAGGAGTTTCTTTGCGGCTTTCTTCGCTCCTTTTGTAAGCACTGTCTGGAACCCCTGATCTGGTGCTCCACGCCCGTCAAGTGCCTCTTCCTTCCTTCTTTTATCCCGATCTCTTTCGATTGGGCTTGACGCCATTCTTTTATTGACGTTTAATGGTGGAGCTATCTGCGTGTTGCCTTTAGATTTCGCCCCAAGCGCCTCTTTAGCCTTCTCTTCGTCTTCGGCCCTTAACCAGCTTCTCCGATAGCGTCCCATGTGATCTAGAAGCTCCTCTAGTTCAAGGAGCCCTTCCTTTGCTGCTTTGCTGATTTTTGGGGAGTCGCATGCAGCTTGTATTCTTTTCAGAACATCTCCCGCTTTTCGGAGTAGTCTTTCTTCTACATATCGCTGGGCCGCAATTGTACCTTGCAACCATCCTTGGGAGAGGCTATCGCGTTCCATTTCTGAGTGCAGTACTTCCGCCACATTTTCAACTTTGGCGGTGCATTCACGCGGTGTCTGGTCACTCTTTACTTTTAGTGCCGTAGTCTCCTCGTTGGCTTCTGGATTTTTCGTTGCAATGTCGGGATTTGCGACCCTTGCATCGGTCGCTACGGCAACGATCGCAGCAGTGACGATCGGAACACCTGAAGTGTCCTGCAGAGTTTCCCGTTTCTCCTTAATAGGACGCTCGGGCGTTCGCATCATATTTTTGCTGCGCCCAAACGCCGCAGGAATCTCAGTCTGTATTCTCCGTTTTTCGTCCGTCTTCACTGTCGTTGTGTTAGTCTTCGTTTTTGTCGTTGTTAGTATCGCTCGCGATGTACTGTTGACATTGTGGCTGCAACCGCTGGTTGCGTCGTCGTTGTTGTTATTATTTTTTATTGCTTTTTTTGGATTTTGTTGGTCTTTTGTTTTTGGTTGCTCCAGTTTTGTTGGGTCCCCCTCGGAGCCGCTATCTCCGTTCGTGTGTGCGGTCACCTTTTTGGTCCCATGGTTATCTTTGCAGAGCAGGGAGGCCATGCGAGGGTTGGCACAAGCCCTTATGGGGAAAAGTGCTCAAAACCAGACCAGTGTTAGTCGGGAGTCCGTCTCAACCGAACCTACACCACCAACCCAATGGTGCGAACTTTGAACAAGCTCCGAGGCCTGCCGAGGTTTTACCGGGACGGAGAGAGTATGATAGTTGAATTGGAGGCGTTCACACACGAGGTTCACCTCGGCACTACTGTGCAAAGCAACTAGGTCCAAACCATCACATCCGCCAGCCCAAAGCGTCATTTCCAGTTCGTTGTACAAAGCGTAGTCCAGATCCAATCAGAGTCGTTACCTGTCATCCCAGGAGGGAACCTCACGGCGCCCCCCATACCCTCGTGTCCGTGGGGGCGGCGCTCCCCAAAGAATGCTAGCCTCCAAGAGTGCTCTTGTTGACCGGTATTCTCCCTGCGGGAATTTCCTCGGGTACGTGGGGGCGGAACTCCCGAAAGAATGCTAGCAACAAAGGGTGCTCTTGTCGATCGGCATTCCCCCTACGGGGCCCATCTTCTCTTAGTCCTCCTCTTCGTCTTCCTCTTCGTCTTCCTCTTCATCATCCTCTTCGTCTTCTGTTAGTCCCCCTCCTCGTCCTCCTCTTCGTCTTCCTCTTCGTCTTCCTCTTCGTTTTCCTCTTCGTCTTCCTCTTCGCGGTCCTTATGTCTTTATCCTCGTTTTCCTCTTTGACTTCCTCTTCGTCTTCTCTTCGTTCTTCTCTTCGTCTTCTCTTAGTCCGAATCTTTGTCTTCCTCTACGTCTTCCCCTTCGTCTTCCTCTTCGTCTTCCTCTTTGTCTTCCTCTTCGTCTTCCTCTTGGTCTTCCTATTCCTCTTCAACTACCGCATTGTCTTCGTCTTCCCCTTCGTCCTCCTCTTCGTCTTCCTCTTCGTCTTCCTCTTCGTCTTCCTCTTCGTCTTCCTATTTGTATTTTTCTTCGTCTTCCTCTTCGCCGTCTTCTTGTCTTCCTCCTCATCTTCCTCTTCGTCTTCCTCTTCGTCTCCCTCTTCATCTTCCTCTTCGTCTTCCTCTTCGTCCTTCCTCTTCCTCTTCGTCTTCCACTTCGTCTTCCTCTTCGTCTTCCTCTTCGTCTTCCTCTTCGTCTTTCTCTTCGTCTTCCTCTTCTTTTTCCTCTACGTCCTCCTCTTCATCTTCCTCTTCGTCTTCCTCTTCGTCCTTCTCTTCGTGTTCTCTTTGACCTCCTCTTAGTCTAACTCTTCGTCTTCACCTTCGTCTTCCTCTTCGCCTTCCTCTTCGTCCTTCTCTTCGTATTCACTTAGTCCGCCTCTTCATCTTCCTCTTCATCTTCCCCTTCGTCTTCCTCTTCGTCTTCCTCTTCCTCTTCGTCTTCCGCTTCGTCTTCCTCTTCGTCTCCCTCTTCGTCTTCCTCTTCGTCTCCATCTACGTCCTCCTCTTCATCTTCCTCTTCGTCTTCCTCTTCGTCCTTCGCTTCGTCTTCTCTTTGTCCTCCTCTTTGCCTTCTTATTCGTCTTCCTCTTTGTCTTCCTCTTCATCTTCCTCTTCGTCCTCCTCTTCGTTATCCTCCTCGTCTTCCACTTCGTCTTCCCCTTCGTCTTCCTCTTCGTCTTCCTCTTTGTCTTCCTCTTCGTCTTCCTCTTCGTCGTCCTCTTCGTCTTCCTCCTCGTCCACCTCTTCGTCTTCCTCTTCGTTTTCCTCTTCGTCTTCCTCTTCATCTTCTTCATCGTCTTCCTCTTCGTCTTCCTCTTTGTCTTCTCCTTCTTCCTCTTTTTTGTCTTCCTCTTCGTCTTCCTCTTCGTCTACCACTTTGTTCTCTTCGGCTTCCTCTTCGTCTTCTTCTTCGTCTTCCTCTTCGTCGTCCTCATCGTGTTCCATCTCGTCTTCCTCTTTATTTTCCTCTTCGTCCTCCTCTTCGTCTTCCTCTTCGTCGTCCCCTCCGTCCACCTCTTTGTCTTTTCTCAGTCCTCCTCTTTTACTTGCTCTTCGTCTTCCTCTTCCTCTTCATCTTCGTCTTCGTCTCCCTCTTCGTCTTCGTCTTCGTCTTCCTCTTCGCCTTCCCTTCATCCTCCTCTTCGTCTTCTTCTTCTTCGTCTTCTTCTTTGTCTTCCTCCTCGTCTTCCTCTTTGTCTTCCTCTCCGTCTTCCTCTTCGTCTTCCTCTTTGTTTTCTTCGCCTTCCTCTTCGCCTTTTTCTTCGTTATCCTCTTCATCTGCCTCTTCGTCCACCACTTCGTCTTCATCTTCGTCTTCTCCTTCGTCGTCCTCTTCGTCCTCTTCATCGTTTCCAACATCTTCTTCCTCTTCGTTTTCCTTTTCGCCCTCCTCTTCATCTTCCTCTTCGCTTTCCTCTTCATCCTCCTCTTCGTCTTCTCTTAGTGCTCCTCTTCGTCTTCCTCTTCATCTTCCTCTTCGTCGTCCTCATCGTCTTCCTCCTCGTCTTCCTCTTCGTCGTCCTCTTCGTCCTCCTCTTCGTCTTCCTTTTTGTCTTCCTCTTCGTCCTCCTCTTCGTCTTTTCTTAGTCCTCCTCTTCGGATTCCTGTTCGCCCTCCTCTTCGTGGTCCTCTTCGTCTTCCTCCTCCTCTTCTTCTTCGTCATCCTCTTCGTCCTCCTCTTCGTCTTCCTCTTCGTCTCCCTCTTCGTCCTCCTTGTCGTCTTCTCTTCGTCCTCCTCCTCGTCTTCCTCTTCGTCTTCCTCCTTGTCGGCCTCTTCGTCTTCCTCTTTGTCTTCCTCTGCGCCTTCCTCTTCGTCTTCCCCTTCGTCCTCCTCTACGTCTTCCTCTTCGTCTTCCTTTTCCTCCTTCTCTTTGTCTTCCTCCTTGTCTTCCTCTTCGTCTCCCTCTTCGTCTTCCTCTTCGTCTTCCTCTATGTCTTCCTCTTCGTCTCCTCTTCGTCTTCTTCTTCGTTATCCTCTTCGTCTTCCTCTTCGTCCTCCTTTTCGTCTTTATCTTCGTCTCCTTCTTTATCTTCCTCTTGGTTTTCCTCTTCGTCTCCCTCGTCGTCTTTCCTTTCGTCTTCCTCTTCGTCTTCCTCTTCGTCTTCCTCTTCCTCTCCCTCTTCGTCCTCCTCTTCGTCTTCTCCTTAATCCTCTTCTTCGTTTTCCTCTTCTTCTCCCTTTTCATCTAACTCTTCGTCTTCCTCTTCGTCTTCCTCTTCGTCTTCTTCTTCGTCTTCGTCTTCCTCTTCGTGTTCCTCTTCGCCTTGGCCTTCCTCTTCGTCTTCCTCTGCGTCTTGCTTTTCGTCTTCCTCTTCGTCCTACTCTTCGTCTAACTCTTCGTGTTCCTCCTTCGTTTTCCCCTTCGTCTTCCTCTTCTCTCCCTCTTCGTCTAACTCTTTGTCCTCCTTTTCGTCTTCTTTGCAGTCTTCCTCTTTGTCGCCACCATCGTCTTTATCTTCGTCTTCCCCTCGTCATCGACATCATCTTCGTCTTCATCTTCGTCTTCAATTTCGTCTGCATTTTCGTCTTCATCTTCGTTTTCATCTTCGTATTCATTTTCGTCTTCTTCTTCGTCTTCCTCTTCGCCTTCCTTTTCATCTTTGTCTTCGTCATCCTCTCCGTTCTCTTCTTCGTCTTCCTCTTCGTCTTCCTCTTCGCCTTCCTCTTCGTGTTCCTTTTCGTCTTCCTCTTCGTCTTCCTCCTCGTCATGCTCTTTGTCTCCCTCTTCGTTTTCCATTTCTCCGTCACCTTTGTCTCATCTTCGTCTTCCTCGCTGTCTTCCTCTTCCTCTTCTCTTCCGTCTTCGTTTTCGTTTTCCTCTTCGTCTTCGTCTTCATCTTCTTCTTCATATTCGTCAACATCTTCGTCCTCATTTTCGTCTTCATCCTCGTCTTCATCCTTGTACTCATCTTCGACTTCATCTTCGTCTTCATCCTCATCTCCATCCTCGATTTCATCTTCGTCTTCCCCTTCGTCTTCGTCTTCCTCATCGGCTTCATCTTCGTCTTCATCTTCGTTGTCATCTTCGTCTTCCACTTCGTCTTCCTCTTAATCTTCGTCTATGCCACCCTTTTCGTTTTCCTCTTCATCTGCCTCTTCCCCTTCGTCCTCTTCTTCCCCTTCCTTTTCGTCTTCCTCTTCGTCTTCCTCTCCGTTCTCCTCTTCGTCTTCCTCCTGGCTCTCGTCTTCATCTTCTTCTTCATCTTCGTCTACATCTTCGATCTCATTTTCGTCTTCACCCTCGTCTTCGTCTACGTCTTCATCTTCGTCTTCGGCTTCCTCTTCGCCTACCTCTTCGTTGTCATCATCGTCTTCCTCTTCGTCTTCCTCTTCGTCTTGCTCTTCGTCTTCCTCTTCGTCTTCCTCTTCGTCGTCTACTTCGTTTTCCTCTTGAATTTTAATGTTCATCTTCCTCTTTGTTTTCATCTTCGTCTTCCTCTTTGTCCCCCTCTTCGTATTCCTATTCATCTTCATCTTCGTCCTTATCTTCGTCATCATCTTCTTCTACATCTTCGTCTTCCTCTGCGTGTTCCTTTTTGGGTTACTCTTCGACTTCCTCCTTGTGTTCCTCTTCGCCTGCCTATTCGTCTTTCTCTTCGCCTTCACCTTCGTCTTCCTCTTCGTCTTCCTCTTCGCCTTCGTCTTCGTGTTCCTCGTCGTCTCTCTCTTCGTCTTCTTCTTCATCATGCTCTTCGCCTTGCTCTACGTCTTCCTGTTCGTCTTCCTCTTCGTCTTCCTCTTGGTCTTCCACATCGTTTTCCTCTTCGTCTTTTTCTTCGTCTTACTCTTCGCCTTCATCTTCGTCTCCCTCTTCCTCTTCCTCTTCGTTTTCAACTTCGTCTTCCTCTTCATCTTCCTCTTCGTCTTCATCTTCGCCTTCCTCTTCGTCTTCCTATTCATCTTCCTCTTCGTCATACTCTTCGCCTTCTTCTTCGTCTTGCTCTACGTCTTCATCTTCGTCTTCCTCTTTGTCTTCCTCCTCTTCTTCCTCTTCGTCTTCCATTTCTTTTTCCTCTTCGTCTTCCTCTTCATCTTCCTCTTCGGCTTCATCTTCGTCCTCCTCTACGTCTTCCTTTTCGTCTTCCTCTTCGTCATGCTCTTCGGCTTTCTCTTCTTCTTGCTCTACGTCTTCCTGTTCGTCTTCCTCTTCGTTTTCCTCTTCGTCTTAATCGTCGCCTTCCTCTTCGTCTTTCTCTTCGTCTTCATTTCCGTCTTCCCTTGTTTCTTACTCTTCGTCTTCAGCTTCGTCTTCCTCTTCGTCTTTCTGTCCGTGTACCTCTTCGCCATCCTCTCCGTCCACCTCTTCAACTTCCTCTTCGTGTTCCTCTTCATCTTCCTCTTCGCCTTCCTCTTCGTCTTCCTATTCGTCCTCCTCTACGTTCTCCTCTTCGTCTTCATCTTCGTTTTCTTCTTCGTCTTCCTATCCGTCTTCCTCTTCGTCACCCTCTTCGTCCTCGTCTTCGTCTTCCTCTACGTCTTCCTCTTCGTCTTCCTCTTCGTCTTCTTCTTCGTCTTCCTCTTCGTCTTCCTCTTCGTCATCCTCTTTGCCTTCCTCTTCGTCTTCTTCGTTGTATTTTTCTTCGTCTTCGTCTTCCTCTTCGTCCTCTTCTTCGTCGTCTTCTTCGTCTTCCTCTTCCTGTTCCTCCTCATAATCATCGTCGTCTTCATCTTCGTCATCATCTTCGCCTTCATCTTCGTCTTCATCTTCGTCGTCAACTTCGACTTCGCCTTCGTCTTCATCCACGTGTTTATCTTCGTCGTTATTTCCGTCTTCATCTTCGTCGTCTTCTTGGTTATCACCTTCAGCATTATCTTCCGCTTCATTTTCGTCTTCCTCCTCGTTTTTGCCTGCGTCTTCCTCTTCGTATTTGTCTTCCTTCTCGTCTTCATCATTGTCTTCATTTTCGTATTCATATTCGTACTCATAGACCTTCTCATCTTCGTCTCCCTCCTCGTTTCGCTCTTCGTCTTCCTCTTCATCTTCCTCTTCGTCTTCCTCCTCGTCTTCTTCTTTGTTTTCCTCTTCGACTTTTCCTTCGTCCACCTCTTCGTCTTTCACCTCGTCCTGCTCTTCCTCGTTCTCTTCGTCTTCCCTTTCGCCGTTATCTTCATCTTCTCTTTCGTCTTCCTCTCCGTCTCCGTCTTCTTCATAGTCTTCGTCTTCATCTTTGTCTTCGATTTCGTCTTCCTCTTCGTCTTCCTCTTCGTCTTCATGTTCGTCTTTCCCTTCGTCATCGTCTTCGTCGTGCTCTTCGTCTTCCTCTTCGTCTTGCTCTACGTCTTCCTGTTCGTCTACCTCTTCGTCTGCCTCTTCGGCTTCCTCTTCGTCTTCCTCTTCGTCTTCCATTTCATATTCCCTTTCCTCTTCCTCTTCAGCTTTATCTTCGTCTTCCTCTTCGTCTTCCTCTTCGCCTTCATGTTAGGCTTCCTCTTCGTCTTCCTCTTCAACTTCCTCTTCATCTTCCTCTTCGTCTTCCTCTCCGTCTTCATGTTCGTCTTCCTCATCGTCTTCCTATCCGACTTCCTCTTCCTCGCCCTCTTCATCCTCGTCTTCGTCTTCCTCTACGTCTTCCTCTTCGTCTTCCTCTTTGTCTCCCTCATTGTCATCCTCTTCGTCTTCATGTTCGTCTTTCCCTCCGTCTTCATCTTCGTCTTCATCTTCGGTTTCCTCTTAGTCTTCCTCTTCGTCTTCATCTTCGTCTTCATCTTCGTCTTCCCTTTCGCCTTCCTCTTCAGCTTCATCTTCGTCTTCCTCTTCGTCTTCATCTTTGTCTTCCTCTTTGTCCTCCTCTTCAACTTCCTCTTCGCCTTCCTCTTCGTCTTCCTCTTCGTCTTCCTCTTCGTCTTCCTCTTCGTCCTCCTCTTCGTCCTCCTCCTCGTCTTCATCTCCGTCTTCCTCTTCGTCACCCTCTTCGTCCTCGTCTTCCTCTTCCTCTACGTCTTCCTCCTCGTCTTCCTCTTTGTCTTGCTCTTCGTCTACCTCTCCGTCTTCTTCTTCGTCATCCTCTTCGCCTTCCTCGTTGTCTTTTTCTTCGTCTTCGTCTCCCTCTTCGTCCTCGCCTTCTTCGTCTTCTTCGTCTTCTTCGTCTTCCTCTTCCTGTTCCTCCTCATATTCCTCGTCGTCTTCATCTTCGTCATCATCTTCGCCTTCATCTTCGTCTTCATCTTCGTCGTCAAATTCGTCTTCGTCTTCATCTACGTGTTGATTTTTGTCGTCATCTCCATCTTCATCTTCGTCGTCTTCTTGGTTATCATCTTCATCATCCTCTTCGTCTTCATCTTCGTCTTCCTCCTCGCTTTCGTCTCCGTCTTCCTCTTCATCCTTGTCTTCCTCCTCGTCTTCATCTTCGGCTTCATGCTCGCCTTTATCTTCGTCTTTATCTTTGTCTTCGTTTTCGTCCTCATATTCGTACTCATAGACCTTCCCATCTTCGTCTTCCACTTTTGCTCTTCGTCTTCCTCACCATCTTCCTCTTCGTCTTCCTGCTCGTCTTCTTCTTCGTTTTCCTCTTCGACATTTTCTTCGTCTCCCTCTTCGTCTTCCACCTCGTCCTGCTCTTCGTGATCCGCTTCGTCTTCCCCTTCGTCGTCATCTTCATCATCATTTTCGTCTACCTCTCCGTTTTCGTCTTCTTCATAGTCTTCGTCTTCATCTTTGACTTCGATTTCGTGTCCATTTTTGTCTTCATCTTCGTTTCATCTTCGTCTTCCTCTTCGTCTTCCTCTTCGTTCTCCTCATCGTTTTCTATTTCGACTTACCTTTCGTCTTCCTCCTCGTCTTCATCTTCGTTATCGTCTTCGTCTTCATCTTCGTCTTCTCCTTCGCCTTTATCTTCGTCTTCATCTTCGTCTACCTCTTCGTCTTCATCTTTGTCTTCCTCTTCGTTTTCCTCTTCGTCTTCCTCTTGGTCTTCCTCTTCCTCTCCCTCTTCCTTTCCTCTTCGTCGTCATCTTCGGCTTTTTCTTTGTCTTCCTCTATATCTTCCTCATCGCCTTCGTCTCCATCTTCGTCTTCAATTCCGAATCCATCTTCATTTTCATCATCATCTTCATCTTCGTCTTGATCTTCGTCCTAATCTTCGTCCTCTCCTTCGTTTACGCCATCGTCTTTATTTTCGTCTTCATATCCGCCTTCATCTTCGTCTTCATCTTCGCCTTCCTCTTCGTCTTCCCCTTCGTCTTCAACTTTGTCTTCATCTTCATCATCTTCTTCGTCTTGCTCTTCGTCGTCATCGTCTTCATCTTCGTCCTTCTCTTCGTCTTCTTCTTCGTCGTCTTGTTCATCTTCCTCTTTGTCTTCCTCTTCGTCTTCCTCTTTGTCTTCATCTACGTCTTCCTCTTCATCTCCCACTTCGTCTTCATCTTAGTTTTCCTCTTCGTCTTCCTCTTCGTCTTTCTGTTCGTTTTAACTTCGTCTTCACTTTCGTCATCTTCTTCGTTTTGCTGTTCGTCGTCATCTTCGTCTTCATCTTCGTCTTTCTCTTTCTTTACTTCTTCGCCTTCTTCTTCATCTTTCTCTTGGTCTTCATCTTCGTCTTCCTCTTCGTCTTCATCTTCGTCTTCCTCTTCATCTTCCACTTCGTCTTCCTCTTCGTTTTCCTCCTCGTCTTCCTCTTCGTCTTCCATTTCGTCTTGATCTTCGTCTTCCTCTTCGTCTTTAATTTCGTCTTCCTCTTCGTCTTCAACTTCGTCTTCTTCTTCCTTTTCGTCTTTCTCCTCGGGTTCTTCTTTGTCCTCCTCTCCGTCTTGCTCTTCACCTCCCTCTTCGTCTTCCTATTCATCTTCCTCGTCGTCTTCCTCTTGGTCACCATCTTCCTCTTCATCCTTCTCTTCGTCTTACTTTTCGTCTTCCTTTTCGTCTTCCTCCTCGTCTTCCTCTTTGTCCTCTTCTTCGTCTTCCTCTCGGTTTTTCTCGTTTTCTTCCTCTACGTTTTCGTCTTCGTCTTCGTCTTCATCTTCGTTTTCCTCTTCGTCTTCCTCTTCGTCTTCCTCTTCATCTTCCCCTTCCTCCTCCTCTTCGTCCTCTTCTTTGTCTTCGTCTTCGACTTCGTCTTCGTCATCCTCTTCCTCTTCCTCTTCGCCGTCCACTTCGTCTTCCTCTTCGTCTTTCACTTTGTCTACCTCCTCGTCTTCCTCTTCGTCTTACTCATTCGTCTTCCTCTTTATCTTCCACTTCGTCTTCCTCTTCGTCTTCTTCTTCGTCTTCCTCTCCGTCTTCCTCTTCGTCTTCCTCTTCGTTTTCCTCTTTGTCTTCCTCTTCGTTTTCCTCTTCCTCTTCATCTTCATTTTCCCTTCGTCCGCCTCTTCATCTTCCTCTTCGTCTTCCTCTTCGTCCTCCCCTTCGTCTTACTCTTCGTCCTCCTATTCGTCTTCATTTTCGTCATCACCTCCGCCTTCTACTTCGTCTTGCTCTTACTCTTCATCATCGTACTCCTTTTCGTCTTTCTCTGGGTCTCTTCGTCTTCCTTTTCGTGTTTCTCTTCAACTTTCTCTTTGTCTTCCTCTTCGTCTTCCTTTTAGTCTTCATCTTCGTCCTCCACTTCTTCTTCCTCTTCGTCTTTCTCTTGATCTTCCTCTTCGTCTCCCTCTTCGTCTGCCACTTCGACTCCCTCGTCGTCTTCCCCTTCGTGTTTCTCTTCGCCTTCCTCTTCGTCTTCCTCTTCGTCTTATTCTTCGTCTTCGTCTTTGTCTTCCTCTTCGTCTTCCTCTTCGTCTTCCTCTTCGTCTTCCTCTTCGTCTTAGTCTTGGTCTTCCTCTTTGTCTTCCTCTCCATCTTCTTCTTCCTCTTCATCTACCTCTTCGTCTTCGTCTTCCTCTTCGTGTTTCTCTTCGTTTTCTCTTCGTCTTTCTCTTCGTTTGCCTCTTCCTCTTCCTCCGCATCTCCCCCTTCGTCCTCCTCTACGTCTTCCTCTTCGTCTTCCTATTCGTCTTCGTCTTCCCCTTCGTATTCCACTTCATTTTCCTCTTCGTCTTCCTATTAACTTTCTCCTCGTCTTCCTCTTCGTCTTCCTCTTCATCTTATTCTTCGTCTTCCTCCTCGTCTTCCTCTTCTTCTTCCTCTTCGTCTTCCTCTTCGCCTTCCTCTTCGTCTTCCTCTTCGTCTTCGTCTTCCTCTTCGTCTTCCTCTTTGTGGTAGTCTTCGTTTTCCTCTTTGCCTTCCTGTGCGTCTTCCTCTTTGTCTTCCTCGTCGTCTTCTTTTTCCTCTTCATCTTCCTCTATGTCTTCGTCTTCCTCTTCGTCTTCCTAATCGTCTTCCTCTTCGTCTTCCTCTTCGTTGTCCTCTTCGTCTTCCTCTTCATCTTCCCCTTCGTCCTCTCCTTCGTCTTCCTCTTCGTCTTCTCCTTCGTCCTCCTATTCGTCTTCCTCTTCGTCTTGCTCTTCGTCCTCTTGCTTGTCTTCCTCTTTGTCTTCCTCTTCGTCTTCCTCTTCGTCTTCATCTTCGTCTTCCTCCTCATCTTCCACTTCGTCTTCCTCCTCGTTTTCCTCCTCATCTTCCTCTTCGTCTTCCATTTCGTCTTGATCTTCGTCTTCCTATTCGTCTTTCCCTTCGTCTTCCTCTTCGTCTTCATCTTCGTCTTCGTCTTCCTCTTCGTCCTTCTCCTCGTCCCCCTCCTCATCCTCTTCGTCTTCCTCTTCGTTTTCCCCTGCGTCTTCCTCTTCGCCGTCCTCTTGTCTTCTCCTTCGTCTTCCTCTCCGCCTTCCCATTCTTCTTCTCCTTCGTCTTCGTCCTCCTATTTGTCCTTCTTTTCGTCTTCCACTTCGTCTTGTTCTTCGTCCTCCTCTTCGTCTTCCTCTTCGTCTTCGTCTTACTCCTCGTCTTCCCCTTCGTATACGTCTTCCTCGTCGTCTTGCTCTTCGTCTCCCTCTTCGCCTTCCTTTTCGTCTTCCTCTTCGTCTTCCTCTTCGTCTTCGTCTTCGTCTTCCTCTTCAGCTTCCCCTTCCTCCTCCTCTTCGTCTTTCTCTTCATCTTCCTCTCCGTCTTCCTCTTCGCCCATCTCTCCGTCCCCCTGTTTATCTTCTCCTTCGTCTTCTTCTTCCTCTTCATCTTTGTCTTCGTCTTCCTCTTCCGCTTCGTCTACCTCTTCGTCTTCGTCTACCTCTTGTTCTTCCTCTTCGACTTCCTCTTCGTCTTTCTTCTCGTCTTCGTCTTACTCTTCGCCTTCCTCTTCGTTCTCCTCTTCATCTGCGTTTTCGTCTCCTCTTCGTCTTCTTCGCCGTCTTCCTCTTCGTCTTCCTCTTCATCTTCCTCTTCGTGTTCGTCTTCGTTTTCCTCTTCGTCCTCCTATCGTCTTCCTCTTCATCGTCCTCTTCGTCCTCCTCTTGGTCTCCTCTTCATCTTCCTCTTCGTCTTCGTCTTCCTCCTCGTGTTCCTCTTCGTCAACGTCTTCCTTGTCGCCTTCCTCTTCGTCTTCCTCTTCGCCTTCCTCTTCGTCCTCCTCTTTGTCTTCCTCTTCGCCTTCCTCGTCTTCGTCTTCGTATACGTCTTCCTCGTCGTCTTCCTCTTCGTCTCCCTCTTCGCCTTCCTTTTTGTCTCGCTCTTCGTATTCCTCTTCGTCTTCCTCTTCGTCCTCCTCTACATCTTCCCCTTCCTCCTCCTTTTCGTCTTCCTCTTCGTCTTCCTCTTCGTCTCCCTCTTCGTGTTCCAGTTTGTCTTCCTCTTCGTCTGGTCTTCCTCTTCGGCTTCCACTTCGTCTTCTTCTTCGCCTTCTTGTTAATCCTCCTCTTCGTCTTCCCCTTCTTCATCCTCTTCGTCCTCCTCTTCGTCTACCTCTTCGTCTTTCCTTTCGTCTTCCTTTTCGTCTTCCTCTTCGTCTTATTCTTCGTTCTCCTCTTCGTCTTACTCTTCGTCTTCCTCTTCGTCTTCCTCTTCGTCTTCCTCTTCGTCTTCCTCTTCGTCTTCCTCTTCGTCTTCCTCTTCGTCTTCCTCTTCTTCTTCCTACTCGTATTCTTCTTCTTCCTCCTCTTCGTCCTCATTTTCGTCTTTACCTTCGCCTTCTACTTCGTCTTGCTCTTCCTCTTCCTCTTCCTCTTCGTCCTCCTCTTCGTCTCCGTCATTCTCTACGTCTTCCCCTGCGTCTTCCACATCGTCTACTCCTCCGTCACCCTCCTCGTCTTCCTCTTCGACTTCCTTTTCGTGTTTCTCTTCGTCTTCCTCTTTGCCTTCCTCTTCGTCTTCCTCTTCGTCCTCCTTTTCGTCCTCCTCTTCGTCTTATTGTTCGTCTTATTCTTCGTCTTCATCTTTGTCTTCCTCTTCGTCTTCCTCTTCGTCTTCCTCTTCGTCTTCCTCTTCGTCTTTTTCTTCCTCTTCCTCTTGGTCTTCCTCTTCGTCTACCTCTTCGTCTTCCTCTTTGCCTTCCTTTGCGTCTTCCTCTTCGTTCTCCTCGTCGTCTTTTTTTTCCTCTTCATCTTCCTCTTCGTTTTCCTCTTCGTCCTCCTCTTCGTCTTCCTCTTCGTCTTCATCTTCGACCTCCACTTCGTCTTCCTCTTCGTCTTTCTCTTGATCTTCCTCTCCATCTCCCCCTTCGTCTGCGACTTCGTTTCCCTCGTCGTCTTCCTCTTCGTCTTCCTCTTCCTCTTCCTCTTCGTCTTCCTTTTCGTCTTCCTCTTTGTCTTATTCTTCGTCTTCCTCTTCGTCTTCCTTTTCATCTTCACCTTCGTCCTCCTCTTCGTCTTCCTCTTCGTCTTCCTCTTCGTCCTCCTCTTCGTCTCCCTCTTCTTCTTCCTCTTCGTCTTCCGCTTCGTTTTCAACTTCATCTTTCTCTTCATCTTCCTCTTCGTCTTCCTCTTTATCCTCCTCTTCGTCTTCCTCTTCGTCTTCCTCTTCGTCTTCTTCTTCGTCTACCTCTTCGTCTTCGTCTCCTTCTTCGTCTTCTTTCTCGCCTTACTTTTCGTCTTCGTCCTCCTCTTTGTCCTCCTTTTCGTCTTCCCCTTCGTCTTCTTCGTTTTCCTCTTAGTCTTCCTCTTCTTCTTCCTCTACGTCTTCCTCTTCGTCTTCCCCTACGTCTTCCTGTACCTCTTCCTCTTAGTTTTCCTCTTCATCTTCCTCTTCGTCTTACTCTTTGTCATCCTCTTCGTCTTCCTCTTCGTCTCAATCTTCGTCGTCCTCTTCATCTTTCGTTTTGTCTTCCTCTACTGGTTGCTCCTCATTTTCCTCTTCGTCTTCCTCATCGTCTTTCTCTTCGTCTTCCTCATCGCCTTGCGCTTCCTTTTTCGCCTCGTCTTGCTCTTCGTCTTCCTCTTCGTCTTCCTCTTCGCCTTCCTCACTGTCTTCCTCTTCATATTCCTCTCCGTCATGCTTCTTCGTCATACTCATCGTCTTTCTCTACATCTTCCTCTTCGTCTTCTTCTTTGTCTTCCTTTACGTCTTCCCATTGGTCTTCTTTCTCGTCTTCCTCTTCGTCTTCCTCTTCGTCTTCCTCTACGTCTTCCTTTGCGACTTCCTGTACGTCTTCCTCTTCGTCTTCCTCTTCGTGTTCCACTTCGTCTTCCTCTTCCTCTTCCTCTCCGTCTGTCTCTCCGCTTTCCCCTACCTTCCTCTTCGACTTGCTCTTCGTCTTCCTCTTCGTCTTCCTCTCAGTCTTCCACTTCGTCTTCCTCTTCGTGTTTCTGTTCGCCTTGCTCTTCGTCTTTCTCTTCGTATTCTTCATCCATTCATTTAATTATTTTAATTTTTCTCATTACAAAGAAATTACAGATATCAATTCCCAAATATTCCCATGATATTTCTTATCAATTTCCCAAGTCCAAGTGGTAAAAAGGTCAAGATACATGAACCCATAGATCATTTACATGGCTGTCTATATTCTACAGACGATCCTTTACAATCTCAAGTACCTTCCGCAGCGTTTTTCTTATCGCATGCACTCGCATGCAAGCATATGTGACATGTATTCTTGAGGATGTTGTTTTTTTACACGTGATATGGAGTGAGTTAATCTTTTCCATGTTAGGGAAAGGCTATTAGTTCTTGTGGTTAAATTTTATGAGGTGATAATTGGACCTGGCTTCTAGTGATCGTATTGATGAGAATAGAAGCTAGTTAAGTGAGATAAATGTATGATGATTATGGGAGTAGATTTATGAGGTGTCGTTTGTGATGATCCCAATAATGGGAACAGGAACTCGCAGCAGCTGGAGGTGCTGGGGCTGGGGGATCGCTCTTCTGGCATTTCCTCTTCCCCTCTCCCCTCCCGCTAGGAAAGGGACTCCCCAGCTTGAAGGCGCCCCACGGCGTAACAAAACGAAACCTGGCCCGAAGTAATGTGTCAAACGGTTCCAGGCTAGGTTCTCAGATTGACAGGGAGGTTCTCAGATTGACAGGGTTTCGATTTCATAATCGTTTTGATGACATGCCTTTGAAGATAGCTCCTGATGTGGATACGGAGGCTTGAAGTGATAAAGTATATGGTTCCAAGCGGAAGAATGACGAGCTCTTTGATGAAATATTGATGGTTGTTTCCGGAAATAAATTGTATGTCGAAGATAAACTGTAGTAATCTAGGAGCTATGGCTCTAAAAGCAGCGCTGAAACAGGCACACAGCACCAACTCAATTTAACAAGGAGTAACCATTCAGTCACCTTCCTCATCGCAACACTCGTTTTTTTTTTCTCGCATGAAAAATAAGTAAAGAAAAAATTTCTTTTGTACTTAACACCCGGGAAACAAAATTCTAAAACTGTTTTAATGTGTAGTGATTTTATTTCAATATCTTTTGAATATAATTTAACTAATTGCGGTGTAACGCGGTATGCAAATGCTTAGAACGAAACGGTTAACCCCTTAAATTATAGGAACGATAAAATCATTGTATCATTTAAACCCCACAAAATTTGTCAAATTTTACCCATTCCAACCATAATATTAATTGAAAATTGATTTGTTTGTCGGAAATTAACGCGTGCCTGTCCTATTCTTTCGATTTATTTCCCCCTTAATTACGCCTAATAATTATAAACATAAATTGCTTTCAATTGAAAACTTAATCGAATCTACACAAAAAAATAAACAATCTAGAATTTTAAAAAAAATAACCGAAATGAGTGTGCATTATCACCACCGCATGTTCACACATAGATGGCACTTCTATTTCCACATGGTACGAGCGAGGTTATTGCGTTTGCCTCGAACATGTTTCAGTGAACAGTTTCCCATAAACCGCTCCGTACGCAAGGCGGATAAGATAAAGTGCCAGTGAAGTGTGAGGTGAAGTGATGTGAATGGTTGGCGAGGGAGTCTCATTAAGAAACCGTGAGTAAATTAATATTAGTTTTTCTAAGGACTATTTTTCTTTTTTTTTTTCTTTCGAATGAGTGTATAAGTTTAAGCAATGATAACAACGTAAACGATGACATGGGCTGAAAATCAAAATTGCGGATTCCTCCGAAGGCTAATAGACCTAAGACTAGTGATGTAACAGACCCCAGAGAAAATGAATTCGAAGAATTCTGTTTGAAACGAGAAGGGCTGGGAGGAACCGTCGCCTATTCAGAAGGCGGCTATGCCAATTGCTTTAAATGGTAAGGATATATTAGCACGAGCGAAAAACGGTACTGGAAAAACCGGTACTTATTGCATTCCCGTAATCGAGCAAATCGACCCATCTCGTGATGTTATCCAAGCTCGTGTCATCGTACCATCGAGAGTGTGACTTCTGCTTGCGGGACTCAGCAGGCGGAAATCGGACACGTTAGAACGTGGAGTGTAGTTTAGGACGACGAAGGCAGGAAAGTGTGCAACATAGAGCAAATGGAAGCAGTGAAGACTTTGTGCATTTAGTATGGGTTTTACTACGTTGAAAGGGGAGTATCGCTATTCGTTAGTGGTTATTGGATTTATTAGAAACGCCAAGGTGATGCTCGTCGTAAGCCGCGACAATAAAGCGTGTATTACTGTTGTTTATCCCGATCTGCTACGCCGATCTCGAACTGAATTAATGAAAACATTGAATCGAACTTCCTGAACGTGCTTAAAATAAATTTGAGCTTAACCGACAGTTTATCGGCTTTCTTTATATTGTTTCTTCGTGAAATGTTAGTAATAGTATTTCCTGTGAAACTTTAGCCAGACTTAATTTGTGGAAAATAGACATTTATCAATCCACAATGGTTATTTCCGCTGAATCTTTTCGCAACTATGAACTTGTTCTGAAAGATCTTCTGGCTGGGGGAATTGCTGGGATGTGTTCTAAAACTGCTGTAGCGCCATTAGATAGGATAAAAATCTTACTTCAAGCACATTCCTCTCATCACGGACATTTAGGGGTGTTTAGTGGTCTCAGGCACATAATATTGAAGGAATCATTTTGGCATTGTATAAAGGCAATGGAGCACAGATGATTAGGATATTTCCGTACGCAGCCACGCAGTTTACATCCTTTGAAATGTACCAGAAGTACTTATCGCAGTTTGAACTACATTTAAAAGTTTGTAGTACACGCGGATAAATTTATAGCAGGAGCTTGTGCAGGACTAACTGCTGTTACATTGGCATATCCGCTAGATACAATTCGTGCTCGTTTAGCATTTCAAGTAATGGGAGAACACAAATACACTGGAATTTCGCAGTGTGCTTCTGAAATGTTCCGCAATGAAGGCGGAATACGTGCACTTTACAGAGGGTTTTTTTTCCTACTTTAACAGGCATGGTCCCGTATGCCGGGCTGTCATTTTACTGTTTTGAGATGTTTAAATTTTTTTTGCATGAAGTATTTGCCAAAGTACGCATGCAATAAATGCGAAAGGAATACTGGTGGCCTTGTATTACATATACCTGTAAAACTGGTATGTGGTGGCTTAGCTGGAGCTGTTGCGCAATCAATTTCATATCCCTTGAATGTTACTAGAAGAAGAATGCAACTCGCAATGATGAGCCCAGATACAACAAAATTTGGGATGGGAATGATGCAAACATTAACGTTAATTTACCGTGAAAACGGTATCGTTCGAGGATTATATCGAGGAATGTCAATTAACTATTTAAGAGCAATACCCATGGTAGCTGTTTCATTTTCCACATACGAAATACTTAAACAAGCTCTAAAATTGGATACAGGGATGAAAATTTAATTTTATATTGGCCTAAAACATTTCAATCATCAAAAGTTCATACATTTTAAGCAAAAAGCGCATCGTCTTAATGCGTTATTCTCTAAGTTGCAAATAAGCCAATCGATAATATTTTTGCAATTCAACGCGACGTGTGGAATTGCTGGCTAAGAAGATCACGGAACTTGGTTATTGTTGTTACTATATCCATGCCAACATGGCGCAGGCGCATAGAAATCGTGTTTTCCATGAATTTTCGACAGGGGCTATGCAGAAATCTAGTCTGCTCTGATCTTTTTACACGTGGAATTGATGTATAGGCTGCGAATGTTGCTATTAATTGCGATTTTTCACGTATGGCTGAGACTTACTCGCATCGTATTGGCCGTTCAGGGCGTTTCGTACCCTTGGGTATTGCCATCAATCTAATCGCATATGAGGATCGTTTCAATTTGCATCGCATTGAAGAGGAATTAGCCCCTGAGATTAAACCAATTCCAAAGGTGGTCGATCCTTCGCTTACGTTGCCAACTCGTTACCAAGTTTGCAAAGCGGTAACGGAAACGACATGAGCAATTCATCAATCAATAAAGAAGGGAACGTGAGCAAGTGGAAAAACGTGGGAAGAACGATGTCTCTGAAATAGTTAAATGCTACAAGTGTGTTAGTCCGTGCGGGAATGCGCGAGTGCCTGATTTATGTGTGAATGTATTCGCGTTTTGGATTTATAGTACTTTATGAATGAACAAATTGTGAATGAAACGGCGTGAATGAAAATTTTGATTTTTAATACTTATGCGATTCGAATGATAAATTATGAAAGGGATTGTAGGGGATTGATTACCAAAGTGTTTTTAAGAGTATTGGGAGGAGAAAAGAAAAATTAACATCATGGAAAGAGCTAAAGTTGGTTGCGTTAGCTTTAATGAGGAATAGGGGAAGGAGTTAGATGAATCTGTAAATAGTGCAGAACAGTTTGGCCCAATACATGGGGCCTAGAATGATTTGGCAAAACGAACGCAGGCTCTGATTTCTAGAGTCCAAACAGTAATAAAATTGAATTTAATAGGGATAAAGAAAGAGCGCACTTTGATAAAATGGTGTGAATAATAGACGAGGGGAGCAGACGCGACCAAAATGTATGAAATAGGCAAATGCAAATGCACAGAATTTTTTTTTTTTATGAACGTTTGTATGCAATCCCGTATGGATGAAAATAAGCTCATTTCGCGTCCATTACTTTATAGGTCTTTGTTCGATACGTCAAGCTCAATATGCGTTATTTAAGGTTTGTGGCAGAGACAACTTCTACCATCCTGTGGATGCACAGCGAAAGGAAAGAAGAAGAAAAAAAAAAACAAAGGAAACATTTCAGATATTGCTACTTTTCTACGACAGTGCCTGTAAAAAAATGATAGCAGCTGCCAATATCGCCATGAGCCATCAGCATTAGGTCCCGAAATGTTGTGCAACAGGTGGTTGGAAGGCGAGGTGAAGATCGTCATTGTACGGAGCGGCACATGTTGATTGGGAAACGGTGGGACCGTACTCCCTGTTTCTGGGAAAACACACCGTTTGGATGCAAAAAGGCGAATGGTGTATTCACACATAGTTCAACAAAGATTGATAAAGCAATTGAAAAGTTAGATCCAGGAGAATTAGTCAAATCACTCAATCCTATATTGACCAACGGATTGCATATAAAGAAACATTAAGCATTAAAAGCCGTAGAATAAGTAGCAGCAAGCATTACCACGTTCAAAGACCATACGTTTGTGATATTCAAAAAAAAAAAAAAGTTTACATGTATTTACCATTGGATAGCTGAATTTTTATAGGATCGTATACACACTTAGGATATATTTTATGCCTTCCTACTCGTGTACTAATAGTTGTTATACGAATGCGAATCTACACTACCAAAAGAAAGAAGTCGTGACTCATAAATTACAACCGGTACAATAATACGCTTAAAAATGAATTACAGGACTTGCTTACCTACAAATCGTCAACGAGCGCTCGTCGTCGAGGGAAAGGTATTGTAAGTACCCTTTTTAATTTCTATATATATAATGTTACACTATTTATTCTATATATATAATATTATACTATTTATTCTATATTTATCTAAATTTTTTCTATCTAAAATTTTAATTAATTATTATCAATATTTCGATTATATAAATGACAGAGTTGTGAGAGTTTCAGCTACACAAAAAAAAAAAAAAAATTTACTCTCGAATACTTAAATGTTCTAAAGTTCAATTCACATTGAGTTAAAATTTTTCATATAACGTTCTCCGAATTTCTTGACTTTGTTATAAGTCAAATTGATTCGTTCCCACATCATAAATACTTTTATCGCGTATTGTGCCATCGGGCAGTAATGACAGATCAGTTACAGTGTGTCTTACGAATTTCTCGACACTCCTTACAAGTCAATTGGAGTCGTACTCTCGCATTCGCATATATCAGTCTCAGGCTTGACTCTGTTCGCTTCGAAAAATTCGTGGAATCAAATGAATCTCCTTTTCAAAGCACAAAGCATTACAATAACGAATGATTGCACAAGTTGATGTTTTCTGTTGATGTTTTATAAATTCTGTTGAATTGTGTGATAAATTAATGCTTAATGTCGTCTTACATCTAGCAATACAAAGTCTATTTGAATGTTTAATAAACAGCACAATATAAATGATAAATTTAAAAGAAACGCCAGGAAAAAACTGTGAGAAGTGAAGAAATTGGTTAAATAGTGGGGAAGATTCTTACGGAAAATTGTGAAGCGAATCCAGATGATTTAACTTTGTACTCATTCTTAAGTCCTACTTTATATAAGTCCAAGATCCAACAGAGATTTGAATTGGATACTTACCGGCTTTATTATCATCATAATCATAACATTGTCTTTTAAAAAATAATCGATTAACGATATTTGTTTGCTATCAAAGCACAAGAGGCATCTTATCGTATTATATCATCCTATTACTCGCAAAGTCGTTAACTGTTATAGCACCTACGGTATTTTATATAAACAGTGGTTTTTTTGTTCATTATCATTTCTCCAGGCAAGCTATGTACAAGTATACATTCCTCCATTGTAGAGTGCAATTTAAAATGTTAAGCTGTGTTTTTTTATGATACTCGTTTAATTTGAGTAACATAGCCTTAAGATCTCTTTCTTTTTTTTTCACACACTCATCCTTCTCATTTAGTATTTGTAGCTTACATTTTAATTTCTTTGTTCTTAATTAATTTTCTATGAATTTATATAAAAATAAAAAATGATGAATTGTTAAACAAAAATTGGTCTTTTCCCTTCCGGTCTTTTCCAATCGGGTATAGGACCCGGTACGGTGGCAGGCTTCCACCCCAAAATATGAGCCAGCCGCCGGGTGCAGAATAATTCCTTCTTTGTTTCAGGAGACCTTATGGGTTGAGTGGACCAAGCCAAGTGCCTTTTTATGGCATAGAGTTATGCAATTCAATTGTATAATTCTATGACATAAATTGGTCACCGGGGTACTCCCCTTCTGATGGGAAAGTTCATATAATTCAAGTTGTATGAGTTTTCCACTCAGAAGAGGAATACCTGGCCACTTCAACGATTTAACATTGGAGTTATTCCGGTTGGGTGGGCATGAAGGGGCTCCACCAACACCCGGTTGCCCCTCTTTCATTTGTGGGCCCTGAAGGTATTTGGGTAAAGACGAGGTCACCCCCAAATTAGTCTTTCTTGTCAGGTCGCACTTGTTCTCGCAACAAGTCGTAATTCCTTCGTGGAGGTTATCTACAGATTTGTGACTTCGGTCGTCCTCTTGATCTCTGCAAGCAATTCGTGAATGCGAAATGTTTTGTAGTGAGTCCTCGTGCCGGGGAAACGAACCCGCCCCACGACACCGCAATGCTAGCCTGCCAGCGCATTCACGCGTCTCCGGACGAGGGCATTCTCGGCAGGAATCAACACCTTCCTCTGCCGAGGCAGCAGAACATCGCTGCGGTCCTTCACGGACTTATTTGAACATCTTTTATTCACTACAAACGGCGCCCAACGTGGGGCCCGAAAAACCCGGCTGTATCATCAGTCGTGAGCACGAGACAGTCCATCGTCTCTAGGTGTCCCCACTAGGTGTTAGAAATTTTGGCGGGTAGATAACTCCCGAGGGTTTTTGCACTAATCGTGCCCCAGCAGCCTAATAACTTCCAAACGTGTGTTGTCTTCGGACATCAATATCATTTGGTCCTTCTTTTGATTTATACTTTGGTGGTTTACCACCATTGTATAACTAGTAAGGCCAAATTATATTAGAGTCCCTTTTTGTGTTCGGAGGTTATTATCCCAACAGCTATTTTGCGGAGGATTCTGATCCGCTCCCAAATCAGCGGTGCCTAAGTGTCTTAAATTACATGGATTTTGATTTCATGTGATTGGCTGATTAGCTAATCCATGACTATCCATGACAAGACACGCGCTGCTTGTGGACTAGAATCCCACCCTGGGCTGACAAGTTGTAACTTGAGAAGTTTGCTAATGAGGGATCACTTCGGAACCCTGATTTTCATGGTGCCACAAGAGAGTGTCCCTGAAACGTTTTGGAAGGATTGTGCCATGGTGTCCATACTTGGGAGGATGGACGGAAGGGAAAGACCGGTTATTAATTTTTTTGATAGTTCAATCACCACTTAAATTTTTTTTTTCATACAGTTTTTTTTGAGGTACTTTTATAGTTCGCCACTGACGGCCACTTGGAAGCTATACATATTATACATAACATTCTTTTTTTTCACTTTTTTTCATTAATTATAGATAGTTATAGTTAAATATTATTTAGCATGCCCACTAAACGCACGCCAGAGAGGAGGAAGTTAAGGTCGGATGCCGGACCAGCTCTCTTGTGCTCCATATGTCACGAGGACATGGACGAAACCACAAGCCAGAGGTTGCAATGCGGACACAGGCTACACCAGCTGTGTTTGGCCCAACTGCGGCAAACCTCATCCACGTGCCCGCTCTGTCGTCAGCCTTTGGAAATCGCACAGCCAGCAACAGAACGACTTCAGTCCTCCAGTGCAAGTTGAGCTGTCCCCAAAAGCGGACCCCTTCCATCCACGACAAGGAGTGCACGAGACGATGACTACAGGGCTGAAGCAGTTCCGCCTGCAGAAGAAGCGAGTCCCCCTGTGGCTGTGGAAGCGACAGTTTTACAAGATCTCATGGCACTAATGCAGGACATGTCCACCCGGTTAGCCTCGCTAGAAAGCCAGAGAGAGAACCCCGCACCACCCCGGCCAAGAACTCCTCCTATGTGGGATTCGGACCCAAATCCGTGGGATTTCCCGGTAGACTCGCGGCGTGATCCCGAACGGATCCGGCCAGGTACAGCCATGAATCCGTTGGCTCCAGTTTACCGGCCCCGATTGAGCCAAGCACCGCCACCTAATCAAGCTCCCGTGATTCCGCCGGAACAACGCTTCCATCCACACGACATGTATCGGCTGAAGCCGACACAGATCCCCAGCATCATCCAGGGATGGAATCTACATTTCAGTGGGGAACCCAATACTATAACGGTGGAAGTCTTCATAAGTCGGGTGGAGTCGCTGATTGAGCAGATGCTAGCAGGAGACCGCACAGCGCTCGCAGGATACTTGCCAATGCTGCTTAGGGGAGCAGCACTGGAGACATATTGGCGAATACATTCAGCTCCACCATCCATACGCTGGTCACGATTGAAGGAGGTACTCCGCATGGAATACCCTACGGTCGACATGGACGAATTAGTCCTGGACAAGATGAATGCTAGATGGCAGCGTCCGGACGAGTCCTTCCATCAATATCGAGCTGATATCCTTCGGTTGAATGACCAGCTGTCAGAGCCATTGTCTTCTACCCAAATTCTGCGCCTGCTAAAGCGCAATCTAAGACCGGAGATTCGTCGGCATATCGTGAACTCCGATCCACAGAGTATGGAGGCCCTGCTGAGAAATGTGCGTCGCATAGAAGGGTTTGAGGAAGACCTACGGCACCGGCCATACTTACTAACCAGGACGGGTCCTCGACGAGGAATCGCGGAATTGGCCCCAGATTATACCACCATAGATCTGGAGGATGATTTGGACCCAGACCACCTTGCTGTAGCAGCAGTGGGAAGTCTTACGACCTGCTGGAATTGCCACCAAACCGGACACCGGTTCATTTCATGCCGAGCAGAACGTAAGGTTTTCTGCTACGGTTGCGGTAAGCCGGACACTTACTTCCCGGACTGTTCTGAATGTGCCGCGCGAAAAAACGGCCAAAAGAGTACCCGACCACCTCAGCGGTACTCGAAACCCCAGCAGTAGCTCCTCAGTCAGCGGCTCACCCCAACAAACCTGACGTTAACCCACCAGCCATGACCATTACGACTGCGGATGTTCACTCTCTTCCGGAGACCTCACCAACGACAATATTAAAACGACCATCGCAGTCACTGCCAGAAGAACCGCGGCAGCCTCAAGTACGCACTCTAAAACCTTATCATGTTAGACTGCAGGAATATCGGGTGGCTCGAGAGCGAATATTTGCTTCCGAAGTCGTCACTTACCGTTCGTGCACGACAAAAGGGTCAACCCGTCGTTGGCGGAATTTCCGCAAGAGAGTGCGCACCTGCCGTCAAACCCTAAACTCTTGTAACATCTCGGAGGTTGCTGAGAATGAGATCAGACCTTATCATCCAATTAAAGTGTTGGGCGAGACCGTGTTTGCTTTGATCGACACGGGTGCCAGTATCAGTTGTCTTGCTTCGAGCTTTGGCTCGAAGGTGCTCCAAGACTATCCGAACTTGATTAAATCCTGGCGCACTGAAAACAGTACAGCTGATGGCACCAAACACCCTATACGAGGTAAACCAACCACACCCGTGACTTTCAGGGGTCAGACGAAGGATATTACCTTCTACATTATCCCGTCTTTGACTCAGAATGTATACCTTGGTGTCGATTTCGTCCTTCGCTTTGGACTGGCCTCCGATTTATTCACCGATTTGTCTTTAAAAGCCAGAAATGTCAACGAAATCACTTCTACTCCCGATAGGCATGACCTGACGCCTAACCAACGGCAACGCCTGGAAGCATCCATTGCTGCCTTCCCATCTTACGCCACCCAAGGCCTTGGCCGCACCACCCTAGTCTCACACGCCATCGACGTTGGCGATAGTAAACCGATTAAACAGAGACACTACGCCATCTCGCCGGCCATGGAGAAATTGGTGTATGCGGAACTAGATAGGATGCTCGAGTTGGGGATCATAGAGGAGTCCCAAAGTGCTTGGTCATCACCGGTAACCTTGGTTGTGAAGCCAGGTAAAGTCCGCCTCTGTCTTGATGCCCGTAAGGTAAACGCGGTTACCATCAAGGACGCGTACCCTCTTCCACTCATCGATGGAATACTAGGGAGACTGCCGAAAGCTAATTATATCACCAGTCTCGACCTAAAAGACGCCTTCTGGCAAATTCCACTCGATGAGGGCTCGAGGGACAAGACCGCCTTCACAGTGCCTGGACGACCATTATATCAGTTCGTCACAATGCCCTTAGGCCTGTGTAACGCGCCGCAAACGATGACTCGGTTGATGGACAAGGTCATCCCACCTCACCTAAAACACCAAGTGTTCGTGTACCTTGATGATCTGTTACTCATCACGGAAACGTTCGATCAACACCTCCTACTTCTACAAGAAGTAGCCCTGCACATCAGTAAGACGGGACTCACCATCAACGTACAGAAAAGTAAGTTTGTCATGAAAGAAGTCCGATACCTCGGTCATGTTATAGGACATGGCACTATCAAAACGGATCCAGACAAAACTCGTGCGATTGATGAGTTCCCCTTACCAAAAACTGTGAAGCAGCTACGACGTTTCCTTGGTGTGTGCGGCTGGTACCGAAAGTTTGTTCGAAATTATGCAACAGTTTCAGCGCCCCTGTCAGACATGTTGCGGAAGGGGAAGTTCGTTTGGACCGAACTCAGCCGAAAGGCATTTGAAGAGCTTAAACAAGCCCTCACATCAGCTCCTGTCTTGCACAGCCCCGACTTCACGAAGCCCTTCTCCATTCATTGTGACGCAAGTCAACATGGAGTAGGAGCCGTGCTGGTGCAATTGACCGACGAAGGAGAGGAAGCTCCCATCGCCTTCATGTCCAATAAGCTGAATTCGGCCCAAAGAAACTATACTGTTTCCGAGCAAGAATGTTTGGCAGCGGTAATGGCTGTGAAGAAATTCCGAGCTTATATCGAGGGCCACCAATTCGAGATCATCACGGACCACGCGTCACTACAATGGTTGATGAACCAGGCAGATTTAAGTGAACGCCTAGCCAGATGGGCTATTAAACTGCAAGGGTTCAAGTTCTCCATCAAACATCGGAAAGGAACCCAGAACATCGTACCCGACACTCTCTCACGGATGTTTTCCCCAGAGGGAGCCGAATTAACAATAACTGACGAGGACCCCATCGAAATAGATTTGGACAGCCCACATTTCGAATCAGATAGCTACAAAGAGTTGAGGCAAACCATAGCGACCCAACAAACACAGCTGCCTGATTTGAAGGTAATAGACGGCTATGTGTATAGACGAAACGAATACGCCACTGGTGATCCATGGCAGGAAGAAGAGTCTTGGAAACTCTGGGTACCGGAGGAAATGACACAACATCTGATCTTCGGCGCCCATGACCATCCTTTAAGTGCCCACGGAGGTTACGGTCGAACACTACGGCGACTCAAGAAATACTTCTTTTGGCCTAAAATGGCATCCCAAGTCAAAGACTACGTGAGTGCCTGTGAGACCTGTAAAGGCACCAAAGCGCCCAACCAGCCTCTTCGACCTCCTATGGGTCAACTCAACGTTCCAGAACGCGTGTTCCAGCGTCTCTACATCGATCTACCCAGTCCATATCCTCGGTCTTCAATGGGACACATCGGAGCTATAGTCGTTCTAGATCAGCTCTCGAAATTCCCAATGGTGGAACCTATCCGTAACTTTACAACTCCATCGATCGTGAAATTCTTAGAGAACCGGGTATTTCATGTGTTCGGTGTTCCAGAGAGTGTGTACTCAGATAATGGAGTACAGTTCCGGTCTCGGCAGTTTAAGAGCCTACTTGAGCAGTATGGCGTTGAACACCAACTGACGCCCATATACTCTCGTCAGTCCAACGCATCAGAACGGTTGAACCGTACTCTATTGGCCGCGATCCGTTCCTACGTCCACCCATCTCAAAAGGATTGGGATCGGCGATTGTCTGCCATCACATGCGCCCTGCGATCCTCGTATCATTCCGTCACCGGTGTCGCCCCTTACTTTACCGCCTTTGGACAGCACATGATTTGCCACGGTAAATCATACCGGCTGTTACGGCAATTAAAGTGTTTGGGAGACCCCGTCGTTGCGCTGGAGCCCCACGAACGTCTTAGAGACCTCCGCCAACAAATCGGACGGAAGATTAAGGCCGCAGGTAGTGCAAATGAAGCGCAGTACAATCTCCGGTCACGATCTGCTAATTTCAAAGAAGGAGATGAAGTTTTCCGGCGAAACTTCCGCCAAAGTGACGCCGCGGGGCATTACAACGCCAAGCTGGACAGGCGATTCCTGAAAAGCCGCATAAAGAAGGTAATGGGACCTAACCGTTACTTGATAACGGATCCATCGGGAAAAGAAGTGGGGATATACCACGCGAAAGACCTGCGGCGATAGATAATTAGTCACGTCTGTTTGTCCGTCCGCATATATTTTCAAAAAACGCACAAGGGTTGTATATTTCCGGGCAAACATAAACATAAGTCAGTCCGTCCGTCTGTCAATTGTGTTTTTCTTTTATTGTCCGTCATCTCTTGTCCCGACGCCGAAGCCAACCCATGATACACAGAAATATCCTTAGCTCCTTTTTCGCAATCCGCATTGCCTTGGGATCACGAGAAAATTAGCTGCCCTGTAGTAATCTAGGAGCTATGGCTCTAAAAGCAGCGCTGACACAGGCACACAGCACCAACTCAATTTAACAAGGAGTAACCATTCAGTCACCTTCCTCATCGCAACACTCGTTTTTTTTTCTCGCATGAAAAATAAGTAAAGAAAAAATTGCTTTTGTACTTAACACCCGGGAAACAAAATTCTAAAACTGTTTTAATGTGTAGTGATTTTATTTCAATATCTTTTGAATATAATTTAACTAATTGCGGTGTAACGCGGTATGCAAATGCTTAGAACGAAACGGTTAACCCCTTAAATTATAGGAACGATAAAATCATTGTATCATTTAAACCCCACAAAATTTGTCAAATTTTACCCATTCCAACCATAATATTAATTAAAAATTGATTTGTTTGTCGGAAATTAACGCGTGCCTGTCCTATTCTTTCGATTTATTTCCCCCTTAATTACACCTAATAATTATAAACATAAATTGCTTTCAATTGAAAACTTAATCGAATCTACACAAAAAAATTAACAATTTAGAATTTAAAAAAAAATAACCGAAATGAGTGTGCATTATCACCACCGCATGTTCACACATAGATGGCACTTCTATTTCCACATGGTACGAGCGAGGTTATTGCGTTTGCCTCGAACATGTTTCAGTGAACAGTTTCCCATAAACCGCTCCGTACGCAAGGCGGATAAGATAAAGTGCCAGTGAAGTGTGAGGTGAAGTGATGTGAATGGTTGGCGAGGGAGTCTCATTAAGAAACCGTGAGTAAATTAATATTAGTTTTTCTAAGGACTATTTTTCTTTTTTTTTTTCTTTCGAATGAGTGTATAAGTTTAAGCAATGATAACAACGTAAACGATGACATGGGCTGGAAATCGAAATTGCGGATTCCTCCGAAGGCTAATAGACCTAAGACTAGTGATGTAACAGACCCCAGAGAAAATGAATTCGAAGAATTCTGTTTGAAACAAGAAGGGCTGGGAGGAACTGTCACCTATTCAGAAGGCGGCTATACCAATTGCTTTAAATGGTAAGGATATATTAGCACGAGCGAAAAACGGTACTGGAAAAACCGGTACTTATTGCATTCCCGTAATCGAGCAAATCGACCCATCTCGTGATGTTATCCAAGCTCGTGTCATCGTACCATCGAGAGTGTGACTTCTGCTTGCAGGACTCAGCAGGCGGAAATCGGACACGTTAGAACGTGGAGTGTAGTTTAGGACGACGAAGGCAGGAAAGTGTGCAACATAGAGCAAATGGAAGCAGTGAAGACTTTGTGCATTTAGTATGGGTTTTACTACGTTGAAAGGGGAGTATCGCTATTCGTTAGTGGTTATTGGATTTATTAGAAACGCCAAGGTGATGCTCGTCGTAAGCCGCGACAATAAAGCGTGTATTACTGTTGTTTATCCCGATCTGCTACGCCGATCTCGAACTGAATTAATGAAAACATTGAATCGAACTTCCTGAACGTGCTTAAAATAAATTTGAGCTTAACCGACAGTTTATCGGCTTTCTTTATATTGTTTCTTCGTGAAATGTTAGTAATAGTATTTCCTGTGAAACTTTAGCCAGACTTAATTTGTGGAAAATAGACATTTATCAATCCACAATGGTTATTTCCGCTGAATCTTTTCGCAACTATGAACTTGTTCTGAAAGATCTTCTGGCTGGGGGAATTGCTGGGATGTGTTCTAAAACTGCTGTAGCGCCATTAGATAGGATAAAAATCTTACTTCAAGCACATTCCTCTCATCACGGACATTTAGGGGTGTTTAGTGGTCTCAGGCACATAATATTGAAGGAATCATTTTGGCATTGTATAAAGGCAATGGAGCACAGATGATTAGGATATTTCCGTACGCAGCCACGCAGTTTACATCCTTTGAAATGTACCAGAAGTACTTATCGCAGTTTGAACTACATTTAAAAGTTTGTAGTACACGCGGATAAATTTATAGCAGGAGCTTGTGCAGGACTAACGGCTGTTACATTGGCATATCCGCTAGATACAATTCGTGCTCGTTTAGCATTTCAAGTAATGGGAGAACACAAACACACTGGAATTTTGCAGTGTGCTTCTGAAATGTTCCGCAATGAAGGCGGAATACGTGCACTTTACAGAGGGTTTTTTTTTCCTACTTTAACAGGCATGGTCCCGTATGCCGGGCTGTCATTTTACTGTTTTGAGATGTTTAAATTTTTTTTGCATGAAGTATTTGCCAAAGTACGCATGTAATAAATGCGAAAGGAATACTGGTGGCCTTGTATTACATATACCTGTAAAACTGGTATGTGGTGGCTTAGCTGGAGCTGTTGCGCAATCAATTTCATATCCCTTGAATGTTACTAGAAGAAGAATGCAACTCGCAATGATGAGCCCAGATACAACAAAATTTGGGATGGGCATGATGCAAACATTAACGTTAATTTACCGTGAAAACGGTATCGTTCGAGGATTATATCGAGGAATGTCAATTAACTATTTAAGAGCAATACCCATGGTAGCTGTTTCATTTTCCACATACGAAATACTTAAACAAGCTCTAAAATTGGATACAGGGATGAAAATTTAATTTTATATTGGCCTAAAACATTTCAATCATCAAAAGTTCATACATTTAAAGCAAAAAGCGCATCGTCTTAATGCGTTATTCTCTAAGTTGCAAATAAGCCAATCGATAATATTTTTGCAATTCAACGCGACGTGTGGAATTGCTGGCTAAGAAGATCACGGAACTTGGTTATTGTTGTTACTATATCCATGCCAACATGGCGCAGGCGCATAGAAATCGTGTTTTCCATGAATTTTCGACAGGGGCTATGCAGAAATCTAGTCTGCTCTGATCTTTTTACACGTGGTATTGATGTATAGGCTGCGAATGTTGCTATTAATTGCGATTTTTCACGTATGGCTGAGACTTACTCGCATCGTATTGGCCGTTCAAGGCGTTTCGTACCCTTGGGTATTGCCATCAATCTAATCGCATATGAGGACCGTTTCGATTTGCATCGCATTGAAGAGGAATTAGCCCCTGAGATTAAACCAATTCCAAAGGTGGTCGATCCTTCGCTTACGTTGCCAACTCGTTACCAAGTTTGCAAAGCGGTAACGGAAACGACATGAGCAATTCATCAATCAATAAAGAAGGGAACGTGAGCAAGTGGAAAAACGTGGGAAGAACGATGTCTCTGAAATAGTTAAATGCTACAAGTGTGTTAGTCCGTGCGGGAATGCGCGAGTGCCTGATTTATGTGTGAATGCATTCGCGTTTTGGATTTATAGTACTTTATGAATGAACAAATTGTGAATGAAACGGCGTGAATGAAAATTTTGATTTTTAATACTTATGCGATTCGAATGATAAATTATGAAAGGGATTGTAGAGGATTGATTACCAAAGTGTTTTTAAGAGTATTGGGAGGAGAAAAGAAAAAATAACATCATGGAAAGAGCTAAAGTTGGTTGCGTTAGCTTTAATGAGGAATAGGGGAAGGAGTTAGATGAATCTGTAAATAGTGCAGAACAGTTTGGCCCAATACATGGGGCCTAGAATGATTTGGCAAAACGAACGCAGGCTCTGATTTCTAGAGTCCAAACAGTAATAAAATTGAATTTAATAGGGATAAAGAAAGAGCGCACTTTGATAAAATGGTGTGAATAATAGACGAGGGGAGCAGACGCGACCAAAATGTATGAAATAGGCAAATGCAAATGCACAGAATTTTTTTTTTTTATGAACGTTTGCATGCAATCCCGTATGGATGAAAATAAGCTCATTTCGCGTCCATTACTTTATAGGTCTTTGTTCGATACGTCAAGTTCAATATGCGTTATTTAAGGTTTGTGGCAGAGACAACTTCTACCATCCTGTGGATGCACAGCGAAAGGAAAGAAGAAGAAAAAAAAAACAAAGGAAACATTTCAGATATTGCTACTTTTCTACGACAGTGCCTGTAAAAAAATGATAGCAGCTACCAATATCGCCATGAGCCATCAGCATTAGGTCCCGAAGTGTTGTGCAACAGGTGGTTGGAAGGCGAGGTGAAGATCGTCATTGTACGGAGCGGCACATGTTGATTGGGAAACGGTGGGACCGTACTCCCTGTGTCTTGGAAAACACACCGTTTGGATGCAAAAAGGCGAATGGTGTATTCACACATAGTTCAACAAAGATTGATAAAGCAATTGAAAAGTTAGATCCAGGAGAATTAGTCAAATCACTCAATCCTATATTGACCAACGGATTGCATATAAAGAAACATTAAGCATTAAAAGCCGTAGAATAAGTAGCAGCAAGCATTACCACGTTCAAAGACCATACGTTTGTGATATTCAAAAAAAAAAAAAAGTTTACATGTATTTACCATTGGATAGCTGAATTTTTATAGGATTGTATACACACTTAAGATATATTTTATGCCTTCCTACTCGTGTACTAATAGTTGTTATACGAATGCGAATCTACACTACCAAAAGAAAGAAGTCGTGACTCATAAATTACAACCGGTACAATAATACGCTTAAAAATGAATTACAGGACTTGCTTACCTACAAATCGTCAACGAGCGCTCGTCGTCGAGGGAAAGGTATTGTAAGTACCCTTTTTAATTTCTATATATATAATGTTACACTATTTATTCTATATATATAATATTATACTATTTATTCTATATTTATCTAAATTTTTTCTATCTAAAATTTTAATTAATTATTATCAATATTTCAATTATCTAAATGACAGAATTGTGAGAGTTTCAGCTACACAAAAAAAAAAAAAATTTACTCTCGAATGCTTAAATGTTCTAAAGTTCAATTCAGATTGAGTTAAAATTTTTCATATAACGTTCTCCGAATTTCTTGACTTTGTTATAAGTCAAATTGATTCGTTCCCACATCATAAATACTTTTATCGCGTATTGTGCCATCGGGCAGTAATGACAGATCAGTTACAGTGTGTCTTACGAATTTCTCGACACTCCTTACAAGTCAATTGGAGTCGTACTCTCGCATTCGCATATATCAGTCTCAGGCTTGACTCTGTTCGCTTCGAAAAATTCGTGGAATCAAATGAATCTCCTTTTCAAAGCACAAAGCATTACAATAACGAATGATTGCACAAGTTGATGTTTTCTGTTGATGTTTTATAAATTCTGTTGAATTGTGTGATAAATTAATGCTTAATGTCGTCTTACATCTAGCAACACAAAGTCTATTTGAATGTTTAATAAACAGCACAATATAAATGATAAATCTAAAAGAAACGCCAGGAAAAAACTGTGAGAAGTGAAGAAATCGGTTAAATAGTGGGGAAGATTCTTACGGAAAATTGTGAAGCGAATCCAGATGATTTAACTTTGTACTCATTCTTAAGTCCTACTTTATATAAGTCCAAGATCCAACAGAGATTTGAATTGGATACTTACCGGCTTTATTATCATCATAATCATAACATTGTCTTTTAAAAAATAATCGATTAACGATATTTGTTTGCCATCAAAGCACAAGAGGCATCTTATCGTATTATATCATCCTATTACTCGCAAAGTCGTTAACTGTTATAGCACCTACGGTATTTTATATAAACAGTGGTTTTTTTGTTCATTATCATTTCTCCAGGCGAGCTATGTACAAGTATACATTCCTCCATTGTAGAGTGCAATTTAAAATGTTAAGCTGTGTTTTTTTATGATACTCGTTTAATTTGAGTAACATAGCCTTAAGATCTCTTTCTTTTTTTTTTCACACACTCATCCTTCTCATTTAGTATTTGTAGCTTACATTTTAATTTCTTTGTTCTTAATTAATTTTCTATGAATTTATATAAAAATAAAAAATGATGAATTGTTAAACGAAAATTGGTCTTTTCCCTTCCGGTCTTTTCCAATCGGGTATAGGACCCGGTACGGTGGCAGGCTTCCACCCCAAAATATGAGCCAGCCGCCGGGTACAGAATAATTCCTTCTTTGTTTCAGGAGACCTTATGGGTTGAGTGGCCCAAGCCAAGTGCCTTTTTATGGCATAGAGTTATGCAATTCAATTGTATAATTCTATGAAATAAATTGGTCACCGGGGTACTCCCCTTCTGATGGGAAAGTTCATATAATTCAAGTTGTATGAGTTTTCCACTCAGAAGAGGAATACCTGGCCACTTCAACGATTTAACATTGGAGTTATTCCGGTTGGGTGGGCATGAAGGGGCTCCACCAATACCCGGTTGCCCCTCTTTCATTTGTGGGCCCTGAAGGTATTTGGGTAAAGACTAGGTCACCCCCAAATTAGTCTTTCTTGTCAGGTTGCACTTGTTCTCGCAACAAGTCGTAATTCCTTCGTGGAGGTTATCTACAGATTTGCGACTCCGGTCGTCCTCTTGATCTCTGCAAGCAATTCGTGAATGCAAAATGTTTTGTAGTGAGTCCTCGTGCCGGGGAAATGAACCCGCCCCACGACACCGCAATGCTAGCCTGCCAGCGCATTCACGCGTCTCCGGACGAGGGCATTCTCGGCAGGAATCAACACCTTCCTCTGCCGAGGCAGCAGAACATCGCTGCGGTCCTTCACGGACTTATTTGAACATCTTTTATTCACTACAAACGGCGCCCAACGTGGGGCCCGAAAAACCCGGCTGTATCATCAGTCGTGAGCACGAGACAGTCCATCGTCTCTAGGTGTCCCCACTACGTGTTAGAAATTTTGGCGGGTAGATAACTCCCGAGGGTTTTTGCACTAATCGTGCCCCAGCAGCCTAATAACTTCCGAACGTGTGTTGTCTTCGGACATCAATATCATTTGGTCCTTCTTTTGATTTATACTTTGGTGGTTTACCACCATTGTATAACTAGTAAGGCCAAATTATATTAGAGTCCCTTTTTGTGTTCGGAGGTTATTATCCCAACAGCTATTTTGCGGAGGATTCTGATCCGCTCCCCAAATCAGCGGTGCCTAAGTGTCTTAAATTACATGGATTTTGATTTCATGTGATTGGCTGATTAGCTAATCCATGACTATCCATGACAAGACACGCGCTGCTTGTGGATTAGAATCCCACCCTGGGCTGACAAGTTGTAACTTGAGAAGTTTGCTAATGAGGGATCACTTCGGAACCCTGATTTTCATGGTGCCACAAGAGAGTGTCCCTGAAACGTTTTGGAAGGATTGTGCCATGGTGTCCATACTTGGGAGGATGGACGGAAGGGAAAGACCGGTTATTAATTTTTTTGATAGTTCAATCACCACTTAAATTTTTTTTTTCATACAGTTTTTTTGAGGTACTTTTATAGTTCGCCACTGACGGCCACTTGGAAGCTATACATATTATACATTACATTCTTTTTTTTCACTTTTTTTCATTAATTATAGATAGTTATAGTTAAATATTATTTAGCATGCCCACTAAACGCACGCCAGAGAGGAGGAAGTTAAGGTCGGATGCCGGACCAGCTCTCTTGTGCTCCATATGTCACGAGGACATGGACGAAACCACAAGCCAGAGGTTGCAATGCGGACACAGGCTACACCAGCTGTGTTTGGCCCAACTGCGGCAAACCTCATCCACGTGCCCGCTCTGTCGTCAGCCTTTGAAAATCGCACAGCCAGCAACAGAACGACTTCAGTCCTCCAGTGCAAGTGGAGCTGTCCCCAAAAGCGGACCCCTTCCATCCACGACAAGGAGTGCACGAGACGATGACTACAGGGCTGAAGCAGTTCCGCCTGCAGAAGAAGCGAGTCCCCCTGTGGCTGTGGAAGCGACAGTTTTACAAGATCTCATGGCACTAATGCAGGACATGTCCACCCGGTTAGCCTCGCTAGAAAGCCAGAGAGAGAACCCCGCACCACCCCGGCCAAGAACTCCTCCTATGTGGGATTCGGACCCAAATCCGTGGGATTTCCCGGTAGACTCGCGGCGTGATCCCGAACGGATCCGGCCAGGTACAGCCATGAATCCGTTGGCTCCAGTTTACTGGCCCCGATTGAGCCAAGCACCACCACCTAATCAAGCTCCCGTGATTCCGCCGGAACAACGCTTCCATCCACACGACATGTATCGGCTGAAGCCGACACAGATCCCCAGCATCATCCAGGGATGGAATCTACATTTCAGTGGGGAACCCAATACTATAACGGTGGAAGTCTTCATAAGTCGGGTGGAGTCGCTGATTGAGCAGATGCTAGCAGGAGACCGCACAGCGCTCGCAGGATACTTGCCAATGCTGCTTAGGGGAGCAGCACTGGAGACATATTGGCGAATACATTCAGCTCCACCATCCATACGCTGGTCACGATTGAAGGAGGTACTCCGCATGGAATACCCTACGGTCGACATGGACGAATTAGTCCTGGACAAGATGAATGCTAGATGGCAGCGTCCGGACGAGTCCTTCCATCAATATCGAGCTGATATCCTTCGGTTGAATGACCAGCTGTCAGAGCCATTGTCTTCTACCCAAGTTCTGCGCCTGCTAAAGCGCAATCTAAGACCGGAGATTCGTCGGCATATCGTGAACTCCGATCCACAGAGTATGGAGGCCCTGCTGAGAAATGTGCGTCGCATAGAAGGGTTTGAGGAAGACCTACGGGACCGGCCATACTTACTAACCAGGACGGGTCCTCGACGAGGAATCGCGGAATTGGCCCCAGATTATACCACCATAGATCTGGAGGATGATTTGGACCCAGACCACCTTGCTGTAGCAGCAGTGGGAAGTCTTACGACCTGCTGGAATTGCCACCAAACCGGACACCGGTTCATTTCATGCCGAGCAGAACGTAAGGTTTTCTGCTACGGTTGCGGTAAGCCGGACACTTACTTCCCGGACTGTTCTGAATGTGCCGCGCGAAAAAACGGCCAAAAGAGTACCCGACCACCTCAGCGGTACTCGAAACCCCAGCAGTAGCTCCTCAGTCAGCGGCTCACCCCAACAAACCTGACGTTAACCCACCAGCCATGACCATTACGACTGCGGATGTTCACTCTCTTCCGGAGACCTCACCAACGACAATATTAAAACGACCATCGCAGTCACTGCCAGAAGAACCGCGGCAGCCTCAAGTACGCACTCTAAAACCTTATCATGTTAGACTGCAGGAATATCGGGTGGCTCGAGAGCGAATATTTGCTTCCGAAGTCGTCACTTACCGTCCGTGCACGACAAAATGGTCAACCCGTCATTGGCGGAATTTCCGCAAGAGAGTGCGCATCTGCCGTCAAACCCTAAACTCTTGTAACATCTCGGAGGTTGCTGAGAATGAGATCAGACCTTATCATCCAATTAAAGTGTTGGGCGAGACCGTGTTTGCTTTGATCGACACGGGTGCCAGTATCAGTTGTCTTGCTTCGAGCTTTGGCTCGAAGGTGCTCCAAGACTATCCGAACTTGATTAAATCCTGGCGCACTGAAATCAGTACAGCTGATGGCACCAAACACCCTATACGAGGTAAACCAACCACACCCGTGACTTTCAGGGGTCAGACGAAGGATATTACCTTCTACATTATCCCGTCTTTGACTCAGAATGTATACCTTGGTGTCGATTTCGTCCTTCGCTTTGGACTGGCCTCCGATTTATTCACCGATTTGTCTTTAAAAGCCAGAAATGTCAACGAAATCACTTCTACTCCCGATAGGCATGACCTGACGCCTAACCAACGGCAACGCCTGGAAGCATCCATTGCTGCCTTCCCATCTTACGCCACCCAAGGCCTTGGCCGCACCACCCTAGTCTCACACGCCATCGACGTTGGCGATAGTAAACCGATTAAACAGAGACACTACGCCATCTCGCCAGCCATGGAGAAATTGGTGTATGCGGAACTAGATAGGATGCTCGAGTTGGGGATCATAGAGGAGTCCCAAAGTGCTTGGTCATCACCGGTAACCTTGATTGTGAAGCCAGGTAAAGTCCGCCTCTGTCTTGATGCCCGTAAGGTAAACGCGGTTACCATCAAGGACGCGTACCCTCTTCCACTCATCGATGGAATACTAGGGAGACTGCCGAAAGCTAATTATATCACCAGTCTCGACCTAAAAGACGCCTTCTGGCAAATTCCACTCGATGAGGGCTCGAGGGACAAGACCGCCTTCACAGTGCCTGGACGACCATTATATCAGTTCGTCACAATGCCCTTAGGCCTGTGTAACGCGCCGCAAACGATGACTCGGTTGATGGACAAGGTCATCCCACCTCACCTAAAACACCAAGTGTTCGTGTACCTTGATGATCTGTTACTCATCACGGAAACGTTCGATCAACACCTCCTACTTCTACAAGAAGTAGCCCTGCACATCAGTAAGGCGGGACTCACCATCAACGTACAGAAAAGTAAGTTTGTCATGAAAGAAGTCCGATACCTCGGTCATGTTATAGGACATGGCACTATCAAAACGGATCCAGACAAAACTCGTGCGATTGATGAGTTCCCCTTACCAAAAACTGTGAAGCAGCTACGACGTTTCCTTGGTGTGTGCGGCTGGTACCGAAGGTTTGTTCGGAATTATGCAACAGTTTCAGCGCCCCTGTCAGACATGTTGCGGAAGAGGAAGTTCGTTTGGACCGAACTCAGCCGAAAGGCATTTGAAGAGCTTAAACAAGCCCTCACATCAGCTCCTGTCTTGCACAGCCCCGACTTCACGAAGCCCTTCTCCATTCATTGTGACGCAAGTCAACATGGAGTAGGAGCCGTGCTGGTGCAATTGACCGACGAAGGAGAGGAAGCTCCCATCGCCTTCATGTCCAATAAGCTGAATTCGGCCCAAAGAAACTATACTGTTTCCGAGCAAGAATGTTTGGCAGCGGTAATGGCTGTGAAGAAATTCCGAGCTTATATCGAGGGCCACCAATTCGAGATCATCACGGACCACGCGTCACTACAATGGTTGATGAACCAGGCAGATTTAAGTGAACGCCTAGCCAGATGGGCTCTTAAACTGCAAGGGTTCAAGTTCTCCATCAAACATCGGAAAGGAACCCAGAACATCGTACCCGACACTCTCTCACGGATGTTTTCCCCAGAGGGAGCCGAATTAACAATAATTGATGAGGACCCCATCGAAATAGATTTGGACAGCCCACATTTCGAATCAGATAGCTACAGTTGAGGCAAACCATAGCGACCCAACAAACACAGCTGCCTGATTTGAAGGTAATAGACGGCTATGTGTATAGACGAAACGAATACGCCACTGGTGATCCATGGCAGGAAGAAGAGTCTTGGAAACTCTGGGTACCGGAGGAAATGACACAACATCTGATCTTCCGCGCCCATGACCATCCCTTAAGTGCCCACGGAGGTTACGGTCGAACACTACGGCGACTCAAGAAATACTTCTTTTGGCCTAAAATGGCATCCTAAGTCAAAGACTACGTGAGCGCCTGTGAGACCTGTAAAGGCACCAAAGCGCCCAACCAGCCTCTTCGACCTCCTATGGGTCAACTCAACGTTCCAGAACGCGTGTTCCAGCGTCTATACATCGATCTACCCAGTCCATATCCTCGGTCTTCAATGGGACACATCGGAGCTATAGTCGTTCTAGATCAGCTCTCGAAATTCCCAATGGTGGAACCTATCCGTAACTTTACAACTCCATCGATCGTGAAATTCTTAGAGAACCGGGTATTTCATGTGTTCGGTGTTCCAGAGAGTGTGTACTCAGATAATGGAGTACAGTTCCGGTCTCGGCAGTTTAAGAGCCTACTTGAGCAGTATGGCGTTGAACACCAACTGACGCCCATATACTCTCGTCAGTCCAACGCATCAGAACGGTTGAACCGTACTCTATTGGCCGCGATCCGTTCCTACGTCCACCCATCTCAAAAGGATTGGGATCGGCGATTGTCTGCCATCACATGCGCCCTGCGATCCTCGTATCATTCCGTCATCGGTGTCGCCCCTTACTTTGCCGCCTTTGGACAGCACATGATTTGCCACGGTAAATCATACCGGCTGTTACGGCAATTAAAGTGTTTGGGAGACCCCGTCGTTGCGCTGGAGCCCCACGAACGTCTTAGAGACCTCCGCCAACAAATCGGACGGAAGATTAAGGCCGCAGGTAGTGCAAATGAAGCGCAGTACAATCTCCGGTCACGATCTGCTAATTTCAAAGAAGGAGATGAAGTTTTCCGGCGAAACTTCCGCCAAAGTGACGCCGCGGGGCATTACAACGCCAAGCTGGACAGGCGATTCCTGAAAAGCCGCATAAAGAAGGTAATGGGACCTAACCGTTACTTGATAACGGATCCATCGGGAAAAGAAGTGGGGATATACCACGCGAAAGACCTGCGGCGATAGATAATTAGTCACGTCTGTTTGTCCGTCCGCATATATTTTCAAAAAACGCACAAGGGTTGTATATTTCCGGGCAAACATAAACATAAGTCAGTCCGTCCGTCTGTCAATTGTGTTTTTCTTTTATTGTCCGTCATCTCTTGTCCCGACGCCGAAGCCAACCCATGATACACAGAAATATCCTTAGCTCCTTTTTCGCAATCCGCATTGCCTTGGGATCACGAGAAAATTAGCTGCCCTGTAGTAATCTAGGAGCTATGGCTCTAAAAGCAGCGCTGACACAGGCACACAGCACCAACTCAATTTAACAAGGAGCAACCATTCAGTCACCTTCCTCATCGCAACACTCGTTTTTTTTTCTCGCATGAAAAATAAGTAAAGAAAAAATTTCTTTTGTACTTAACACCCGGGAAACAAAATTCTAAAACTGTTTTAATGTGTAGTGATTTTATTTCAATATCTTTTGAATATAATTTAACTAATTGCGGTGTAACGCGGTATGCAAATGCTTAGAACGAAACGGTTAACCCCTTAAATTATAGGAACGATAAAATCATTGTATCATTTAAACCCCACAAAATTTGTCAAATTTTACCCATTCCAACCATAATATTAATTAAAAATTGATTTGTTTGTCGGAAATTAACGCGTGCCTGTCCTATTCTTTCGATTTATTTCCCCCTTAATTACGCCTAATAATTATAAACATAAATTGCTTTCAATTGAAAACTTAATCGAATCTACACAAAAAAATTAACAATTTAGAATTTAAAAAAAAATAACCGAAATGAGTGTGCATTATCACCACCGCATGTTCACACATAGATGGCACTTCTATTTCCACATGGTACGAGCGAGGTTATTGCGTTTGCCTCGAACATGTTTCAGTGAACAGTTTCCCATAAACCGCTCCGTACGCAAGGCGGATAAGATAAAGTGCCAGTGAAGTGTGAGGTCAAGTGATGTGAATGGTTGGCGAGGGAGTCTCATTAAGAAACCGTGAGTAAATTAATATTAGTTTTTCTAAGGACTATTTTTCTTTTTTTTTTTTCTTTCGAATGAGTGTATAAGTTTAAGCAATGATAACAACGTAAACGATGACATGGGCTGGAAATCGAAATTGCGGATTCCTCCGAAGGCTAATAGACCTAAGACTAGTGATGTAACAAACCCCAGAGAAAATGAATTCGAAGAATTCTGTTTGAAACGAGAAGGGCTGGGAGGAACCGTCGCCTATTCAAAAGGCGGCTATACCAATTGCTTTAAATGGTAAGGATATATTAGCACGAGCGAAAAACGGTACTGGAAAAACCGGTACTTATTGCATTCCCGTAATCGAGCAAATCGACCCATCTCGTGATGTTATCCAAGCTCGTGTCATCGTACCATCGAGAGTGTGACTTCTGCTTGCGGGACTCAGCAGGCGGAAATCGGACACGTTAGAACGTGGAGTGTAGTTTAGGACGACGAAGGCAGGAAAGTGTGCAACATAGAGCAAATGGAAGCAGTGAAGACTTTGTGCATTTAGTATGGATTTTACTACGTTGAAAGGGGAGTATCGCTATTCGTTAGTGGTTATTGGATTTATTAGAAACGCCAAGGTGATGCTCGTCGTAAGCCGCGACAATAAAGCGTGTATTACTGTTGTTTATCCCGATCTGCTACGCCGATCTCGAACTGAATTAATGAAAACATTGAATCGAACTTCCTGAACGTGCTTAAAATAAATTTGAGCTTAACCGACAGTTTATCGGCTTTCTTTATATTGTTTCTTCGTGAAATGTTAGTAATAGTATTTCCTGTGAAACTTTAGCCAGACTTAATTTGTGGAAAATAGACATTTATCAATCCACAATGGTTATTTCCGCTGAATCTTTTCGCAACTATGAACTTGTTCTGAAAGATCTTCTGGCTGGGGGAATTGCTGGGATGTGTTCTAAAACTGCTGTAGCGCCATTAGATAGGATAAAAATCTTACTTCAAGCACATTCCTCTCATCACGGACATTTAGGGGTGTTTAGTGGTCTCAGGCACATAATATTGAAGGAATCATTTTGGCATTGTATAAAGGCAATGGAGCACAGATGATTAGGATATTTCCGTACGCAGCCACGCAGTTTACATCCTTTGAAATGTACCAGAAGTACTTATCGAAGTTTGAACTACATTTAAAAGTTTGTAGTACACGCGGATAAATTTATAGCAGGAGCTTGTGCAGGACTAACGGCTGTTACATTGGCATATCCGCTAGATACAATTCGTGCTCGTTTAGCATTTCAAGTAATGGGAGAACACAAATACACTGGAATTTTGCAGTGTGCTTCTGAAATGTTCCGCAATGAAGGCGGAATACGTGCACTTTACAGAGGGTTTTTTTTTCCTACTTTAACAGGCGTGGTCCCGTATGCCGGGCTGTCATTTTACTGTTTTGAGATGTTTAAATTTTTTTTGCATGAAGTATTTGCCAAAGTACGCATGCAATAAATGCGAAAGGAATACTGGTGGCCTTGTATTACATATACCTGTAAAACTGGTATGTGGTGACTTAGCTGAAGCTGTTGCGCAATCAATTTCATATCCCTTGAATGTTACTAGAAGAAGAATGCAACTCGCAATGATGAGCCCAGATACAACAAAATTTGGGATGGGAATGATGCAAACATTAACGTTAATTTACCGTGAAAACGGTATCGTTCGAGGATTATATCGAGGAATGTCAATTAACTATTTAAGAGCAATACCCATGGTAGCTGTTTCATTTTCCACATACGAAATACTTAAACAAGCTCTAAAATTGGATACAGGGATGAAAATTTAATTTTATATTGGCCTAAAACATTTCAATCATCAAAAGTTCATACATTTTAAGCAAAAAGCGCATCGTCTTAATGCGTTATTCTCTAAGTTGCAAATAAGCCAATCGATAATATTTTTGCAATTCAACGCGACGTGTGGAATTGCTGGCTAAGAAGATCACGGAACTTGGTTATTGTTGTTACTATATCCATGCCAACATGGCGCAGGCGCATAGAAATCGTGTTTTCCATGAATTTTCGACAGGGGCTATGCAGAAATCTAGTCTGCTCTGATCTTTTTACACGTGGTTTTGATGTATAGGCTGCGAATGTTGCTATTAATTGCGATTTTTCACGTATGGCTGAGACTTACTCGCATCGTATTGGCCGTTCAGGGCGTTTCGTACCCTTGGGTATTGCCATCAATCTAATCGCATATGAGGGTCGTTTCGATTTGCATCGCATTGAAGAGGAATTAGCCCCTGAGATTAAACCAATTCCAAAGGTGGTCGATCCTTCGCTTACGTTGCCAACTCGTTACCAAGTTTGCAAAGCGGTAACGGAAACGACATGAGCAATTCATCAATCAATAAAGAAGGGAACGTGAGCAAGTGGAAAAACGTGGGAAGAACGATGTCTCTGTAATAGTTAAATGCTACAAGTGTGTTAGTCCGTGCGGGAATGCGCGAGTGCCTGATTTATGTGTGAATGCATTCGCGTTTTGGATTTATAGTACTTTATGAATAAACAAATTGTGAATGAAACGGCGTGAATGAAAATTTGATTTTTAATACTTATGCGATTCGAATGATAAATTATGAAAGGGATTGTAGGGGATTGATTACCAAAGTGTTTTTAAGAGTATTGGGAGGAGAAAAGAAAAATTAACATCATGGAAAGAGCTAAAGTTGGTTGCGTTAGCTTTAATGAGGAATAGGGGAAGGAGTTAGATGAATCTGTAAATAGTGCAGAACAGTTTGGCCCAATACATGGGGCCTAGAATGATTTGGCAAAACGAACGCAGGCTCTGATTTCTAGAGTCCAAACAGTAATAAAATTGAATTTAATAGGGATAAAGAAAGAGCGCACTTTGATAAAATGGTGTGAATAATAGACGAGGGGAGCAGACGCGACCAAAATGTATGAAATAGGCAAATGCAAATGCACAGAATTTTTTTTTTTCTATGAACGTTTGCATGCAATCCCGTATGGATGAAAATAAGCTCATTTCGCGTCCATTACTTTATAGGTCTTTGTTCGATACGTCAAGCTCAATATGCGTTATTTAAGGTTTGTGGCAGAGACAACTTCTACCATCCTGTGGATGCACAGCGAAAGGAAAGAAGAAGAAAAAAAAAACAAAGGAAACATTTCAGATATTGCTACTTTTCTACGACAGTGCCTGTAAAAAAATGATAGCAGCTGCCAATATCGCCATGAGCCATCAGCATTAGGTCCCGAAGTGTTGTGCAACAGGTGGTTGGAAGGCGAGGTGAAGATCGTCATTGTACGGAGCGGCACATGTTGATTGGGAAACGGCGGGACCGTACTCCCTGTTTCTGTTTCTGGGAAAACACACCGCTTGGATGCAAAAAGGCGAATGGTGTATTCACACATAGTTCAACAAAGATTGATAAAGCAATTGAAAAGTTAGATCCAGGAGAATTAGTCAAATCACTCAATCCTATATTGACCAACGGATTGCATATAAAGAAACATTAAGCATTAAAAGCCGTAGAATAAGTAGCAGCAAGCATTACCACGTTCAAAGACCATACGTTTGTGATATTCAAAAAAAAAAAAAAAGTTTACATGTATTTACCATTGGATAGCTGAATTTTTATAGGATTGTATACACACTTAGGATATATTTTATGCCTTCCTACTCGTGTACTAATAGTTGTTATACGAATGCGAATCTACACTACCAAAAGAAAGAAGTCGTGACTCATAAATTACAACCGGTACAATAATACGCTTAAAAATGAATTACAGGACTTGCTTACCTACAAATCGTCAACGAGCGCTCGTCGTCGAGGGAAAGGTATTGTAAGTACCCTTTTTGATTTCTATATATATATAATATTACACTATTTATTCTATATATATAATATTATACTATTTATTCTATATTTATCCAAACCTTGTTCTATCTAAAATTTTAATTAATTATTATCAATATTTCAATTATCTAAATGACAGAATTGTGAGAGTTTCAGCTACACAAAAAAAAAAAAAAATTTACTCTCGAATGCTTAAATGTTCTAAAGTTCAATTCAGATTGAGTTAAAATTTTTCATATAACGTTCTCCGAATTTCTTGACTTTGTTATAAGTCAAATTGATTCGTTCCCACATCATAAATACTTTTATCGCGTATTGTGCCATCGGGCAGTAATGACAGATCAGTTACAGTGTGTCTTACGAATTTCTCGACACTCCTTACAAGTCAATTGGAGTCGTACTCTCGCATTCGCATATATCAGTCTCAGGCTTGACTCTGTTCGCTTCGAAAAATTCGTGGAATCAAATGAATCTCCTTTTCAAAGCACAAAGCATTACAATAACGAATGATTGCACAAGTTGATGTTTTCTGTTGATGTTTTATAAATTCTGTTGAATTGTGTGATAAATTAATGCTTAATGTCGTCTTACATCTAGCAATACAAAGTCTATTTGAATGTTTAATAAACAGCACAATATAAATGATAAATTTAAAAGAAACGCCAGGAAAAAACTGTGAGAAGTGAAGAAATCGGTTAAATAGTGGGGAAGATTCTTACGGAAAATTGTGAAGCGAATCCAGATGATTTAACTTTGTACTCATTCTTAAGTCCTACTTTATATAAGTCCAAGATCCAACAGAGATTTGAATTGGATACTTACCGGCTTTATTATCATCATAATCATAACATTGTCTTTTAAAAAATAATCGATTAACGATATTTGTTTGCCATCAAAGCACAAGAGGCATCTTATCGTATTATATCATCCTATTACTCGCAAAGTCGTTAACTGTTATAGCACCTACGGTATTTTATATAAACAGTGGTTTTTTTGTTCATTATCATTTCTCCAGGCGAGCTATGTACAAGTATACATTCCTCCATTGTAGAGTGCAATTTAAAATGTTAAGCTGTGTTTTTTTTATGATACTCGTTTAATTTGAGTAACATAGCCTTAAGATCTCTTTCTTTTTTTTTCACACACTCATCCTTCTCATTTAGTATTTGTAGCTTACATTTTAATTTCTTTGTTCTTAATTAATTTTCTATGAATTTATATAAAAATAAAAAATGATGAATTGTTAAACGAAAATTGGTCTTTTCCCTTCCGGTCTTTTCCAATCGGGTATAGGACCCGGTACGGTGGCAGGCTTCCACCCCAAAATATGAGCCAGCCGCCGGGTACAGAATAATTTCTTCTTTGTTTCAGGAGACCTTATGGGTTGAGTGGCCCAAGCCAAGTGCCTTTTTATGGCATAGAGTTATGCAATTCAATTGTATAATTCTATGACATAAATTGGTCACCGGGGTACTCCCCTTCTGATGGGAAAGTTCATATAATTCAAGTTGTATGAGTTTTCCACTCAGAAGAGGAATACCTGGCCACTTCAACGATTTAACATTGGATTTATTCCGGTTGGGTGGGCGTGAAGGGGCTCCACCAACACCCGGTTGCCCCTCTTTCATTTGTGGGCCCTGAAGGTATTTGGATAAAGACGAGGTCACCCCCAAATTAGTCTTTCTTCTCAGGTTGCACTTGTTCTCGCAACAAGTCGTAATTCCTTCGTGGAGGTTATCTACAGATTTGCGACTTCGGTCGTCCTCTTGATCTCTGCAAGCAATTCGTGAATGCGAAATGTTTTGTAGTGAGTCCTCGTGCCGGGGAAACGAACCCGCCCCACGACACTGCAATGCTAGCCTGCTAGCGCATTCACGCGTCTCCGGACGAGGGCATTCTTGGCAGGAATCAACACCTTCCTCTACCGAGGCAGCAGAACATCGCTGCGGTCCTTCACGGACTTATTTGAACATCTCTTATTCACTACAAAACTTGTCTATGGCGAGGAAGTTAACAACTAGTAAAAACTGGTATCTTTTCCGTTATTTATATATCAATCTGGTTTGACTATGTTTAATGCTTTGCAGTAGAAACGCGAGATATGAGTATAATGTATTGTTTTATAAGTTTAAAGATATATTTCGTTTCTCGCACATATTAATGACAAATACATGTATCGGCACCTGATGTGGCATCAGAGTCAGACCATTCACAGGATTCGTAATGCTTGCCGTATTAGTAGAAGTAGAATGTACGTTCTAGGCCACTTTATTCATATAAATTTCAAATGTGGTCTCGAGTGTGTGTCTTAGGTGTGTGGGTGCGTGTATTAGGGTGGTATAGGTAGGTGCCTGAGATAAGAAGGTGTGAGTCCGGAATAGGTGTGGATCTTTTGGGTGGTTGCCAGGGGAGGATGTGTGTCTTGGATGTGTGGGTGAGTGTATTAGGATGGTATAGGTAAGTGCCCGAGATAAGATGGTGTGAGTCGGGGTTAGATGTGGATCTCTTGGATGGTTTCGGGGGGGAGCGTGTGTATCTTGGGTACCTGGGATGAGTACGGGTGGGCCTAAGATAAATATACATCTGTGTCATGGTTAAGTCGGCAAGTGCTCCGGGTCTTAGTAGCCTCTAATGGTAAATAGTGAAACTAGGCATATTGACTATATTCTGGGGTAGTTCCATATTTCCAATTAATAAATTAAATAACTACATTTCTCAGCGTGTTTATAAAGGGTCAATATAAATGTTTAAGCTTTTGACGCTTTTAGCGATGGATAATTATACTATCCATGTTTTTTATTCATCTGGAAGGATTTCCCATATGTGTCTTAGTTGTAATAATCTTACATATAAATTTCATTCATCCATTTATTAAATATATAAATTTTTCTCATTACAAAGAAAATACGGATATCAATTCCTAAATATTCCCATGATATTTTTTTATCAATTTCCCAAGTCCATGTGGTAAGAAGGTCAAGATACATGAACCCATAAATCAATTACATGGCTGTCTACATTCTACAGACGATCCTTTCCAATCTCAAGTACCTCCCGCATCGTTTTTTCTTATCGCATGCACTCGCATGCATCCATATGTGACATATTCTTGAAGATGGTTTTTTCACACGTGATATGGAGTGAGTTAATCTTTTCCATGTTAGGGAAAGGCTATTGGTACTTGTGGTTAAATTTTATTAGGTGATAATTGGACATGGCTTCTAGTGATCGTATTGATGAGAATAGAAGTTAGTCAAGTGAGATAAATGTATGGTGATTATGGGCGCATGATTTATGAGGTGTTGCTTGTGGTAATCCCTATGATGGGAAAATGGGGTAGTGTATGCATGTTACTTGATATATGTGGAAATTTGAGTATGAGAATTTTGAATGTTAGAAACAATGTATGTATGGAATGTGTTAAGAAATAAGAACATTATGGATGATAATTTATGGAGCACTTTGGTTTTTTGTAGCCGTTGGTGTCTTAGGCGTATAGATCAGATACAGAGTGTATGATGATGTTTTTGGTGAGAATTTATGATGTTTCGTCTGCAGTGAGGTTTAAGGATGGGATTAAAAATTCTAGGTTGCCATTAAATCGTGACAGGAGCATGCTATTAATTTATAATTTATGGCTTTGGAAGAGTATAAAAGGGAAGCTGAAGGATTATTGAAATCAATTCTGATCTAGCTCGTCTCTGCGACAGAATAACGCTTGAGTTTAGATCACAATTAAGTTTGCGAAGTTATTTTTGCAACTTTAGTAATTACGGCGTAGTGGACACGAATAATTTTCGGTCCTCGCCACTCTATCTGCGGACTATCCGCTTGATTAGGAAATTTTATTTAAAACAGCGATTCTTGGGAAAGAATATAGCAATCACCGCGTAGTGGACACGAATAATTTTCGGTCCTCGCCACTCTATCTGCGGACTATCCGCTTGATTAGGAAATTTTATTTAAAACAGCGATTCTTGGGAAAGAATATAGCAATCACGGCGTAGTGGACACGAATAATTTTCGGCCCTCGCCACTCTATCTGCGGACTATCCGCTTGATTAGGAAATTTTATTTAAAACAGCGATTTTTGGGAAAGAATATAGTAATCACGACGTTGTGGACACGAATAATTTTCGGTCCTCGCCACTCTATCTGTGAACTATCTGCTCACGCAGGAAATTCAACTAAAAAAGAATATTCAAAATTTTTATTAGGCTCCTTATACTACGCCACCATCTTCGGAAGAAGCGAATGGTACACACATTTTTGTCAGCTTCAAAGGAGCAAAAAGTCAGATTCAGCACACTTCTACGCAGGAGCGAAATAGCATTTGGAGCAAAAAATCTCCAGTTTGTAGCTTTTTTGATAATCAACGTAAATTATATTCAGGAAGACGTCGGGAGTTAGTTAAGAATTCTTTGTATTATATAGTTTTCACAGCTTCATTTGATTAAGTCAGTAAAGCATGAAGACTAAGATGTCGGTATCCATACATAAATGTGATTATTACCAGGTGCTGCGACCTTGAATGTGTTTACAAAGATTTTTGTGCTGTCATCTTGAAAAAAAGTGAGGAATTTCAAGAGAGGGATGGTGGTTGGGCATTCCAACAGGTCCTTTATTTACAGGTTAACATAAATAAGTATACACCTTTCCGTGGAAGATCTTATCTACCTCTACCAAAAGAGGTACGTTCCCTATTACTTTCAAAGAGATTTCCATTTTCGAGAAGAAAAATAATTTGAGCGTAAATGTCTATGGCTGGAAAAAGGGGTCTATTGAGGGTCCATTCTATTTTTCCAAAAACAGACTAGCCTCTAGAAGGCATATGAACCTGCTTTATGTGGAAAATGAAAGAGGAACCACAGGACATTATTGCTGGATAAATAATTTAAGTCGACTTGTGAATAGTGGACTGAGTAAAAATAACCGTGTCTCATACCTCTGTGATGGATGCCTTATTAAATTTACCAGCGTTGAGCGATATAATGAGCATATCAAACATGATTGTAATAAGATCCATACACTTTTACCATCAGAAGAGGAAAAATATTTAAAGTTTAAAAATGTAGGAAGGCAGATAAAAGTACCATTTATAGTCTATGCTGACTTTGAAGCATTACTGCAGCCAATAGAGTCATGTTCTCCAGACCCTCAGAGTTCATTTACAGAGACTACTCACATTCATGTACCATATAGCTTTGCATATTATATAAAGTGCAGCTATGACTCATCCCTGAATAAATTAGAAATTTTCAGAGGCAGCGACTGCCCGAATGTTTTCCTAAGTAGGTTGCAAGAAGATGTGAAACGTATATTTCGGATCTTAAAGGTGAACAAGCCCATGCAATTGTCCGATGAGTAAGAAGAGAAGTTTTTAAACGCAGTGTCTTGTCATATTTGTGGTGAAAAGTTTGGCTCAGAAACCCGGAAAGTAAGAGATCATTGTCATTTGACAGGAGTCTTTAGAGGTGCAGCATGTAACAAATGTAATATTCTATATAGAGTTCCCAAATTCATACCCATAGTCTTCCATAATCTTAGTGGATATGATGCTCATTTCATATTTCAGAATTTCGGAGGAGATTTTGATAATATTGAAGTTATTCCTAAAAATAAGGAAAAAATATATTGGATTTTCCAAACATACGAGGGTTGATGATGAAACAATAACATTAAGATTTATTGATTCTTATCGTTTTATGGGCTGTAGTTTAGATAAGCTAGCTAAGAACTTAAGCTCCGATAAATTTCTCGAGACTAAAAGGTATCATTCTGACGAAAGTTTGTTCAACCTCGCGGTAAGAAAGGGGGTTTTTCCATACGAGTATATAGATTCCTTCACCAAACTTGATGAAACATACCTGCCTGCCAAATCATTCTTTTACAGTACACTACAAAATAGCGGGATCAGTGATGAAGAGTACAAGCATGCTCAAAATGTATGGGAAAAATTCAATTGTCAAACACTGGGCCAGTACTCTGATGTTTATTTAATAACAGATGTGCTCCTATTAACAGATATATTTGAAGAATTTAGAAATGTATGCCAGCAAATCTATGGACTAGATCCAGTTCATTATTTTATGGCCCCTTCACTCAGCTGGGATAGCATGCTCAAAAGCACTAAAGTTGAGCTCGAATTGCTAACTAATCAATGACCCATCATCATGCGTTATGACACGTCATAATGCATGATGATGGGTCATCATGCCTGGATGGTAATGGGGTAGGCTGGGTAGAAGGTTATTCTGCATCTCTGCGATAATCATCGTGCATGCATGGCAAGAGACAAGCTGGGTAGGAACCCTTGTAAGACCCTCACTACTTTCTGCCCACCAATCAACTCGAGTTGTTGGTGTGAAAGTGAAGGCTACCTTGAGTTCGTCAGGCAAGCGGGCTAGTAGGTGCGAAAGAGAAAACATATTCGTGTGAAGTTGACCATAGTTCAACTGCTGAACAGACAAATCATGACCGTATCAGACGGCTCAACTGATCGGTGATTGTGGATAACTCTCTTTGCATGATAAAGAGACCAGTCGATTATATGATACTAACACATAGACATTTGATAGCTATTATAATGTATATATCTAGAGACATTTGCCCGTGATATTTAATCATTTCACAGGTTGTGAGTAATGATGCAGCCTCAAGTCATCAAAACCATTCAAACCTCTTCTGAAAATGGATCAATGACAGATTTTTAGTCAGTTGGAGGTATCAAAATTTTACTCAATTGTTCAATGATAGGGAAAAAATCATTCCGTTCATAACATATCCCGGATAATCCAAAAGGGCGGATCATACATGAGAACATCAAGATGATTCAATATACTTAATAAGTTCCACTATAAACCCTTAATACATCGACTAAATAACAGGCTGAATTAATTCATGTTAAGGCCCTAGCGATGGTTTGCATGAAGTATAGATCTATTCAACAAGTTTGTGTTTTACAAAATGATTCAAATGGCTGAACCATGGGATCATATGATTTTTGAGCATATTGAATGAGTTCATAAGTTTAGCAACATAATTTCAATGCGATGGCATATTATAGTAGGCAATAAGGGTCCCATAGGCCGCAAATCCTATGAAGACATGAAAACCTGGAGAACTGAAGTCGAATTGCTGTAGAAAGAGGATCCTATATATTAGATAGATAAAGGTCAAGAGAAAAACTGTCGCACATAAAAAAAAAGAATGGTGACTTGACTCATTCTTATGAAGAATGCATCAGTATGAAATAAGATCAATTAACTCTCGAGCAAATAACAATGGCTTCCCCTAATAAACATTTGTTCACCAGACCAGCAACATAGACATGAAGATTCTTGTCTGACCCATGTATGCCTACAAATAACTTGGAAGATGATGAACATGCAGTCTTAATAACCATTAGACTTAGAGCAAATCGTACCGAGCATATAACATTTGAAGTAAGGTATAAAAATGCTGACTGTAACTGTATGGAAAGTAATAAGAATTTTCTCATAAATAGATACTTATCAAGCAACAAATAAACTTAGCGAATGAACGATAGCACGTTGGGTCAGCCGCTCATCTTATCAAGTAAAAATAGCTACACAGACAGCTCAAGAGACAGCATACCAGCTAAACAGTCAGCTTTATCAGCTAAACGGATAGCTAAATAGACAGGGCATCTGCTAAAAAGACAGCTACATAGACAGCTTACCAGGTAAACAGACGGGTTTATCAGCTAGACGGATAGCTTAACAAACAGCATATCAGCTAAACAGACAGGGAATCGGCTTAAAAGACAGCTATACAGACAGCATTACACACAAGATAGACAGTTCATGAGCAAAAGCAATAGCTAAACAAACCGCTAGGAACTTAGTAGGACCAAGTATTCGAATGATTTCCTAGTGGACAAGGTATTGGAGATAAAAGGTGTCAAAATCTTTGTTAAATCGTTATAATTTTCAAAAGACCATAATTCATGGATTAATAAAAATGATTTATTGTAACAAAAATATAATAATAAAATGACTTACATGATAATACAATAAATTGTATGTTTTATTATGAACTAAAACTATGAATTTATCATATGGTTGCCCCATGCTAAAGTATTATAAGAGTTTGGAATCAGGAAACGCTTATCATCATCTCCAGAAAGACTTATTTTATTGACTAATCTAGTATAAATAAGGTGCTTATCACATCTAAATGTATACATTTTACTAAATAATTTTAATTTCGTATCCTCTACACATTTTATAAAATCTGATGGCTCAATTTCATTATTTACAACCGATTTTTTAATACCTTTAATTTTTTTTATGCATGACTTATCTGTAATAATGCAATATGACTTTGCTTTTGTTCCAATAAACTCTGCTATGGGATCTATGGGGCTTTCGTCTCTAAATTTACCCAATACTTTTTATTCACTTGAGGAATATTATGTACATTATTTTTAGGGTAATTGCTGGTATCAAATAAATTTATATTATTTTTAATATCATCATAAATGTCCTCAGTTTTTCCATTATAGATAAAAGAGTCTGTATCCATATATAAAAGTTGAGCCTGACTATTGTACTCATTTTTGATAAAACTATAATGAAAATTATACATCAAGGTTTTTGACACATCAAGAATTGCCATGCCGATATTGATTGGCTTTTCATATTTGACATTGATTCGATCCATTTGAATGAGAACTAAATCTTCGTTAATTACTTTACAACTATAAAAATTAGGTCGATTAATGTAGTAATGAGCTTCTTTCTTTTTTCCGACATTATCCCAATGGGTTGAGACCTTAACACTTACATAATTATCTACATTTTCCATGGTTTTTCCAAATAAACTATCAATCATTAATTTGTAGAAATCTTTTTCAAAATCATTAGTTGCCTTAGTAAGCATTTCAGTATTTAAGTCTATATATTTTTTTAACCATGGTGATTGACTAAACTCTATTGCACGATGTATTTTAACTAATTTGAGTCCTGCACGTAAACACTGTTTTAAATTTCTAAAGTGGATAATGTAATTGCGTTTATTTGATTCGGTTGCGATCAGTTTCTTACATTTAGAGGTTTCAAGAGGTGGGATCCGACTTTCGAGGCAAAACGGAAGATCATTGTGTAGCTCGTGGAGGTCTTCTGGATAATCTAGATCAAGGGATAAAATTAACCCCTTAGAAGCAGTGTCCCCAACATTCAGAATATCTGAACATTGGATTTCCCCATTGCTTAGCCAGCGAAAACCATTGATGGGTAAATATTGACTCATTGCCCAACCGTATAGGTTATTTGCATCAATATACAGAATATAATTACTCTCAAGATCAGGGTTGAACGAAGTTATATATCTATTGTTTGCCTTTGAATATCTTTGAGTGCATTGACAGAGTCCTCCTCTAATTCTCTGCTTCACGAAATTGTACATATCAATATCTGTTAGCAATTCGAGCTCAACTTTAGTGCTTTTGAGCATGCTATCCCAGCTGAGTGAAGGGGCGGTAAAATAATGAGCTGGATCTAGTCCATAGATTTGTTGGCATACATTTCTAAATTCTTCAAATATATCTGTTAATAGGAGCATATCTGTTATTAAATAAACATCAGAGTACTGGCCCAGTGTTTGACAATTGAATTTTTCCAATACATTTTGAGCATGCTTGTACTCTTCGTCACTGATCCCGCTATTTTGTAGTGTACTGTAAAAGAATGATTTGGCAGGGAGGTATGTTTCATCAAGTTTGGTTAAGGAATCTTTATACTCGTATGGGAAAACCCCCTTTCTTACCGCGAGGTTGAACCAACTATCGTCAGAATGATACCTTTTAGTCTCGAGAAATTTATCGGAGCTTAAGTTCTTAGCTAGCTTATCTAAACTACAGCCCATAAAACGATAAGAATCAATAAATCTTAATGTTATTGTTTCATCATCAACCCTCGTATGTTTGGAAAATCCAATATATTTTTTCCTTATTTTTAGGAATAACTTCAATATTATCAGAATCTCCTCCGAAATTCTGAAATATGAAATGAGCATCATATCCATTAAGATTATGGAAGACTATGGGTATGAATTTGGGAATATAGAATATTACATTTGTTACAGGCTGCACCTCTAAAGACTCCTGTCAAATGACAATGATCTCTTACTTTCCGGGTTTCTGAGCCAATTTTTTCATCACAAATATGACAAGACACTGCGTTTAAAAACTTCTCTTCTTACTTATCGGACAATTGCATGAGCTTGTTCACCTTTAAGATCCGAAATATACGTTTCACATCTTCTTGCAACCTACTTAGGAAAACATTCGGGCAGTCGCTGCCTCTGAAAATTTCTAATTTATTCAGGGATGAGTCATAGCTGCACTTTATATAATATGCAAAGCTATATGGTACGTGAATATGAGTAGTCTCTGTAAATGAACTCTGAGGGTCTGGAGAACATGACTCTATTGGCTGCAGTAATGCTTCAAAGTCAGCATAGACTATAAATGGTACTTTTATCTGCCTTCCTACATTTTTAAACTTTAAATATTTTTCCTCTTCTGATGGTAAAAGTGTATGGATCTTATTACAATCATGTTTGATATGCTCATTATATCGCTCAACGCTGGTAAATTTAATAAGGCATCCATCACAGAGGTATGAGACACGGTTATTTTTACTCAGTCCACTATTCACAAGTCGACTTAAATTATTTATCCAGCAATAATGTCCTGTGGTTCCTCTTTCATTTTCCACATAAAGCAGGTTCATATGCCTTCTAGAGGCTAGTCTGTTTTTGGAAAAATAGAATGGACCCTCAATAGACCCCTTTTTCCAGCCATAGACATTTACGCTCAAATTATTTTTCTTCTCGAAAATGGAAATCTCTTTGAAAGTAATAGGGAACGTAATGTCTTCCAAGTTCAAAACAGTTGAGTAATGGGGATAAGAGTTAACACGGTAACAATGTTGTTCAACGGGATGAAGAGCAGCAACGATAGACCAAGCGAAACATGCATCATCGGTATTTTTTACATTCACACATGCTATTTTTGATAACACCTCTTTTGGTAGAGGTAGATAAGATCCTCTACGGAAGGTGTATACTTATTTATGTTAACCTGTAAATAAAGGACCTGTTGTCATGCCCAGCCACTATCCCTCTCTTGAAATTTCTCACTTTTTTTCAAGATGACAGCACCAAAATCTTTGTAAACATATTCCAGGTCGCAGCCCCTGGTAATAATCACATTCTTTGTATTGAATGACTGACTACTTAAATCAAATTTTATAAAAACAGCAAAAAGTTCTAAATTGACTTTTATAGCTGTGAGCTCTTGAAGTTGAAACAATGGCTCTAATTTTTTAAAAACTCTTTAATACTTAAATTCTTATTTTCATTAACGATTTGGTACGTTGCTATTCGAGTAGCAAATGCTTGTGAAATTTTCTTCACTTTTTCTTGATCGCAACTTTTGATTTGGGATGCATTTTTTCATGCTCATTACTTTTCAAATGGTTCTTGAAAAATTGTTGACTAACTTCAACATCGCAAAAGTGACAGTGTTGTTTATTAGGAGTTTAATTGTATTTTTTTCAAGGGTTTATGTATGGATACCGACATCTTACTCTTTATGCTTTACTAACTTAATCAAATGCAACTGTGAAAACTATATAATACAAAGAATTCTTAACTAACTCCCGACGTCTTCCTGAATATAATTTACGTTGATTATCAAAAAAGCTACAAACTGGAGATTTTTTGCTCCAAATGCTATTTCGCTCCTGCGTAGAAGTGTGCTGAATCTGACTTTTTGCTCCTTTGAAGCTGACAAAAATGTGTGTACCAATCACTTCTTCCGAAGATGGTGGCGTAGTACAAGGAGCCTAATAAAAATTTTGAATATCCTTTTTTAGTTGAATTTCCTACGTAAGCAGATAGTCCGCAGATAGAGTGGCGAGGACCGAAAATTATTCGTGTCCACTACGCCGTGATTGCTATATTCTTTCCCAAAAATCGCTGTTTTAAATAAAATTTCCTAATCAAGCCGATGGTCCGCAGATAGAGTGCCGAGGACCGAAAATTATTCATGTTCACTACGCCGTGATTGCTATATTCTTTCCCAAAGAATTGCTGTTTAAATAAAATTTCCTAACCAAGCGGATAGTCCGCAGATAGAGTGGCGAGGACCGAAAATTATTCGTGTCCACTACGCCGTAATTACTAAAGTTGCAAAAATAACTTCGTAAACTTAATTTTGATCTAAACTCAAGCGTTATTCTGTCGCAGAGACGAGCTAGATCAGAATTGATTTCAATAATCGTTCAGCTTCCCTTTTATACTCTTCCAAAGCCATAAATTATAAATTAGTAGCATGCTCCTGTCACGATTTAATGGCAACATAGAATTTCTAATCCCATCCTTAAACCTCACTGCAGACGAAACATCATAAATTCTCACCAAAAACATCATCATACACTCTGTATCTGATCTATACGCCTAAGACACCAACGGCTACAAAAAACCAAAGTGCTCCATAAATTATCATCCATAATGTTCTTATTTCTTAACACATTCCATACATACATTGTTTCTAACATTCAAAATTTTCATACTCAAATTTCCACATATATCAAGTAACATGCATACACTACCCCATTTTCCCATCATAGGGATTACCACAAGCAACAACTCATAAATCATGCGCCCATAATCACCATACATTCATCTCACTTAACTAGCTTCTATTCTCATCAATACGATCACTAGAAGCCATGTCCAATTATCACCTAATAAAATTTAACCACAAGTACCAATAGCCTTTCCCTAACATGGAAAAGATTAACTCATTCCATATCACGTGTGAAAAAACATCTTCAAGAATATGTCACATGTGGATGCATGCGAGTGCATGCGATAAGAAAAAATGATGCGGGAGGTACTTGAGATTGGAAAGGATCGTCTGTAGAATGTAGACAGCCATGTAAATGATTTATGGGTTCATGTATCTTGACCTTCTTACCACATGGACTTGGGAAATTGATAAAAAAATATGAATTGATATCCGCATTTTCTTTGTGGTGAGAAAAATTTATATAATTAATGAATGGATGATTTATATAATTAATGAATGGATGAATGGTATGGTTTAGAGCAGTATGGTTTTAGAGCAGGTCACTCCACTATTGACGCGCTAGCGGAAGTAGTGAGCGTGGTCCAAAGAGCGGAGGCTCACTGCCAGTCAAACAAAAGGGTTGTGTTGCTCGTGACGCTTGACGTTCGAAACGCCTTCAATTCCGCTAGATGGACAGATATTCTGGAAGCACTGGAAAACTCTTTGCAAGTTCCAGAATATCTGATGCGGATTTTGAAGAACTACCTGACAGACCGGAGCCTGCTCTATGAGACGAAGGAGGGTCGGCGGAGGATGGAAGTTACATCGGGTGTTGCACAAGGCTCCATCCTTGGCCCAGACCTGTGGAACATCACGTACGACGGGCTACTGAGAATCGAGCTGCCGGATGAGTCGCGCTTGATCGGCTATGCAGACGATGTCGCGGCGCTAGTTGCGGGACGCACTGTTGAACAAGCGCAACTCAGACTGGGTATGCTAATGCGCCGAGTGAGGGACTGAATGACTGCTCGCGGGTTCAGCCTAGCTTTGGAAAAAACCGAAGTAGTCATCTTGACAAAGAAGAGAGTCCCTAGAGTAAGGATGATCAACATTGGGGAAGCACTCGTTGAGCCAAACTAGCATTGAAATACCTGGGCATTTTGATCGACTCGAAGATGCGTTTCTCCGAGCAAATCAGGGCAATAGCTGACAAGGCTGCAGAGAGTGTTTCGGCTCTCAGCCGGCAAATGGCCAACATAGGGGGTCCCACCTCATCAAGAAGGAGACTTCTGATGAGTGCAGTACAATCTGTGCTGTTGTAGGGATCGGAGATATGGTGTGAGGCTCTCAACAAGGGGCTGTATCGAAGGCGCTTGGCACAGGTGCATTGACGGGGAGCGCTGCGGATCGCAACTGCATATCGGACTGTCTCGGAGTCGGCAGTGCTGGTCATCGCAGGAGTAATACCCATTGCCCTCCTTGCCATGGAGCGCCGCAGAATCTACCTGCGGAGGAACGAATGCGACAGAGATGCTCTCACCCACGAAGAACGAGAATGCTCACTCAGTGATTGGCAGCAGTCCTGGGTGAGCGATACAAAAGGTAGGTGGACCGCACGCCTTATTGGTGACCTGAGGCCGTGGCTCAATCGAAGGCATGGTGAGACTGACTTCTATCTAACTCAGCTACTGAGTGGACATGGATACTTTCGGTCTTACCTACACAAGATTGGTAAGTCACGGTCTCCTGACTGCATATTCTGAGCTGGAGAGGTTGATGATGCCTACCACACATTTTTTGTATGCAAGAGGCGGGAAAGGCAGCGCGGTGACCTCATTGAAGAAATGGGAGATCTCTCTCCAGATGAACTCACTGGAGAGATGCTCACATCCGTTGACAAATGGAACTGTGTGGCACATTACGCTCGGGCAGTCCTTAAGATAAAAAGGAAAATATATGAGCACCTGGAGCCGTCCAGGGCGGAGGGGTCTCTTTTCTAGAAATCCCTCTCCCTTCCCTTCCTTCCGTTGGAAAAAGGATCCCTGTAGCCCAGTGGTGCCTAAACGCGTAGAGAAATGAGGCTTAGCCCAAAATAATGTGTCAAACGGTTCCAGGCTAGGTTCTCAGGGGAGGTGTTTAGTGGGTAGTCCAAGAGTATCCTCCATGGGAGTCCCACACTGCCAGACTCGGCGGGCGTAAATGCCTTCACCCCCCTACCACAAAAAGAAATGAATGGATGAATGAAATTTATATGTAAGATTATTACAACTAAGCCAAGACTAAAAGCAATGAATATATGGGAAATCCTTCCAGATGAATAAAAAACATGGATAGTATAATTATCTATCGCTAAAAGCGCCAAAAGCTTAAACATTTATATTGACCCTATATAAACACGCTGAGAAATCCAGGTATTTAATTTATTAATTGGAAATATGGGACTACCCCAAAATATAGTCAATATGCCTAGTTTCACTATTTACCATTAGAGGCTACTAAGACCCGGAGCACTTGCCGACATAACCATGACACAAATGTATATTTATCTAAGGCCCACCCGTACCATCCAAGAGATCCACATCTAACCCCGACCATCTTATCTCGGGCACTTACCTATACCACCCTAATACACTCACCCACACATCCAAGACACACATCCTCCCCTGGCAACTACCCAAAAGATCCACACCTATTCCGGACTCACACCTTCTTTTCATTGTCTATAGGTTTCAAGTGAAGTCTTATTGTAATACTCTCGCCTCTAAAATTCACTAAATCACCGTCCTGGTCCACAAGTCGTAAGACTATTGTGCTTATTCTCCTAGAGTTGACTGGTAAATATATCACATTCTTTGGCACTTCTACTATTTTATACCCTGGCGCAACTGTTGGTGAGAACTCGTGAACTGTATGTACCTTTGAGCTATTTCAAAATGATCCACTTATAATATTACATTCCACCCGAATTGTACTGACTTTGATTATATTAACAGGCAAGATTTGGGGTGAGTACTTGCTTACTGAATCCAAGAAGTGGCCCAATAGAATTTTCCTTGTTGAAATATATAGGTGAATTGCTCCTGATTTCAGCTTGAAGCGTGTTGTTATTTGCAATCATAAATACATGAAAGTTTTCTCCGGACCTATCCAAGGCATCGGTAATATACTTGGCAATATCATCAATTTCATATGATCCTATTGGTATTTCAATCAATAGATCGCCGATGTGAAATAAGTTATTTGTTGAGTCAACGTTAGGAATTGAGTTATAAGTCTGAAAATCAACCAGCCCACACACGTAATCAGATTGAAGTTCCAGTATAGGGAAGTAGTCAGCGCTTAGCCCTGATGCATTGTCTGTGAAAATTAATGGGTAGGACATGATTATTTGAAATGAACTAGTAATTTTTCTGTAAGTTACCTTTATTTATATATGATTTATCTCTCCCATGCTGACGCAATAAAAATATTAAGCACATATGACCACAAACTACTGTATCAAAACGCTGATACTTCATATAATATTTCGTCCAAGATACTAGCTGTCAAAGTATTCAATATTTTTGTTCTTTTTGCTGTATGCTACCCAATGGGTTCCTGGTCCTGAAGAATTGTCTAGATTCACTATTCCACATTCATATTTTCTTGGTTTTCTCGGTAAAGCGTCACGCATAAACACTCCTCTAAAATGTTTAATGTATTTTCGACAGAATTTATTCAGGTCCAGTTCATTTAATGTTTTTCTGGGTAGCGTCTCTATAAGTTTTTTGCAGGTTTCACTCCAAGTCCTTTTTTGTATGGTTTCAAATAAACACCATGGCCGACTGCTATTTTTTCCATTTTTTTATTGTGTCGAATAGCTTCCTCCAATTTTTTCTTAGCATTTTGTGCCGTATTAATAGCATGTGCAACTGCTGACCCACCACCAATAAGTGATCCAATAGCAGCGATTATTGGAATTATGGGTAGAACTCCTCCAGTTTTCGGGATAGGTATGACTCGGGTAATCTTGATGGACTTCTTACGATTTTTAAAACATCTGTTGCTGCATTAGTAGCGATTCTAATTGCATCTGCAGTATTTTGAGGGTTGGATTGCTTCAATACATGATATGTTCGTCTCACAACATGCTTGAAAGATGGAGCTTTATTATTTTTTATGACTTCTTCCGTCGTTCATATCCCATCCCTAATTTGGCCTTCACATTCATTAAACTAGTAACGAGTCGTGCACATGCACGCTCACCTAAACTTGCATCCCTAGATTTAACTCGCTCCCAGGCTTTTGCGGCTAATATGCGGTCAGCAATATTCCGATATTCTGTATCTTTGTGTTTAGAATAGGCTATATCGTGGTCTTTGCAAGCCTTATCCAATGGGTTTATTCCAGGATCACCTCGTTCTAAACGGTCTCTTAATTTTGTACCAGGACCACACTATTCATAACCGGGAATATGTAATTCAAACGGGAGATTGCTTATAACAGAATTAAATACACCAGCTCCTCTTACCGACACTGGTAAATTAGCGACTTCATAGGTCAACATACTGCTTATATAGCTTTTGACTTGTTCATGCTTCAAGTAAATAACTTATAAAAATGATGGCCATGTTATTTAAGCAATGGTTTTTATTGTAAAAATGGTAGTCAGTTTAAAAATGCGGTCCATCAAACAACGCACATCTCTTCCAATTACAAATATTTCTACTGCTGAGCACACCGGAGAAGGGAAACATGGATTTCTACTGCCAAACAGCATCCGGTCACTCATTGTTGGTCCATCAAACTGTGGGGAAACTAATTTAATGCTAACATTGATCACACATCAAAACGGTTTAAAGTTTGAAAATATTTATATATACTCAAAATCCCTACTACAGCCAAAATATCAATATTTGAGCCAAGTTCCAGGACGGATCAAAGACATAGGATATTATACATTCTCTAATAATTCAGAGATCACTCCACAAGAGAACGTAAAACGGAATTCTGTGTTTATATTTGATGACATAGTATGCGAGCAACAAAACAATGTACGAGAATATTTTAGTATGGGTAGGCATCATGACGTTGATTGCTTTTATTTGTGTCAAACTTATACCCGGATTCCAAAACATTTGATTCGAGACAATAACAACTTTATTATAATCTTCAAGCAACATGAAATGAATTTGAGACATATACATAGCAACCACGTGAACAGTGACATGTTGTTCAATCAGTTCCGCGATATATGCAAAGAATGTTGGTAGAATGATTATCGTTTCCTAGTAATTGATAAATATAGTAGAATAGACCGAGGGAGATACTGTAAAGGATTTGATACGTTCATTAAACTATAAATTAAAGGAGCATTAAATATTTCTGACTTGTCAATCTCCAACATTGAACTTTAACAGATGGGTTTATTAGCTAAACGGATAGCTAAACAGACAGGGCATCTGCTAAAAAGACAGGTAAAAAGAAATTGACTGAAAAAAAACCTAGAAATGCAGAACCAATAGATTTATCCTAAGAAAAGGCCTCTAAAAAGTAGACGTAATATGAAGATTGAAAATGATGAACGAATAATCAAAGACATAATTAAACCTTCCAAGATCATACGAAAGAAATTCAATTTGTTCAAGACTGGTAAGCAACTGCGTGGGATGAAAATTGAGGAAGACCTGAAACCGATCACAGAGCCATTGAAAGAGCTCGTTAAGGAAGCAGTGATTTCGAAAGATATCCCTGAAGAGCCTAGTGATGAGCAGACGTTTATCAAAGATGATTTACTAGATAGGACTCTGCAAACAAGTGATGAATTTTACAACACTGTTTCTACATCAGCACCTTTTAAGGAAGAATTTAGATCTGATTCATATTCACCCAACTTGTACAAGTATATACAATCATTTGGTGACAAAGGTTCAGACACCAAATATGGAGTATACAAGGATTATAAGAGTCAAAGGTTGAAGATTGGGAATTCATTCATAGACTTTGCTCCTGACAGTACGATTCAAGTTGCCAATGTGAATTATGATGGAACCAATGGGCCACTAGAGTTATTGTTCAAAAAATTCTCTTGGAACTATACCCAACTTGATTTGGATGCGTATAAAGATATATTGCATAAGACCAATGTGTTTTATCGGAACTATGTTGAAAATGAACAAATATCGGCAAGCAAATCATACAAATACAGGAAGATTATTAAAGGTCTCACTGGAAACAATAGCGTAGATACTGGAGAGGGACTAATGCAACTGCCAAAAGAACGAGTGGATTATATCTATTGGGATGATCCTAATGAGTTAGTTGAAAGGTTAATATTACTGATAGGCTCTACACAAGCTGGGAACAAAAGTTACAACAATGAAATCTTAGCCATTATCGAAGAGTTGCGAGAAGCTGATATCATTATTTAAATATTGTAGAGGTAGGTATCTCAAACACTTTCATTATGAGTGTTGATAAGTTTAGACGTATTGCTCTAGGTCATGCAGTAGAAGGAAGGCCTGGACCACCAGGGAGAACAGGACCCCGAGGACTACGTGGTGAAGGATTTCATCTAACAGCAGACGGTGATTACGATCTGAAATTAAAACGAATGAAAAGACTTGCTGACCCAATTGATGAGAGTGATTCCGTTACCAAGAGATACATGGATACAAATTTGATAGAGTTTCAAAAAGATGTAACAAATATTTGTACAAAACTGGATCAATCCATTTCAATGCAACTGACTAAAATCCAAAACGTTGCTACCGACCAGAATATAAATACCAGGAATATTATTGAAAATATTGGTGATAAAATTACACAGGCTAATCTAGCACATGAAACAGAAACACGAAAATGTTTGTATGATCAATGTGAGCTTATTAAAGAACGAAATGCCCTATTAGAGAAAAGATTTGAAGAAATGTATGCTGCCAGCAAGGGAAGAATGGAACAGTTTTATGTTAATATTATGGCGGAAATGACAAAATTTTACAAGAAAATAAACGGAAATTGAGCGCTCTCTACATTATATAAATAGTGTATAAAGACTTATTATGACCAGAACTGTATGAAACTTATTAAAGAGAAACATGAGTAAAATAAATGTTGTCAATTAGCTACACAGGCCTGCTAGAAAAAATTTCCCACGACGACTGGTGATCATAAAAGGGCTCGATGATATATGGCAAGCGGATTTGGTTGAAATGGGAGCAAATCGATCTGAAAACAAAGGCTATTCATTTCTTCTTACCGTAATAGATACTTTCTCAAAATATGCTTGGACTGTAGCAATCAAAAACAAAACCGGCAAGGAAGTACAGTCTGCAATGCATACTTTCCGGGTTTCTAAGTCAAACTTTAGATCACAAATATGACAACATACTGCGTTTAAAAACTCCTTTTCTTCCTCATCGGACAATCGCATGGGCTTTTTCACCTTTAAGATCCTAAATATAAGTTTTACATCTTCCTGCAACCTACTTAGGAAAACCTTGGGGCAATCGCTGCCTCTAAAAATTTCTAATTTATTCAAGGATGGTTCATAGCTGCACTTTATATAATGTTACATGTACAAATAATTACATGTACAAATAATTCTACGAGCTACTGTCGCAATTGTTTTCACAATCATTAAGAACGTCAACAAATGAATTTACTCGAACCCACGAGAACCCAACAAGCATTATCAACATCTGAAAGTGAGTCACTGCCCATTCATGCTGGAAGGTTCCCGCTTATTCACCAATATACGAGAACTGAGTTGAATGATTACAGACCCTATATAAAGGCGAGCTGAATGAATGGTGGATTCATTCAACCGTGATAAGAACTGCGATAGTGTGTGGGAAGCGATATTGTTCGTAATAGTGAAGTGATTTAGAAGACAATTGCGATAAGAAATTTATGGACAAGTGTTAGATTTTTCATTGTGAAAATCAGAATTAGTGAATGTGTTAAATTTATAATTGTTCACTTTTGTAATTAAATAAACTCTTTTAACTTAAATTAAAAGACATTGCGTTTTCACCTTCCCGGAACATTAAAATTATTGGCCGGGAACCAAAAACACGCGACAGTGGTGTCGAGAAGTGAGATTAAAATTTTGGAAGTGAAAACGTTTAAGCAATTTTAAAGTGCACAATTGTGAAAATTAACGTGGAAAAATAGCCAAAACAATAAAAATGCCAGGAAATTTACATCTAAGAATTAATCAATTGAGCATATCGGAGCTCAAAGAGGAGTTGGAACAACGAAATCTGGCTACACAAGGTACAAAGGCCATACTGATCGCACGCTTGCGTGATGCGATCGAGTCGGAAGGCGTGAATCTGGATTCGGGTGAGCTGTCAGCTGCAGAAAGTGGCGCAGAAGGTGGTGAAGCCGAAACACCAAAACCAAAGGAACCAGAAAATGCGCTGATGCAAATGTTGATGCTGATGCAGCAAGAGCCGCGACAACAGTCATCCAATTTAACTGCGAAGCTAAATGAACAATCAGCGCAGCTAAATGAACAGACATCCAGTTTAGCTGTGAAGCTAAACGAACAATCAGCGAAAGTAAGTGAACAATCAGCGCAGCTAAATGAACAGACATCCACTTTAGCTGCGAAGCTAAATGAACAATCAGCGAAGCTAAGTGAACAATCAGCGCAGCTAAATGAACAGATATACAGTTTAGCTGCGAAGCTAAATGAACAATCAGCGAAGCTAGACCAACAAGCGTTCGAAATCAAGGCAGACATCAAACAGAAGCTGAAAAAACAGTCAACCGAAATAAAAGCGGAACTCAGTAGTCTCAACAGCCAAATTAAATGCGTCGAGGAGAAGGTATACCAGGTCGAGGAGAGAATCAACCTTGAGATCAGCCAGGTCAACCATGAGATGGAAAAAGTGAAAAAGGACTTGGAAGCAGCGAAGGCAGTAGTAACCGCCTCACCAGCCCCAATTATAACCGCAGCGCAAAGCTCATCTAGAAATGTGCAAGCACCAATATTCGATGGGCAAACGTTCTGGACTATTTACAAAACCCAGTTTGAAGCAGCCGCTCGCATAAATCACTGGAATGAGCAGGAACGAGCGACTGCATTGATTCTTGCTCTAAGAGGCCCAGCTGCCGAGCTGTTGCAGACAATCCCCGTTGAATTGCACTCAAATTCGAATGCTATAATGAATGCGCTCGACATGTGTTATGGAGATGATCATCTAAAGCAGATTTATCGGTCACAGCTAAGGCATCAGGTTCAGAAGTCTGGTGAAACCCTACAGCAACTAGCCCAAGACATTGAGCGACTAGCACTTTTGGCTTACCCGGCCTACGACCCAGAACATCGAGATGATGCAGCGACAGAAGCATTCATCAGCGCACTAAAGGACCCGGAATTGCAACAAGCCGTGCGTTTAGCCCAAAAGCAAACGGTTAAGGACGCATTGGCTTACAGTCTGAACTTTGAGGCAGCGAAAAATGCGACTCGTACCACTGCCCGGGTCCGTGAGGTAGTGGCAGACGAGTGCAGGTGTGAGCGCGAGGAAATTGAGCGAGACCCGCATGTAAATGGGGCGCCTAGATGCTGGAATTGCGGACAGAAGGGGCACCTGCAAAGAAACTGTAAGAAGCGAAGAAAACCGAGCTATTGTCCAGGGTGTGCAGCTAGGAGGAGATCCAGACCGAGTCAGGAGCCCAGAATGGAAGCCCTTCAAACAGAGGGGTCGGGAAACATGTAAGAGCCAACTTCGTGGGGCAGAAGTTGGCTAGGAGGATTGACGTCCCCAGTACCACCATCATCGTGTCAAGACTATATCGTAGAGAAGCGGACTTATGCCTTCCGGGTCAAGTTGACGGAGAACACTGCACCATAACAATCGACACTGGTGCAACCCGATCGATTATCTGACCAGACCTAGTTAGACAGCAACAACTTCACAAGGGCAGAATTTTCTCACTACGGACAGCTACGGGAGAAACTGCACCTGTTCGTGGAGAGGTCAACCTCCAGATACAGTTGGGAGACCTTGTGTTCCGACATAATTTTCTAGTCGCAAACATTATGGATGACTGCATTCTCGGAATGGATTTTCTGCAACCACATGGAATCACGTTGGATTTGGGCAAACGTGTATTGAAATGGCAGAATGTAGAAGTACTGATGGAGGATCCCGGCGTCCAAATTTCCAAGATGAATGTAGTGGTATGTACTGACACTGATGTACCGAATTCTTCCAAAAGCATTGTATGGGCCAAGCTTGATGGTGATTCTGGAGACCAGCGATCTTATCTGATAGAGCCAACGAAGACATCGGCATTGCGCAGTTTGATTGTAGGACGAAGCCTTGTAAGATCTGTAAGGAATGGGTATGTGCCAGTTAGAGTCCTTAACACCGCAGACTCAACCACGAGCATCAAAGCGGGAGAAGTCATCGGCAGCTGCCAGCCTATTTCCACCATCACCTCTTTGGAAGCTACTCACGACCATCATTGGAGTAGGAGGCAAGACACAGACAAAACCCGGGAATTCACGTCTGCAATATTGAAGCAGGTCAAATTGCCAGTGCAGCTATTCAAACGAGCCTCTGATCTGGTCACCAAGTACAGTGACATCTTCTCAACAAGCCCGGATGACCAAGGCCGAACGAGTCTGGTAGCTCACGTCATAGATACATAGGGAGCCAAGCCGATTCGGCAAGCACCGAGACGTCTCCCTATAGCCAAACAAGGAGAAGTGAGCGCGCTGATCTCGGACATGGAAAAACAAGGCGTTATTGAACCTCCTGTCAGTCCATGGGCCGCGCCTGTAGTTTTAGTAAAGAAAAAGGATGGTAGCACTAGTTTTTGTGTCGACTATAGGCAGCTTAACGACGTCACTAACAAAGATAGTTACCCGCTCCCACGCATCGATGACATCATGGACACTTTAGCCGACGCAAAATGGTTTTCTACACTCGATCTCAAGAGTGGCTATTGGCAGGTAGAAATCGACAAGAAGGACCAAGAGAAGACCGCATTTTCAGTTGGGACCGGATTGTGGCAATTTGTGGTGATGCCGTTTGGGCTTTGCAATGCTCCAGCCACTTTCGAACGCCTGATGGAGTACGTCTTACGTGGCCTCACCTGGAAAACCTGCTTGTTGTACCTAGATGACATCATTGTCATCGGGAGAACGTTCGAAGAGGATGTGCGGAACTTAGAAGAGGTTTTCTCCCGATTGCAACTGGCAAATTTGAAACTTAGTCCCGACAAGTGTACTCTTTTTGCAGCTCAAATAAAATACCTGGGACACGTCGTATCAGCAGAAGGGGTCAAAATAGACCCTGAGAAAATTGAAGCCGTAAAAAGCTGGCCAACACCAAGCAACAAGCGCCAACTACGAAGTTTTCTGGTTCTGGCAACCTACTATTGAAAATTCGTCAAAGACTTTGCCATAAAAGCTAAGTGTCTCCATCAGTTAACCGAGAAAAATCGTCCGTATGTCTGGAATGAACAATGCCTGGTAGCCTTTGAGACCTTGAAGAAGAAGCTATGTGAATCACCCGTGCTGGCATATCGAAACCCGGAAAAATGTTTGTAGTTGACACCGATGCGAGCAACGGCGGTATTGGAGCTGTACTCTCCCAGCAGATCGATGGCGAAGAAAGAGTCCTCTCGTATTACAGTCGAGTTCTTTCAAAAAGTGAGAGGAACTACTGTGTGACCAGGAAGGAGCTATTGGGTATAATAGAGGCCACCAAGCAATTCCACAAGTACCTATATGGCCAGAAATTTGTTCTCCGAACGGACCATGCATCACTGAGATGGCTGCTCAACTTCAAAAACCCCGAGGGACAAGTTGCGAGATGGATCGAAAGATTGCAGTCATACGACTACGAAATTGTTCATCGGAAGGGCGGAGTTCATGGAAATGCTGACGCCCTATCCCGCTGTCCATGTCCAGATAACTGCAAGCATTGCCGACGGATTGAGGAAAAGGAACCGCCCGTTGATCTGCGATTGATAACGGCCGAATTCGAGGAAGGTTGGTCATCGGAGGAGATTCGAAACGCCCAGTTAGCCGATGAAGACATCGGACCATTGCTCGTATGGAAGGAGACGACTGGGCGGCCTGAGTGGAAGGACGTTTCAATGCATGGCGCAACCCTGAAAAGCTATTGGGCACAATGGAACTCCCTTCAGGTGGAGGGTGGCATACTCAAGCGGAAATGGGAAACGGCGGGTGGCAGCTCCTATAGGATGCAAACTTTACTACCCAAAAGCCGAGTCCACGATGTGGTTAAGGAAATGCATGAAGGATCCTCGGGAGGCCACCTTGGTGTTAACAAGACCTCAGCGAAATCGCGGGAAAGGTTCTACTGGCTCCACGCTCGAGAAGACGTAGAGGACTGGTGCCGCAGATGCACAATTTGCGCTTCCGTCAAAGGCCCAAAGCGACGACTGAGAGGACAAATGCAAACCTATAACGTGGGGATACCGTTTGAAAGGATTGCTGTTGACATCGCAGGTCGCTTTCCTGAATCCGAATGGGGAAATCGATACACGCTGGTTGTAGCCGATTATTTCAGCAAGTGGCCCGAGGTCTACCCCATTCCCAACCAGGAAGCAACTACTGTAGCTGAACAGCTAGTGTTAAATTGGGTCAGTAGGTACGGCGTACCTTGCGAACTACATTCAGATCAAGGCCGAAACTTTGAGTCACTAGTTTTTAGCGAAATGTGCGAGCTGCTGGGAATACGGAAAACGAGGACAACACCGCTGCATCCCCAATCCGATGGAATGGTCAAACGATTCAACAGCACGCTCAATAAACCTGGCCAAGATGGTTGACGACAACTAAAGGGACTGGGACCGACATATTCCACTTTTCTTAATGGCGTACAGAGCTGCCGAACATGTATCGATGGGCCAAGCCCCAGCCAAAGTCATTTTTGGAAAGACTTTTCGTCTGCCAGCCGATATAAAGTTCGGAACACCCCCTGAGAAACCCCAAACGATCTCGGAGTACGCAAGTGATCTAAGACAACGGTTGAACCAGAAACATTGGACAGTGCGAAAACACCTCGAATCGGCTACTGACCGCATGAAGACCAGGTATGATCTAAAGGCTAATTCTACTGGCTTCCAGCAAGATGACTTGGTGTGGCTATATAACCCGCAACGGCGAAAGGGTAGGTCTCCAAAGTTGCAACATAATTGGGAGGGACCATACCGAGTTACAAAGCGAATCAACGACGTCGTATACCGAATACAGGAACATCGTAAGCCGAGAGCCAAAATGAAAATCGTGCATCTGGACCGTCTTGCCCAATATTACACCCAGGGAGAATTGACTACAAATAGCGACACATCTTTTCGGGGCGAAAAGAACTGAGGTGGGGGCAGTGTTACATGTACAAATAATTACATGTACAAATAATTCTGCGAGCTACTGTCGCAATTGTTTTCCTAATCATTAAGAACGTCAACAAATGAATTTACTCGAACCCACGAGAACCCAACAAGCATTATCAACATCTGAAAGTGAGTCACTGCCCATTCATGCTGGAAGGTTCCCGCTTATTCACCAATATACGAGAACTGAGTTGAATGATTACAGACCCTATATAAAGGCGAGCTGAATGAATGGTGGATTCATTCAACCGCGATAAGAACTGCGATAGTGTGTGGGAAGCGATATTGTTCGTAATAGTGAAGTGATTTAGAAGACAATTGCGATAAGAAATTTATGGACAAGTGTTAGATTTTTCATAGTGAAAATCAGAATTAGTGAATGTGTTAAATTTATAATTGTCCACTTTTGTAATTAAATAAAACTCTTTTAACTCTCTTTTAACTTAAATTAAAAGACATTGCGTTTTCACTGCACCATAACAATCGACACTGGTGCAACCCGATCGATTATCCGACCAGACCTAGTTAGACAGCAACAACTTCACAAGGGCAGTATTTTCTCACTACGGAGAGCTACGGGAGAAACTGCACCTGTTCATGGAGAGGTCAACCTCCAGATACAGTTGGGAGACCTTGTGTTCCGACATAATTTTCCAGTCGCAAACATTATGGATGACTGCATTCTCGGAATGGATTTCCTGCAACCACATGGAATCACGTTGGATTTGGGCAAACGTGTATTGAAATGGCAGAATGTAGAAGTACTGATGGAGGATCCCGGCGTCCAAATTCCCAAGATGAATGTAGTGGTATGTACTGACACTGATGTACCGAATTCTTCCGAAAGCATTGTATGGGCCAAGCTTGATGGTGATTCTGGAGACCAGCGATCTTATCTGATAGAGCCAACGAAGACATCGGCATTGCGCAGTTTGATTGTAGGACGAAGCCTTGTAAGATCTGTAAGGAATGGGTATGTGCCAGTTAGAGTCCTTAACACCGCAGACTCAACCACGAGCATCAAAGCGGGAGAAGTCATCGGCAGCTGCCAGCCTATTTCCACCATCACCTCTTTGGAAGCTACTCACGACCATCATTGGAGTAGGAGGCAAGACACAGACAAAACCCGGGAATTCACGTCTGCAATATTGAAGCAGGTCAAATTGCCAGTGCAGCTATTCAAACGAGCCTCTGATCTGGTCACCAAGTACAGTGACATCTTCTCAACAAGCCCGAATGACCAAGGCCGAACGAGTCTGGTAGCTCACGTCATAGATACATAGGGAGCCAAGCCGATTCGGCAAGCACCGAGACGTCTCCCTATAGCCAAACAAGGAGAAGTGAGCGCGCTGATCTCGGACATGGAAAAACAAGGCGTTATTGAACCTCCTGTCAGTCCATGGGCCGCGCCTGTAGTTTTAGTAAAGAAAAAGGATGGTAGCACTAGTTTTTGTGTCGACTATAGGCAGCTTAACGACGTCACTAACAAAGATAGTTACCCGCTCCCACGCATCGATGACATCATGGACACTTTAGCCGACGCAAAATGGTTTTCTACACTCGATCTCAAGAGTGGCTATTGGCAGGTAGAAATCGACAAGAAGGACCGAGAGAAGACCGCATTTTCAGTTGGGACCGGATTGTGGCAATTTGTGGTGATGCCGTTTGGGCTTTGCAATGCTCCAGCCACTTTCGAACGCCTGATGGAGTACGTCTTACGTGGCCTCACCTGGAAAACCTGCTTGTTGTACCTAGATGACATCATTGTCATCGGGAGAACGTTCGAAGAGGATGTGCGGAACTTAGAAGAGGTTTTCTCCCGATTGCGACTGGCAAATTTGAAACTTAGTCCCGACAAGTGTACTCTTTTTGCAGCTCAAATAAAATACCTGGGACACGTCGTATCAGCAGAAGGGGTCAAAATAGACCCTGAGAAAATTGAAGCCGTAAAAAGCTGGCCAACACCAAGCAACAAGCGCCAACTACGAAGTTTTCTGGTTCTGGCAACCTACTATTGAAGATTCGTCAAAGACTTTGCCATAAAAGCTAAGTGTCTCCATCAGTTAACCGAGAAAAATCGTCCGTATGTCTGGAATGAACAATGCCTGGTAGCCTTTGAGACCTTGAAGAAGAAGCTATGTGAATCACCCGTGCTGGCATATCGAAACCCGGAAAAATGTTTGTAGTTGACACCGATGCGAGCAACGGCGGTATTGGAGCTGTACTCTCCCAGCAGATCGATGGCGAAGAAAGAGTCCTCTCGTATTACAGTCGAGTTCTTTCAAAAAGTGAGAGGAACTACTGTGTGACCAGGAAGGAGCTATTGGGTATAATAGAGGCCACCAAGCAATTCCACAAGTACCTATATGGCCAGAAATTTGTTCTCCGAACGGACCATGCATCACTGAGATGGCTGCTCAACTTCAAAAACCCCGAGGGACAAGTTGCGAGATGGATCGAAAGATTGCAGTCATACGACTACGAAATTGTTCATCGGAAGGGCGGAGTTCATGGAAATGCTGACGCCCTATCCCGCTGTCCATGTCCAGATAACTGCAAGCATTGCCGACGGATTGAGGAAAAGGAACCGCCCGTTGATCTGCGATTGATAACGGCCGAATTCGAGGAAGGTTGGTCATCGGAGGAGATTCGAAACGCCCAGTTAGCCGATGAAGACATCGGACCATTGCTCGTATGGAAGGAGACGACTGGGCGGCCTGAGTGGAAGGACGTTTCAATGCATGGCGCAACCCTGAAAAGCTATTGGGCACAATGGAACTCCCTTCAGGCATACTCAACCGGAAATGGGAAACGGCGGATGGCAGCTCCTATAGGATGCAAACTTTACTACCCAAAAGCCGAGTCCACGATGTGGTTAAGGAAATGCATGAAGGATCCTCGGGAGGCCACCTTGGTGTTAACAAGACCTCAGCGAAATCGCGGGAAAGGTTCTACTGGCTCCACGCTCGAGAAGACGTAGAGGACTGGTGCCGCAGATGCACAATTTGCGCTTCCGTCAAAGGCCCAAAGCGACGACTGAGAGGACAAATGCAAACCTATAACGTGGGGATACCGTTTGAAAGGATTGCTGTTGACATCGCAGGTCGCTTTCCTGAATCCGAATGGGGAAATCGATACACGCTGGTTGTAGCCGATTATTTCAGCAAGTGGCCCGAGGTCTACTCCATTCCCAACCAGGAAGCAACTACTGTAGCTGAACAGCTAGTGTTAAATTGGGTCAGTAGGTACGGTGTACCTTGCGAACTACATTCGGATCAAGGCCGAAACTTTGAGTCACCAGTTTTTAGCGAAATGTGCGAGCTGCTGGGAATACGGAAAACGAGGACAACACCGCTGCATCCCCAATCCGATGGAATGGTCAAACGGTTCAACAGCACGCTCAATAAACCTGGCCAAGATGGTTGACGACAACCAAAGGGACTGGGACCGACATGTCCCACTATTCTTAATGGCGTACAGAGCTGCCGAACATGCATCGACGGGCCAAGCCCCAGTCAAAGTCATTTTTGGAAAGACTATTCGTCTGGAAGCTGATATAAAGTTCGGAACACCCCCTGAGGAACCCCAAACGATCTCGGAGTACGCAAGTGAGCTAAGACAACGGTTGAACCAGATACATCGGACAGTGCGAAAACACCTCGAATCGGCTACTGACCACATGAAGACCAGGTATGATCTAAAGGCTAATTCTACTGGCTTCTAGCAAGATGACTTGGTGTGGCTTTATAACTCGCAACGGCGAAAGGGTAGGTCTCCAAAGTTGCAACATAATTGGGAGGGACCATACCGAGTTACAAAGCGAATCAACGACGTCGTATACCGAATACAGGAACATCGTAAGCCGAGAGCCAAAATGAAAATCGTGCATCTGGACCATCTTGCCCAATATTACACCCAGGGAGAATTGACTACAAATAGCGACACATCTTTTCGGGGCGAAAGGACTGAGGTGATGGCAGTGTTACATGTACAAATAATTACATGTACAAATAATTCTGCGAGCTACTGTTGCAATTGTTTTCACAATCATTAAGAACGTCAACAAATGAATTTACTCGAACCCACGAGAACCCAACAAGCATTATCAACATCTGAAAGTGAGTCACTGCCCATTCATGCTGGAAGGTTCCCGCTTATTCACCAATATACGAGAACTGAGTTGAATGATTACAGACCCTATATAAAGGCGAGCTGAATGAATGGTGGATTCATTCAACGGCGATAAGAACTGCAATAGTGTGTGGGAAGCGATATTGTTCGTAATAGTGAAGTGATTTAGAAGACAATTGCGATAAGAAATTTATGGACAAGTGTTAGATTTTTCATAGTGAAAATCAAAATTAGTGAATGTGTTAGATTTATAATTGTTCACTTTTGTAATTAAATAAACTCTTTTAACTCAAATTAAAAGAAAACGCGTTTTCACTTTCCCGGAACATTAAAATTATTGGCCGCGAACCAAAAACTTGCGACAATAATATGCAACGCTGTATGGTACATTAATGTGAGTAGTCTCTGTAAATGAACTCTGAGGGTCTGAAAAACCTGATTCTATTGGTTGCAGTAATGCTTCACAATCAGCATAGACTATAAATGGAACTTTTATCTGCTTTCCTACATTTTTAAACTTTAAATATTTTTCTCTTCTGACGGTAAAATTGTATGGATCTTATTACAATCATGGTTGACATGCTCATTTGTAATGAATCATGCGACACCGCCGGCGACCACAACTAACACACTTTGCTGCCAGGTGGCTTGTTACCTCAAGTTGGTTGCGACGAGCGCACATCCCACGTCAATTTTGTCGTGGGATGTCAAGAAGATTTGACAGCCACATGGGAGAAAAGGGTAGAAGTAGTGGCCGTTACTCAGGAAGAAGTCCTGGAGGGTGCCAACAAGCCGAAAAAGGGCTTAGGATTGACAGGAAGAAGAACTCTCCCACAAATAGGTCATCACTGATATCCATGGACTATTCAAAAGTAGTAAAGGTATCAGAAATTGGAATTGGTTAACCGCGGATATCATCAATCAATCCATGCAGAGATACGCAAATGTCCGTATTTGCCTAGATTAAAGTGCCGCATTAAACAACAACCGGACAATACGAATGGGTGATTGCCTGCCGGAATGTATCCCCAATTTGGAGTCAGTAGTTCTTGCTGGGAGCAATAGTCAGGAGTTGAGCGATTTGGAACCACTCACGCACCTCAGAGAGCTGAAGAGCCCAGATAAAATGACTGCACTGCCATGAGGAATCTTAAATGTCATCGGGCATTTATTTCTAAATTGATTAAACTGCAAATTTTCAATCGAATTATTACTTGTGTCATATCTCTCGTGTGGAAATAGGGCTGGCATGTGTAAAGGACGTTGAACGGAACAAGGAGCTCCACGATAACCAAGGAATGGGTGATGCCGTGTCGAGGAAGGTGACATAGTTATGGATGAAAATATAGAAGGGGTTGGAGGCTAACAAGTAAGTTTTAAGATGACATACCGGCAGTGCCCACGTCAGTAATTTAATGGAATAAGTTCCGGAGCAAGATACGGTTTGCATACAATCTCGCCAGTAATTTCGTGCATAAAATTAAATCTAGTTCTATAAGCTGTTCCCAAAGCTAGGGTAGATGATAAGTATTCAAAGAGACGGAGCATCTCAAATCGCATGTGGTGGTGTAAATACCGTTTGATAGAAAGTGACGATAGGATGACAGCAAAGTGAGACTTGACTTCAAAATTCGAGTCAAATTAATAGTTGGTTGTGGGTAGTAACAAAGTAGCCATGCAAATATTTATAACTGAGAAAATATAATTTTAACGTTGCATTTTCAAGATTCTTCAAGAAAAGGGTTATTCGCAAATTATTTTGCTTCTATGATAAAAAGGTGTCCCTACCGATTGAAATTTTTATAAGGCCTTTTAACTGAATACAACATAATTAATTAATGTAGAACTGTCGAACAGCGTGCTTAAAAATATGACGCTGAATATGTCGGTCTGGGTAATTCTTGCAAATGCAACGGTGCAAACTAGTCTGTTTAGCCACAAATAATCTCCCAACGATGAATTAACTTGCTCGCCTATTTTTCAAAATATATGACTGCAACTATTTGGATAATTTTTGTTTTATCGCTTTGCATCGAACATATCCTGAATAATCTTTCACACTATTGAATCCAATACCATCATTACATTTGGCTTGAGGGGCATAGCAAATTAAATGTCGATGATTTTTGTTTTGCTTCGTATCTTCCATCCTCGAGTTAATCCAGGTACAGATTGATCAAATAAGTGAGAATAAATTAACGAAAATACCCTTTTGCCTTTAAAGGAAATCAATGAAAAACTTCTATAAATTATGTACATCAAACATACCGATCAAACAGAATAGTGAATTCAAAGTTGTATAACAAGACCAATCCCCATAGTATGTTATCATTAACAGTTAGAATTAGGACCAGCAGCTTGTCCCTTTTGTGTGCCACGTCTAGATGGCTCCCCTGGATATATTAAATTGAATTTCCAAGATAATTTAGATTAAGGCAACTGAAGGTAGAGCAGGTATAAGCTCTACGGAGTGGAGTCACGGGAAAATCAAAAGAAAAAAAATTATAGTATTGCGATTATAGTATATATATATGGAGGCATCCCAAACAGCGACTAAGAGAAACTTATGGTACAGATTCCCTTTTGAACCTAGTCGACCAACCGTTCAGAACAAAATTTAAATAGAAAACAAAACAATGGGAGTATTATAGTTTTTTTTTTGTGATCTGAAATAGAAGATGAATAGGTACCTTTAGGAACCCCTATATAAGTTTGGGCAGAATAGAATAAAAGGACTCAAGATCTAAAGGGTTTCCGATTAATTTTAATATTGTGTCTTAGGATAGTGTTTTGAGAATAAATATTCAATGACCAACAAACATAAAATGATGTGTTTGAAAGCAATTGCAACACTGTACTTACTGTTAGTAACCGTAACCTTTTTCTAAGTAGTTCTTTGGTTAAAACCAGTTTTTTAGGTTAAATTGACACTTGCCTCTTTTTTGGCTTACGTAGAACATTAATGAAAATTTTCAACTGTACCTTAGAAACAACAGGCTGATTATGGAGTATGATTCTTTAAAATTTAGATTTATTTTTAAGTTATTCATTGGCTCTTAGCAAAGAAAAAAAATTTAATTAAAGTATTTTAGCTGACGTTCAACCAATGATGATAGCACTGTCCAAACACATTTAGTCTTACGAGTCAGTTATTAAATCTCACTGAAATAGTCGAGTTTGTATGGCATTTCATGGGTCACATATATTGAGATGTATACGAAAAACGACGTTTTTTTTTTCATTCTATACATTTGAATTTATCGCCTGCGTTTTCATTGATTCGACTCGACATTGCTGTTATTCAATTGTTGATTATTCATCGCACTAATTTAGCATATCCATATCTGTTAAGCTGGCATTTTTGAATATTTAAGTAGTTTATAACAATCCAATTGTATAATATGGCAAATCGAATCAAACTTTAGAGTAGAAAATAGAAGTTGTGAAGCTAACTTAGTCTTCAAGGAGACATTTATCACATTCTGATACGTTACAGGACAAAAACGTCAAACAAATGATTATATCTGAAATTTATTATAAACTCTTTATTATGTATAAGCCTTAGAAATTGTTTATTAACGTTCAACCACAAAGAATAACATATTTCCATACCTTTTTGTTGTACTTATCTAAAATGACTTTAACTTTAATTTTTGCGCTGTACATATTAGTACATATTCAGTTTTTCGGTTATGATCCGTGTAGGATTCGATTTAATTGGTGGAAAATAAATCATGTAATTTTGAGGAATGATCTTTGTTCAAAACAAAAATTATAAAAACTACTCTACCGAGGTTCTTGTAGTAAAAGAAATATTAATTATTGGAAAATGAGAGTAAAATAAGATGAATTGCTAAATAACAACACGACTTTCCTTTCCAGTGGTTCTTTTTTTCAGCGGGAGATGAGGTGCAGGGTAGGTATGCCGTCGCGAGGGTAGGGTTCGAGAAAATCCGCTGAGGTCGGTTTCGCGTTGCGCGCGGTACGCGGTACCTTTGTTGTTTTGCCTTTTTATTAGCGTAGCTTTCGTCGAGTTGAGTTAGCGTAGCATATTTTTCGGTACCGCGTCGGAAATTCGGGAACGCGAAGTAAAGATTAGATCTTTGTCTTTTGACTGGTTATAGGAAGAAATACGGAGTAACGTAAAGTAGGTTTCCTCTCCGTATGGTTTTGTTTTGTGACGCGTTTGAAAACGGGCATGTATTGGTGGCTGAATATTGTAACTGAGCGTAACCCATTTGGAGACCCGCGAACGAAATCCTCTCCGATCTAGCTGGCCGACAAGCAGCCACCGCGTGAATGGGTTACGGTGCACGGATTAGTTGACCGGTTGGTACCATCCATTGACACTACTCAGACTTAACGTCTAGAACCGATGAGAAGTCGGTTCCGCGTTCGCACGTAGACTACAAAACATTTCGCGTCTTCTGACAAGTTGGTCCTTTACGGAGGATGTAAGGTACTTTGGTACTCGAGCCTCACAAACAGGAGCAGTGGAGTTGTGTGATACACACTAGCAGTCACTTCACGTGAGTTGTAGCTTCCACTCTCCTTTGTTTGATTTTTTTTTCGCGACAGAATTCTTCCGATGTGTTGTCCCAGGGTAACCCCTGTAAGGACCTTCTATTTTCTTGATGGAACTTTCAGCCAGATGGGGTTTCTCCTGTCGGCCTGGACTCCCAAGAAAATAGAAGGCTACCTTGCCTTTATGTCGCGGAAGGATTCTACTTATTTCGTATGCGTGATAGACGAGTGGTATCGGTTCAAAGTTCGGTGGCGTATGCTGGAGTTGCAGAGCCTAGAATGATCACACACGTCGGGAATTTCGACCGCGTACTAAGCTGTTACGGTAGCTCTACCACATGTCTCGTCGAGTCATTTAACGTAGTTTAGAGACGGTTTTTGTGATGTATGTGGGTTTAGGGGATACATTCGAGTAAATCGACCGAAAGCACCCTTTCTTCGGCAGACTACCACGCACTCTCATTTCCCTTTGGAGGAGTCGACTGCTGGCAAGGAAAGTAGCTGTCAAATCTTTTTTTCCCCAATCTACGTAAATAGCTCGCCGCTATCGGCCACTAAAGTACGAATAAGTTTTTATATATATACGTATAGATTAAAAACAGCCGTAGGAATAAGTAACCTTTTTTTTTTCTCTCTTAGTTACCTAGCACCAACCTCATATATTATACCCTCAACATGGCAACAAAGCGGACCCCAGACAAGCGTTGGGCCAGATCCAAAACGGTCCAACCAGCTAACTGCGGGATCTGCTTTGAAGACGTAGTGGAGGGCGTACACAGCGTGCGATTGGAGTGCGGACACCTTTTACATCGAGCCTGTGTCCAACAGCTCCTCCTCATGTCCGAGCTTTGCCTGTTTTGAGTGAACACATAAACATGCTCGGATATATTCCCGCTTCATAACTGCAATAGTAGCGAGCAAACAACACCCATGTATTCGCACTTCGCCAATGAAAATTAGCCATGGAAACACATGCGCAAGTAAATAAGCGAGCAGTTAAGTGAACGAGAAAGTTCAACCCGCAATGATATTCACATCGTGAACGAACGGGGTGCTTCGAAGAGAGGTGAGTGGAAAGAAAAACCGAAAGTTCCGGCATAAACACTCTTTCGCTCAATGTCCCCAGTTTCGCTATTTTACCTCAAGAGATCTTGGGAAAGCCGAAAGCTTAAACTGAAAGCACTCTTTCGAAGTCAAAAGCTTAAGCGAAAAACACTCTTTCGCTCAATTTCCCAAGTTTCGCATATTCACCAGCCGAGCAAGCGAGACGAAGCGGGGAGGAAAAACTTTCGTGGAACGAGAGCGCACGTGTTCGGCTACTCAGCACCTTTAAAGAGAATTTAGGTTGAAAGCTCACATTAGGAATGGTATTTAATGTTCTTGGGCAGTCTTATACCAGGGAGTGTGTATTCAAATCCAAAAGGAAGCGTGCTGCTACCCAGTTGTCATTTAGACGGCTAAAGTTTTCGCGATTTAAAGTTCAGCCAAAGATATCGTCCATTGTTCAACGAAGTGGTGAGGGGTGAGGTGTTGGCTTGCGCCACGATCCTCAATCGGCCTTTTGGCGTTCCACGCCGTATGGCCACCCCGAACCATTAACACGTCCATTTGATTCTCTGCAGGCTCAATATTGATATGTCTCCAATAATGTAATATGTAAAATGTAATGTTAAAAAAAATATGAACAGAAAAAATAAAATAATTAATAAAATAAACTTTTTGCCTTGGTTGATTTAGTGAAAATGGACTGAGTAGCAGGTAAGTGGTGTTACAGTGAGTTCTTTCCCCGGGAGCCTTGATGTTGTATACAGGATACGCATCAAGTTGAGCTCCCAGTTCTTACCAGTATACATAGGGTATACTGGTTGGTAACTAAATTGGCCTGCAGAGAATCAAATGGACGTGTTAATGGTTCGGGGTGGCCATACGGCGTGGAACGCCAAAAGGCCGATTGAGGATCGCGGCGCAAGCCAACACCTCACCCCTCACCACTTCGTTGAACAATGGACGATATCTTCGGCTGAACTTTAAATCGCGAATACTTTAGCCGTCTAAATGACAACTAGGTAGCAGCACGCTCCCTTTTGGATTTGAATACACACTCCCTGATATAAGACTGTCTAAAAACCTTAAATACCATTCTTTCGTGAGCTTTTAACCTAAATTCTCTTTAAAGGTACTGAGTAGCCGAACACGTGCGCTCTCGTTCCACGAAAGTTTTTCCTCCCCGCTTCGTCTCGCTTGCTCGGCTGGTGAATATGCGAAACTTGGGAAATTGAGCGAAAGAGTGTTCTTTGCTTAAGCTTTCGACTTCGAAAGAGTGCTTTTAGTTTAAGCTTTCGGCTTTCCCAACATCTCTTGAGGTAAAATAGCGAAACTGGGGACATTGAGCGAAAGTGTGTTTATGCCGGAACTTTCGGTTTTCCTTTCCGCTTACTTCTCTTCGAAGCGCCCCGTTCGTTCACGATGTGAACCAGAGCTCCCAAGCATAGACCACGACCACCGCACCTCCGTTGGTACCTCCAGTCCCCAAGGCAGTCCCTTACAGCAGGTCAATCGAAGATGCGATTCCCCCGGGAACGCATTGACACCTTTCCGAGACCCGACGCCTCGTATCATGGAGAGTTGGTGCCTGGACTTCACGGGTTTCAACGCGATGATATCAGCGGACCTATTCCTTTTCAGGATTCAGGCGTTAGTATTCAACACCCTGGGAGGTGATTTCTCGGCCTTCCTCCGGCATGCACATCTTTTGTTCAGCGGAGACGCTGCCGACTGGTACTGGAGTTTTAAGGAGTCGACGCCACGTCCCACTTGAGATTCTTTCAGTGCAGCCTTCCACAATCGATTTAATGACGGCTTCACTGAGAGAGAACTAAGGGAACAGATAAAGAAACGGAAACAAGGCGCTCACGAACCGTTCGACCAGTACTACACAAGTATAGTGAAATTGAGCACTCGCTTGCGAACAACCATGCCCGAGGACGAACTGGTAGAAATTATCAAAGAGAATATGCGTTGGGAGCTTCAGAACAGCCTTCTGCATTTTCCCATCAACACCATACAGGGATTGCGCCTCCATGCCCGTAGGCAAGAACAACTGGATGAGCGACGAGATATGTTCCGTCCACAACCTCGCATAACGGGACCAAACCCCCGAAATCATCACACCGCGGAGTTGATGGCAGCGGACCACCTACTTGCTGACCCAGTACCAGTACCGAGGAGCGGAGCACCACAGGAGCTTGAGGACCCAGCATTGATTGATCGACCATCCCTTGCAGCAATTACAAGCCCAACGGTCTGCTGGAACTGCCGACAAACGGGGCATCGGTTCTATGCCTGTCCAGTGGAACCGACGCTCTTCTGTTACCGATGCGGGAAGGCCGACACGTACGCACCTGATTGCGCAAATTGCAAACTGCGAAAAAAACTTGCCAGCAAGTGCCGCGACCACCCGTCGGCACTCCTAAAACCCGGACCAACCAAGGCTGATCCCATCACTAGCTATGACCAAGCCCCAGACATGACTCCTATTCTGCTGACTCGCACCGCTGAACACAGTTCTCCCGAAGTTCCACAACCGACGCCATCCTTTTTCGAGGCCAACGCGCAGGGGAATGATAGCAGGGCGAAAGTCCCTTGGCATGTCAAACCCTTCCACGTCAGACTGCGGAATTATTTGGCTACTCGACAGCGCATCTTCCATGAGGAGTTGGCTACCACGGTCCCACCGCGAAGAAAGCGAGCCACGCGTTGGATGCGGAGCTTTTGGAGAAGGGTCAGGCAGTCGAGGAAAGTGCTGAAGGACATACACTTAGACGAATTATTGAGGATGACGTTTGACCATATGCGTCAGTACACCTCCTGCAAAAACGATTGTCAGGGTTAGTCGATACGGGAGCCAGTGTGAATTGCATATCAGCCGATTTTGCAGGGAAGGTACTGGCAATGCACGCGGACCAAATCCACAATTTTACCACCTGGTTAAGCACGGCGGATGGAACTCGTCACTCTGTAGTGGGAAAAATTACGACGGATGTCACCTTTAAGGGAGTAACTAAACCTCTGGAATTTTACATCCTACCTCAATTAACCCAGAATCTTTATCTAGGGGTGGATTTCGTTCGAAAATTTAACTTGGCTCCGGCACTGTTTTCCGGCACGACCCTGTAGTCCGTCAGCACAGTTCCTGGCCAAACTCAAACCACTCACTTATTACGACATACACTGGATGTGAATCAACAACTGCGACTTGACTCGGCTATATCGGCTTTTCCATCGCATGAGAAGGAAGGTCTCGGGCGGACGGCGCCTGGTGTTACACACTATAGATGGGGGGGATGCTAAACCCATAAAACAGAGACATTTTGTCATATCTCCGGCGAAGGAAAAGTTGTTATATGCCGAAGTTGATCGAATGCTAGCATTAGGCGTGATCGAAGAATCGCAGAGCGCGTGGGCTTCCCGGGCACCTTAGTTGTCAAGCCGAACAAGGTCCGGCTATGCTTAGATGCCAGACGCTTGAACGCCGTCACGGTCAAGGACGCATACCCTTTACCGTTGATTGAAGGCATTTTGAGTCGGTTGCCTAAAGCCCACTTCATCACGAGCTTAGACCTCAAGGACGCCTTCTGGCAAATTCCTTTAGACTCGGGCTCAAAGGGGAAAACAGCCTTCACAGTACCAGGTCGGCCGCTGTATCAATTCGTGACCATGCCATTGGGATTGTGCAATGCCCCTCAAACAATGACGCGCCTTATGGATAAGGTGATACCACCTCATTTACGTCACCAAGTTTTCGTGTACTTGGACGATCTGCTGCTTATAACCGAGACCTTTAACGAACACATTGACCTGCTGCAGGAGGTGGCACTACACATCCGGAGGGCAGGGTTAACCATCAACATACAGAAGAGTCAGTTCGTGATGACGGAGGTGAAGTATTTAGGTCACGTCATTGGGCATGGCAATATCAAAACCGACCCGGGCAAGACTCAAGCGATTGACGTTTTCCCATTACCCAAGACCACCAAGCAATTCCGCCGATTCCTAGGCTTATGCGGATGCAGATGGGCTTATGCGGACTCGTACGTAACTATGCCACCATTACCGTTCCTTTGACCGACATGCTGCGTAAGGGACGTAAGTTCGTCTGGGAAGAGCCCAGCTTGCGAGCCTTTGAAGAGCTAAAGAAGAGTCTGACTACAGCCCCCGTACTAAACAGCCCGGACTTTGACAAACCGTTCTCAATCCATTGTGACGCGAGTCAACATGGGGTGGGAGCAGTCTTAGTCCAGGTTGCACAAGACGGCGAGGAGAGACCTATAGCCTTCATGTCCCACAAGCTGAACCAGGCCCAGCGGAACTGCACGGTCTTGGAGCAGGAATGCCTGGCGGCTGTGCTGGCAGTGAAACGTTTTCGAGCATATGTAGAAGGACATCCTTTTGAAATCGTATATTATATTATATTATATTATATTATATTATATTATATTATATTATATTATATTATATTATATTATATTATATTATATTATATTATATTATATTATATTATATTATATTATATTATATTATATTATATTATATTATATTATATTATATTATATTATATTATATTATATTATATTATATTATATTATATTATATTATATTATATTATATTATATTATATTATATTATATTATATTATATTATATTATATTATATTATATTATATTATATTATATTATATTATATTATATTATATTATATTATATTATATTATATTATATTATATTATATTATATTATATTATATTATATTATATTATATTATATTATATTATATTATATTATATTATATTATATTATATTATATTATATTATATTATATTATATTATATTATATTATATTATATTATATTATATTATATTATATTATATTATATTATATTATATTATATTATATTATATTATATTATATTATATTATATTATATTATATTATATTATATTATATTATATTATATTATATTATATTATATTATATTATATTATATTATATTATATTATATTATATTATATTATATTATATTATATTATATTATATTATATTATATTATATTATATTATATTATATTATATTATATTATATTATATTATATTATATTATATTATATTATATTATATTATATTATATTATATTATATTATATTATATTATATTATATTATATTATATTATATTATATTATATTATATTATATTATATTATATTATATTATATTATATTATATTATATTATATTATATTATATTATATTATATTATATTATATTATATTATATTATATTATATTATATTATATTATATTATATTATATTATATTATATTATATTATATTATATTATATTATATTATATTATATTATATTATATTATATTATATTATATTATATTATATTATATTATATTATATTATATTATATTATATTATATTATATTATATTATATTATATTATATTATATTATATTATATTATATTATATTATATTATATTATATTATATTATATTATATTATATTATATTATATTATATTATATTATATTATATTATATTATATTATATTATATTATATTATATTATATTATATTATATTATATTATATTATATTATATTATATTATATTATATTATATTATATTATATTATATTATATTATATTATATTATATTATATTATATTATATTATATTATATTATATTATATTATATTATATTATATTATATTATATTATATTATATTATATTATATTATATTATATTATATTATATTATATTATATTATATTATATTATATTATATTATATTATATTATATTATATATATTATATTATATTATATTATATTATATTATATATATTTATATTATATTATATTATATTATATTATATTATATTATATTATATTATATTATATTATATTATATTATATTATATTATATTATATTATATTATATTATATTATATTATATTATATTATATTATATTATATTATATTATATTATATTATATTATATTATATTATATTATATTATATTATATTATATTATATTATATTATATTATATTATATTATATTATATTATATTATATTATATTATATTATATTATATTATATTATATTATATTATATTATATTATATTATATTATATTATATTATATTATATTATATTATATTATATTATATTATATTATATTATATTATATTATATTATATTATATTATATTATATTATATTATATTATATTATATTATATTATATTATATTATATTATATTATATTATATTATATTATATTATATTATATTATATTATATTATATTATATTATATTATATTATATTATATTATATTATATTATATTATATTATATTATATTATATTATATTATATTATATTATATTATATTATATTATATTATATTATATTATATTATATATTATATTATATTATATTATATTATATTATATTATATTATATTATATTATATTATATTATATTATATTATATTATATTATATTATATTATATTATATTATATTATATTATATTATATTATATTATATTATATTATATTATATTATATTATATTATATTATAATTA
>CAXAJY010000032.1:0-47867 GCA_963969285.1 Odontomyia ornata | reverse complement strand
TTCAACCTTCATAAAAAATAGTGTGTTTGTAAATAATATTACAAATTTGTACTTGTCGTGAAGAATAGACTGTCAGCTACAAAATGAGACCAAAATTTTGACAATCGGATGGAAATTGTGGGCACAGTGAACGGTCAAAGCGAGAGATCTACCAAGCCTTAAAATTAAACCGTAAAAACGCCGAATTCGCACGTTTAAGGGGAGAAAAAGCCATTTAAAGTTTTGGTGTTTTTTTTCCTATTTCAACCTTCATAAAAAATAGTGTGTTTGTAAATAATATTACAAATTTGTACTTGTCGTAAAGAATAGACTGTCAGCTACAAAATGAGACCAAAATTTTGACAATCGGATGGAAATTGTGGGCACAGTGAACGGTCAAAGCGAGAGATCTACCAAGCCTTAAAATTAAACCGTAAAAACGCCGAATTCGCACGTTTAAGGGGAGAAAAAGCCATTTAAAGTTTTGGTGTTTTTTTTTCCTATTTCAACCTTCATAAAAAATAGTGTGTTTGTAAATAATATTACAAATTTGTACTTGTCGTGAAGAATAGACTGTCAGCTACAAAATGAGACCAAAATTTTGACAATCGGATGGAAATTGTGGGCACAGTGAACGGTCAAAGCGAGAGATCTACCAAGCCTTAAAATTAAACCGTAAAAACGCCGAATTCGCACGTTTAAGGGGAGAAAAAGCCATTTAAAGTTTTGGTGTTTTTTTTCCTATTTCAACCTTCATAAAAAATAGTGTGTTTGTAAATAATATTACAAATTTGTACTTTTCGTAAAGAATAGACTGTCAGCTACAAAATGAGACCAAAATTTTGACAATCGGATGGAAATTGTGGGCACAGTGAACGGTCAAAGCGAGAGATCTACCAAGCCTTAAAATTAAATCGTAAAAACGCCGAATTCGCACGTTTAAGGGGAGAAAAAGCCATTTAAAGTTTTGGTGTTTTTTTTCCTATTTCAACCTTCATAAAAAATAGTGTGTTTGTAAATAATATTACAAATTTGTACTTGTCGTAAAGAATAGACTGTCAGCTACAAAATGAGACCAAAATTTTGACAATCGGATGGAAATTGTGGGCACAGTGAACGGTCAAAGCGAGAGATCTACCAGGCCTTAAAATTAAATCGTAAAAACGCCGAATTCGCACGTTTAAGGGGAGAAAAAGCCATTTAAAGTTTTGGTGTTTTTTTTCCTATTTCAACCTTCATAAAAAATAGTGTGTTTGTAAATAATATTACAAATTTGTACTTGTCGTAAAGAATAGACTGTCAGCTACAAAATGAGACCAAAATTTTGACAATCGGATGGAAATTGTGGGCACAGTGAACGGTCAAAGCGAGAGATCTACCAAGCCTTAAAATTAAATCGTAAAAACGCCGAATTCGCACGTTTAAGGGGAGAAAAAGCCATTTAAAGTTTTGGTGTTTTTTTTCCTATTTCAACCATGATAAAAAATAGTGTGTTTGTAAATAATATTACAAATTTGTACTTGTCGTAAAGAATAGACTGTCAGCTACAAAATGAGACCAAAATTTTGACAATCGGATGGAAGTTGTGGGCACAGTGAACGGTCAAAGCGAGAGATCTACCAAGCCTTAAAATTAAATCGTAAAAACGCCGAATTCGCACGTTTAAGGGGAGAAAAAGCCATTTAAAGTTTTGGTGTTTTTTTTCCTATTTCAACCTTCATAAAAAATAGTGTGTTTGTAAATAATATTACAAATTTGTACTTTTCGTAAAGAATAGACTGTCAGCTACAAAATGAGACCAAAATTTTGACAATCGGATGGAAATTGTGGGCACAGTGAACGGTCAAAGCGAGAGATCTACCAAGCCTTAAAATTAAATCGTAAAAACGCCGAATTCGCACGTTTAAGGGGAGAAAAAGCCATTTAAAGTTTTTGTGTTTTTTTTCCTATTTCAACCTTCATAAAAAATAGTGTGTTTGTAAATAATATTACAAATTTGTACTTGTCGTAAAGAATAGACTGTCAGCTACAAAATGAGACCAAAATTTTGACAATCGGATGGAAATTGTGGGCACAGTGAACGGTCAAAGCGAGAGATCTACCAAGCCTTAAAATTAAATCGTAAAAACGCCGAATTCGCACGTTTAAGGGGAGAAAAAGCCATTTAAAGTTTTAGTGTTTTTTTTCCTATTTCAACCATGATAAAAAATAGTGTGTTTGTAAATAATATTACAAATTTGTACTTGTCGTAAAGAATAGACTGTCAGCTACAAAATGAGACCAAAATTTTGACAATCGGATGGAAGTTGTGGGCACAGTGAACGGTCAAAGCGAGAGATCTACCAAGCCTTAAAATTAAATCGTAAAAACGCCGAATTCGCACGTTTAAGGGGAGAAAAAGCCATTTAAAGTTTTGGTGTTTTTTTTCCTATTTCAACCATGATAAAAAATAGTGTGTTTGTAAATAATATTACAAATTTGTACTTGTCGTAAAGAATAGACTGTCAGCTACAAAATGAGACCAAAATTTTGACAATCGGATGGAAGTTGTGGGCACAGTGAACGGTCAAAGCGAGAGATCTACCAAGCCTTAAAATTAAATCGTAAAAACGCCGAATTCGCACGTTTAAGGGGAGAAAAAGCCATTTAAAGTTTTGGTGTTTTTTTTCCTATTTCAACCTTCATAAAAAATAGTGTGTTTGTAAATAATATTACAAATTTGTACTTTTCGTAAAGAATAGACTGTCAGCTACAAAATGAGACCAAAATTTTGACAATCGGATGGAAATTGTGGGCACAGTGAACGGTCAAAGCGAGAGATCTACTAAGCCTTAAAATTAAATCGTAAAAACGCCGAATTCGCACGTTTAAGGGGAGAAAAAGCCATTTAAAGTTTTGGTGTTTTTTTTCCTATTTCAACCTTCATAAAAAATAGTGTGTTTGTAAATAATATTACAAATTTGTACTTGTCGTAAAGAATAGACTGTCAGCTACAAAATGAGACAAAATTTTGACAATCGGATGGAAATTGTGGGCACAGTGAACGGTCAAAGCGAGAAATCTACCAAGCCTTAAAATTAAATCGTAAAAACGCCGAATTCGCACGTTTAAGGGGAGAAAAAGCCATTTAAAGTTTTGGTGTTTTTTTTCCTATTTCAACCTTCATAAAAAATAGTGTGTTTGTAAATAATATTACAAATTTGTACTTGTCGTAAAGAATAGACTGTCAGCTACAAAATGAGACCAAAATTTTGACAATCGGATGGAAATTGTGGGCACAGTGAACGGTCAAAGCGAGAGATCTACCAAGCCTTAAAATTAAATCGTAAAAACGCCGAATTCGCACGTTTAAGGGGAGAAAAAGCCATTTAAAGTTTTGGTGTTTTTTTTCCTATTTCAACCTTCATAAAAAATAGTGTGTTTGTAAATAATATTACAAATTTGTACTTGTCGTAAAGAATAGACTGTCAGCTACAAAATGAGACCAAAATTTTGACAATCGGATGGAAATTGTGGGCACAGTGAACGGTCAAAGCGAGAGATCTACCAAGCCTTAAAATTAAATCGTAAAAACGCCGATTTTGCACGTTTAAGGGGAGAAAAAGCCATTTAAAGTTTTGGTGTTTTTTTTCCTATTTCAACCTTCATAAAAAATAATGTGTTTGTAAATAATATTACAAATTTGTACTTGTCGTAAAGAATAGACTGTCAGCTACAAAATGGGACCAAAATTTTGACAATCGGATGGAAATTGTGGGCACAGTGAACGGTCAAAGCGAGAGATCTACCAAGCCTTAAAATTAAATCGTAAAAACGCCGAATTCGCACGTTTAAGGGGAGAAAAAGCCATTTAAAGTTTTGGTGTTTTTTTTCCTATTTCAACCTTCATAAAAAATAGTGTGTTTGTAAATAATATTACAAATTTGTACTTGTCATAAAGAATAGACTGTCAGCTACAAAATGAGACCAAAATTTTGACAATCGGATGGAAATTGTGGGCACAGTGAACGGTCAAAGCGAGAGATCTACCAAGCCTTAAAATTAAATCGTAAAAACGCCGAATTCGCACGTTTAAGGGGAGAAAAAGCCATTTAAAGTTTTGGTGTTTTTTTTCCTATTTCAACCTTCATAAAAAATAGTGTGTTTGTAAATAATATTACAAATTTGTACTTGTCGTAAAGAATAGACTGTCAGCTACAAAATGAGACCAAAATTTTGACAATCGGATGGAAATTGTGGGCACAGTGAACGGTCAAAGCGAGAGATCTACCAAGCCTTAAAATTAAACCGTAAAAACGCCGAATTCGCACGTTTAAGGGGAGAAAAAGCCATTTAAAGTTTTGGTGTTTTTTTTCCTATTTCAACCTTCATAAAAAATAGTGTGTTTGTAAATAATATTACAAATTTGTACTTTTCGTAAAGAATAGACTGTCAGCTACAAAATGAGACCAAAATTTTGACAATCGGATGGAAATTGTGGGCACAGTGAACGGTCAAAGCGAGAGATCTACCAAGCCTTAAAATTAAATCGTAAAAACGCCGAATTCGCACGTTTAAGGGGAGAAAAAGCCATTTAAAGTTTTGGTGTTTTTTTTCCTATTTCAACCTTCATAAAAAATAGTGTGTTTGTAAATAATATTACAAATTTGTACTTGTCGTAAAGAATAGACTGTCAGCTACAAAATGAGACCAAAATTTTGACAATCGGATGGAAATTGTGGACACAGTGATCGGTCAAAGCGAGAGATCTACCAAGCCTTAAAATTAAATCGTAAAAACGCCGAATTCGCACGTTTAAGGGGAGAAAAAGCCATTTAAAGTTTTGGTGTTTTTTTTCCTATTTCAACCTTCATAAAAAATAGTGTGTTTGTAAATAATATTACAAATTTGTACTTGTCGTAAAGAATAGACTGTCAGCTACAAAATGAGACCAAAATTTTGACAATCGGATGGAAATTGTGGGCACAGTGAACGGTCAAAGCGAGAGATCTACCAAGCCTTAAGATTAAATCGTAAAAACGCCGAATTCGCACGTTTAAGGGGAGAAAAAGCCATTTAAAGTTTTGGTGTTTTTTTTTCCTATTTCAACCTTCATAAAAAATAGTGTGTTTGTAAATAATATTACAAATTTGTACTTGTCGTAAAGAATAGACTGTCAGCTACAAAATGAGACCAAAATTTTGACAATCGGATGGAAATTGTGGGCACAGTGAACGGTCAAAGCGAGAGATCTACCAAGCCTTAAAATTAAATCGTAAAAACGCCGAATTCGCACGTTTAAGGGGAGAAAAAGCCATTTAAAGTTTTGGTGTTTTTTTTCCTATTTCAACCTTCATACAAAATAGTGTGTTTGTAAATAATATTACAAATTTGTCCTTGTCATAAAGAATAGACTGTCAGCTACAAAATGAGACCAAAATTTTGACAATCGGATGGAAATTGTGGGCACAGTGAACGGTCAAAGCGAGAGATCTACCAGGCCTTAAAATTAAATCGTAAAAACGCCAAATTCGCACGTTTAAGGGGAGAAAAAGCCATTTAAAGTTTTGATGTTTTTTTTCCTATTTCAACCTTCATAAAAAATAGTGTGTTTGTAAATAATATTACAAATTTGTACTTGTCGTAAAGAATAGACTGTCAGCTACAAAATGAGACCAAAATTTTGACAATCGGATGGAAATTGTGGGCACAGTGAACGGTCAAAGCGAGAGATCTACCAAGCCTTAAAATTAAATCGTAAAAACGCCGAATTTGCACGTTTAAGGGGAGAAAAAGCCATTTAAAGTTTTGGTGTTTTTTTTTCCCCTATTTCAACCTTCATAAAAAATAGTGTGTTTGTAAATAATATTACAAATTTGTACTTGTCGTAAAGAATAGACTGTCAGCTACAAAATGAATCCAAATTTTGACAATCGGATGGAAATTGTGGGCACAGTGAACGGTCAAAGCGAGAGATCTACCAAGCCTTAAAATTAAATCGTAAAAACGCCGAATTCGCACGTTTAAGGGGAGAAAAAGCCATTTAAAGTTTTGGTGTTTTTTTTCCTATTTCAACCTTCATAAAAAATAGTGTGTTTGTAAATAATATTACAAATTTGTACTTGTCGTAAAGAATAGACTGTCAGCTACAAAATGAGACCATAATTTTGACAATCGGATGGAAATTGTGGGCACAGTGAACGGTCAAAGCGAGAGATCTACCAAGCCTTAAAATTAAATCGTAAAAACGCCGAATTCGCACGTTTAAGGGGAGAAAAAGCCATTTAAAGTTTTGGTGTTTTTTTTCCTATTTCAATCTTCATAAAAAATAGTGTGTTTGTAAATAATATTACAAATTTGTACTTGTCGTAAAGAATAGACTGTCAGCTACAAAATGAGACCAAAATTTTGACAATCGGATAGAAATTGTGGGCACAGTGAACAGTCAAAGCGAGAGATCTACCAAGCCTTAAAATTAAATCGTAAAAACGCCGAATTCGCACGTTTAAGGGGAGAAAAAGCCATTTAAAGTTTTGGTGTTTTTTTTCGTATTTCAACCTTCATAAAAAATAGTGTGTTTGTAAATAATATTACAAATTTGTACTTGTCGTAAAGAATAGACTGTCAGCTACAAAATGAGACCAAAATTTTGACAATCGGATGGAAGTTGTGGGCACAGTGAACGGTCAAAGCGAGAGATCTACCAAGCCTTAAAATTAAATCGTAAAAACGCCGAATTCGCACGTTTAAGGGGAGAAAAAGCCATTTAAAGTTTTGGTGTTTTTTTTCCTATTTCAACCTTCATAAAAAATAGTGTGTTTGTAAATAATATTACAAATTTGTACTTGTCGTAAAGAATAGACTGTCAGCTACAAAATGAGACCAAAATTTTGACAATCGGATGGAAATTGTGGGCACAGTGAACGGTCAAAGTGAGAGAACTACCAAGCCTTAAAATTAAATCGTAAAAACACCGAATTTGCACGTTTAAGGGGAGAAAAAGCCATTTAAAGTTTTGGCGTTTTTTTTCCTATTTCAACCTTCATAAAAAATAGTGTGTTTGTAAATAATATTACAAATTTGTACTTGTCGTAAAGAATAGACTGTCAGCTACAAAATGAGACCAAAATTTTGACAATCGGATGGAAATTGTGGGCACAGTGAACGGTCAAAGCGAGAGATCTACCAAGCCTTAAAATTAAATCGTAAAAACGCCGAATTCGCACGTTTAAGGGGAGAAAAAGCCATTTAAAGTTTTGGTGTTTTTTTTCCTATTTCAACCTTCATAAAAAATAGTGTGTTTGTAAATAATATTACAAATTTGTACTTGTCGTAAAGAATAGACTGTCAGCTACAAAATGAGACCAAAATTTTGACAATCGGATGGAAATTGTGGGCACAGTGAACGGTCAAAGCGAGAGATCTACCAAGCCTTAAAATTAAATCGTAAAAACGCCGAATTTGCACGTTTAAGGGGAGAAAAAGCCATTTAAAGTTTTGGTGTTTTTTTTCCTATTTCAACCTTCATAAAAAATAGTGTGTTTGTAAATAATATTACAAATTTGTACTTGTCGTAAAGAATAGACTGTCAGCTACAAAATGAGACCAAAATTTTGACAATCGGATGGAAATTGTGGGCACAGTGAACGGTCAAAGCGAGAGATCTACCAAGCCTTAAAATTAAATCGTAAAAACGCCGAATTCGCACGTTTAAGGGGAGAAAAAGCCATTTAAAGTTTTGGTGTTTTTTTTCCTATTTCAACCTTCATAAAAAATAGTGCGTTTGTAAATAATATTACAAATTTGTACTTGTCGTTAAGAATAGACTGTCAGCTACAAAATGAGACCAAAATTTTGACAATCGGATGGAAATTGTGGGCACAGTGAACGGTCAAAGCGAGAGATCTACCAAGCCTTAAAATTAAATCGTAAAAACGCCGAATTCGCACGTTTAAGGGGAGAAAAAGCCATTTAAAGTTTTGGTGTTTTTTTTCCTATTTCAACCTTCATAAAAAATAGTGTGTTTGTAAATAATATTACAAATTTGTACTTGTCGTAAAGAATAGACTGTCAGCTACAAAATGAGACCAAAATTTTGACAATCGGATGGAAATTGTGGGCACAGTGAACGGTCAAAGCGAGAGATCTACCAAGCCTTAAAATTAAATCGTAAAAACGCCGAATTCGCACGTTTAAGGGGAGAAAAAGCCATTTAAAGTTTTGGTGTTTTTTTTCCTATTTCAACCTTCATAAAAAATAGTGTGTTTGTAAATAATATTACAAATTTGTACTTTTCGTAAAGAATAGACTGTCAGCTACAAAATGAGACCAAAATTTTGACAATCGGATGGAAATTGTGGGCACAGTGAACGGTCAAAGCGAGAGATCTACCAAGCCTTAAAATTAAATCGTAAAAACGCCGAATTCGCACGTTTAAGGGGAGAAAAAGCCATTTAAAGTTTTGGTGTTTTTTTTCCTATTTCAACCTTCATAAAAAATAGTGTGTTTGTAAATAATATTACAAATTTGTACTTGTCGTAAAGAATAGACTGTCAGCTACAAAATGAGACCAAAATTTTGACAATCGGATGGAAATTGTGGGCACAGTGAACGGTCAAAGCGAGAGATCTACCAAGCCTTAAAATTAAATCGTAAAAACGCCGAATTCGCACGTTTAAGGGGAGAAAAAGCCATTTAATGGAAATTGTGGGCACAGTGAACGGTCAAAGCGAGAGATCTACCAAGCCTTAAAATTAAATCGTAAAAACGCCGAATTCGCACGTTTAAGGGGAGAAAAAGCCATTTAAAGTTTTGGTGTTTTTTTTCCTATTTCAACCTTCATAAAAAATAGTGTGTTTGTAAATAATATTACAAATTTGTACTTGTCGTAAAGAATAGACTGTCAGCTACAAAATGAGACCAAAATTTTGACAATCGGATGGTAATTGTGGACACAGTGATCGGTCAAAGCGAGAGATCTACCAAGCCTTAAAATTAAATCGTAAAAACGCCGAATTCGCACGTTTAAGGGGAGAAAAAGCCATTTAAAGTTTTGGTGTTTTTTTTCCTATTTCAACCTTCATAAAAAATAGTGTGTTTGTAAATAATATTACAAATTTGTACTTGTCGTAAAGAATAGACTGTCAGCTACAAAATGAGACCAAAATTTTGACAATCGGATGGAAATTGTGGGCACAGTGAACGGTCAAAGCGAGAGATCTACCAAGCCTTAAGATTAAATCGTAAAAACGCCGAATTCGCACGTTTAAGGGGAGAAAAAGCCATTTAAAGTTTTGGTGTTTTTTTTTCCTATTTCAACCTTCATAAAAAATAGTGTGTTTGTAAATAATATTACAAATTTGTACTTGTCGTAAAGAATAGACTGTCAGCTACAAAATGAGACCAAAATTTTGACAATCGGATGGAAATTGTGGGCACAGTGAACGGTCAAAGCGAGAGATCTACCAAGCCTTAAAATTAAATCGTAAAAACGCCGAATTCGCACGTTTAAGGGGAGAAAAAGCCATTTAAAGTTTTGGTGTTTTTTTTCCTATTTCAACCTTCATAAAAAATAGTGTGTTTGTAAATAATATTACAAATTTGTACTTGTCGTAAAGAATAGACTGTCAGCTACAAAATGAGACCAAAATTTTGACAATCGGATGGAAATTGTGGGCACAGTGAACGGTCAAAGCGAGAGATCTACCAGGCCTTAAAATTAAATCGTAAAAACGCCAAATTCGCACGTTTAAGGGGAGAAAAAGCCATTTAAAGTTTTGATGTTTTTTTTCCTATTTCAACCTTCATAAAAAATAGTGTGTTTGTAAATAATATTACAAATTTGTACTTGTCGTAAAGAATAGACTGTCAGCTACAAAATGAGACCAAAATTTTGACAATCGGATGGAAATTGTGGGCACAGTGAACGGTCAAAGCGAGAGATCTACCAAGCCTTAAAATTAAATCGTAAAAACGCCGAATTTGCACGTTTAAGGGGAGAAAAAGCCATTTAAAGTTTTGGTGTTTTTTTTCCCCTATTTCAACCTTCATAAAAAATAGTGTGTTTGTAAATAATATTACAAATTTGTACTTGTCGTAAAGAATAGACTGTCAGCTACAAAATGAAACCAAATTTTGACAATCGGATGGAAATTGTGGGCACAGTGAACGGTCAAAGCGAGAGATCTACCAAGCCTTAAAATTAAATCGTAAAAACGCCGAATTCGCACGTTTAAGGGGAGAAAAAGCCATTTAAAGTTTTGGTGTTTTTTTTCCTATTTCAACCTTCATAAAAAATAGTGTGTTTGTAAATAATATTACAAATTTGTACTTGTCGTAAAGAATAGACTGTCAGCTACAAAATGAGACCAAAATTTTGACAATCGGATGGAAATTGTGGGCACAGTGAACGGTCAAAGCGAGAGATCTACCAAGCCTTAAAATTAAATCGTAAAAACGCCGAATTCGCACGTTTAAGGGGAGAAAAAGCCATTTAAAGTTTTGGTGTTTTTTTTCCTATTTCAATCTTCATAAAAAATAGTGTGTTTGTAAATAATATTACAAATTTGTACTTGTCGTAAAGAATAGACTGTCAGCTACAAAATGAGACCAAAATTTTGACAATCGGATAGAAATTGTGGGCACAGTGAACAGTCAAAGCGAGAGATCTACCAAGCCTTAAAATTAAATCGTAAAAACGCCGAATTCGCACGTTTAAGGGGAGAAAAAGCCATTTAAAGTTTTGGTGTTTTTTTTCGTATTTCAACCTTCATAAAAAATAGTGTGTTTGTAAATAATATTACAAATTTGTACTTGTCGTAAAGAATAGACTGTCAGCTACAAAATGAGACCAAAATTTTGACAATCGGATGGAAGTTGTGGGCACAGTGAACGGTCAAAGCGAGAGATCTACCAAGCCTTAAAATTAAATCGTAAAAACGCCGAATTCGCACGTTTAAGGGGAGAAAAAGCCATTTAAAGTTTTGGTGTTTTTTTTCCTATTTCAACCTTCATAAAAAATAGTGTGTTTGTAAATAATATTACAAATTTGTACTTGTCGTAAAGAATAGACTGTCAGCTACAAAATGAGACCAAAATTTTGACAATCGGATGGAAATTGTGGGCACAGTGAACGGTCAAAGTGAGAGATCTACCAAGCCTTAAAATTAAATCGTAAAAACACCGAATTTGCACGTTTAAGGGGAGAAAAAGCCATTTAAAGTTTTGGCGTTTTTTTTCCTATTTCAACCTTCATAAAAAATAGTGTGTTTGTAAATAATATTACAAATTTGTACTTGTCGTAAAGAATAGACTGTCAGCTACAAAATGAGACCAAAATTTTGACAATCGGATGGAAATTGTGGGCACAGTGAACGGTCAAAGCGAGAGATCTACCAAGCCTTAAAATTAAATCGTAAAAACGCCGAATTCGCACGTTTAAGGGGAGAAAAAGCCATTTAAAGTTTTGGTGTTTTTTTTCCTATTTCAACCTTCATAAAAAATAGTGCGTTTGTAAATAATATTACAAATTTGTACTTGTCGTTAAGAATAGACTGTCAGCTACAAAATGAGACCAAAATTTTGACAATCGGATGGAAATTGTGGGCACAGTGAACGGTCAAAGCGAGAGATCTACCAAGCCTTAAAATTAAATCGTAAAAACGCCGAATTCGCACGTTTAAGGGGAGAAAAAGCCATTTAAAGTTTTGGTGTTTTTTTTCCTATTTCAACCTTCATAAAAAATAGTGTGTTTGTAAATAATATTACAAATTTGTACTTGTCGTAAAGAATAGACTGTCAGCTACAAAATGAGACCAAAATTTTGACAATCGGATGGAAATTGTGGGCACAGTGAACGGTCAAAGCGAGAGATCTACCAAGCCTTAAAATTAAATCGTAAAAACGCCGAATTCGCACGTTTAAGGGGAGAAAAAGCCATTTAAAGTTTTGGTGTTTTTTTTCCTATTTCAACCTTCATAAAAAATAGTGTGTTTGTAAATAATATTACAAATTTGTACTTTTCGTAAAGAATAGACTGTCAGCTACAAAATGAGACCAAAATTTTGACAATCGGATGGAAATTGTGGGCACAGTGAACGGTCAAAGCGAGAGATCTACCAAGCCTTAAAATTAAATCGTAAAAACGCCGAATTCGCACGTTTAAGGGGAGAAAAAGCCATTTAAAGTTTTGGTGTTTTTTTTCCTATTTCAACCTTCATAAAAAATAGTGTGTTTGTAAATAATATTACAAATTTGTACTTGTCGTAAAGAATAGACTGTCAGCTACAAAATGAGACCAAAATTTTGACAATCGGATGGAAATTGTGGGCACAGTGAACGGTCAAAGCGAGAGATCTACCAAGCCTTAAAATTAAATCGTAAAAACGCCGAATTCGCACGTTTAAGGGGAGAAAAAGCCATTTAAAGTTTTGGTGTTTTGTCCTTTTTCAACCTTCATAAAAAATAGTGTGTTTGTAAATAATATTACAAATTTGTACTTGTCGTAAAGAATAGACTGTCAGCTACAAAATGAGACCAAAATTTTGACAATCGGATGGAAATTGTGGGCACAGTGAACGGTCAAAGCGAGAGATCTACCAAGCCTTAAAATTAAATCGTAAAAACGCCGAATTCGCACGTTTAAGGGGAGAAAAAGCCATTTAAAGTTTTGGTGTTTTTTTTCTATTTCAACCTTCATAAAAAATAGTGTGTTTGTAAATAATATTACAAATTTGTACTTGTCGTAAAGAATAGACTGTCAGCTACAAAATGAGACCAAAATTTTGACAATCGGATGGAAATTGTGGGCACAGTGAACGGTCAAAGCGAGAGATCTACCAAGCCTTAAAATTAAATCGTAAAAACGCCGAATTCGCACAATTAAGGGGAGAAAAAGCCATTTAAAGTTTTGGTGTTTTTTTTTCCTATTTCAACCTTCATAAAAAATAGTGTGTTTGTAAATAATATTACAAATTTGTACTTGTCGTAAGGAATAGACTGTCAGCTACAAAATGAGACCAAAATTTTGACAATTGGATGGAAATTGTGGGCACAGTGAACGGTCAAAGCGAGAGATCTACCAAGCCTTAAAATTAAATCGTAAAAACGCCGAATTCGCACGTTTAAGGGGAGAAAAAGCCATTTAAAGTTTTGGTGTTTTTTTTCCTATTTCAACCTTCATAAAAAATAGTGTGTTTGTAAATAATATTACAAATTTGTACTTGTCGTAAAGAATAGACTGTCAGCTACAAAATGAGACCAAAATTTTGACAATCGGATGGAAATTGTGGGCACAGTGAACGGTCAAAGCGAGAGATCTACCAAGCCTTAAAATTAAATCGTAAAAACGCCGAATTCGCACGTTTAAGGGGAGAAAAAGCCATTTAAAGTTTTGGTGTTTTTTTTCCTATTTCAACCTTCATAAAAAATAGTGTGTTTGTAAATAATATTACAAATTTGTACTTGTCGTAAAGAATAGACTGTCAGCTACAAAATGAGACCAAAATTTTGACAATCGGATGGAAATTGTGGGCACAGTGAACGGTCAAAGCGAGAGATCTACCAAGCCTTAAAATTAAATCGTAAAAACGCCGAATTCGCACGTTTAAGGGGAGAAAAAGCCATTTAAAGTTTTGGTGTTTTTTTTCCTATTTCAACCTTCATAAAAAATAGTGCGTTTGTAAATAATATTACAAATTTGTACTTGTCGTTAAGAATAGACTGTCAGCTACAAAATGAGACCAAAATTTTGACAATCGGATGGAAATTGTGGGCACAGTGAACGGTCAAAGCGAGAGATCTACCAAGCCTTAAAATTAAATCGTAAAAACGCCGAATTCGCACGTTTAAGGGGAGAAAAAGCCATTTAAAGTTTTGGTGTTTTTTTTCCTATTTCAACCTTCATAAAAAATAGTGTGTTTGTAAATAATATTACAAATTTGTACTTGTCGTAAAGAATAGACTGTCAGCTACAAAATGAGACCAAAATTTTGACAATCGGATGGAAATTGTGGGCACAGTGAACGGTCAAAGCGAGAGATCTACCAAGCCTTAAAATTAAATCGTAAAAACGCCGAATTCGCACGTTTAAGGGGAGAAAAAGCCATTTAAAGTTTTGGTGTTTTTTTTCCTATTTCAACCTTCATAAAAAATAGTGTGTTTGTAAATAATATTACAAATTTGTACTTTTCGTAAAGAATAGACTGTCAGCTACAAAATGAGACCAAAATTTTGACAATCGGATGGAAATTGTGGGCACAGTGAACGGTCAAAGCGAGAGATCTACCAAGCCTTAAAATTAAATCGTAAAAACGCCGAATTCGCACGTTTAAGGGGAGAAAAAGCCATTTAAAGTTTTGGTGTTTTTTTTCCTATTTCAACCTTCATAAAAAATAGTGTGTTTGTAAATAATATTACAAATTTGTACTTGTCGTAAAGAATAGACTGTCAGCTACAAAATGAGACCAAAATTTTGACAATCGGATGGAAATTGTGGGCACAGTGAACGGTCAAAGCGAGAGATCTACCAAGCCTTAAAATTAAATCGTAAAAACGCCGAATTCGCACGTTTAAGGGGAGAAAAAGCCATTTAAAGTTTTGGTGTTTTGTCCTTTTTCAACCTTCATAAAAAATAGTGTGTTTGTAAATAATATTACAAATTTGTACTTGTCGTAAAGAATAGACTGTCAGCTACAAAATGAGACCAAAATTTTGACAATCGGATGGAAATTGTGGGCACAGTGAACGGTCAAAGCGAGAGATCTACCAAGCCTTAAAATTAAATCGTAAAAACGCCGAATTCGCACGTTTAAGGGGAGAAAAAGCCATTTAAAGTTTTGGTGTTTTTTTTCCTATTTCAACCTTCATAAAAAATAGTGTGTTTGTAAATAATATTACAAATTTGTACTTGTCGTAAAGAATAGACTGTCAGCTACAAAATGAGACCAAAATTTTGACAATCGGATGGAAATTGTGGGCACAGTGAACGGTCAAAGCGAGAGATCTACCAAGCCTTAAAATTAAATCGTAAAAACGCCGAATTCGCGCGTTTGAGGGGAGAAAAAGCCATTTAAAGTTTTGGTGTTTTTTTTCCTATTTCAACCTTCATAAAAAATAGTGTGTTTGTAAATAATATTACAAATTTGTACTTGTCGTAAAGAATAGACTGTCAGCTACAAAATGAGACCAAAATTTTGACAATTGGATGGAAATTGTGGGCACAGTGAACGGTCAAAGCGAGAGATCTACCAAGCCTTAAAATTAAATCGTAAAAACGCCGAATTCGCACGTTTAAGGGGAGAAAAAGCCATTTAAAGTTTTGGTGTTTTTTTTCCTATTTCAACCTTCATAAAAAATAGTGTGTTTGTAAATAATATTACAAATTTGTACTTGTCGTAAAGAATAGACTGTCAGCTACAAAATGAGACCAAAATTTTGACAATCGGATGGAAATTGTGGGCACAGTGAACGGTCAAAGCGAGAGATCTACCAAGCCTTAAAATTAAATCGTAAAAACGCCGAATTCGCACGTTTAAGGGGAGAAAAAGCCATTTAAAGTTTTGGTGTTTTTTTTCCTATTTCAACCTTCATAAAAAATAGTGTGTTTGTAAATAATATTACAAATTTGTACTTGTCGTAAAGAATAGACTGTCAGCTACAAAATGAGACCAAAATTTTGACAATCGGATGGAAATTGTGGGCACAGTGAACGGTCAAAGCGAGAGATCTACCAAGCCTTAAAATTAAATCGTAAAAACGCCGAATTCGCACGTTTAAGGGGAGAAAAAGCCATTTAAAGTTTTGGTGTTTTTTTTCCTATTTCAACCTTCATAAAAAATAGTGCGTTTGTAAATAATATTACAAATTTGTACTTGTCGTTAAGAATAGACTGTCAGCTACAAAATGAGACCAAAATTTTGACAATCGGATGGAAATTGTGGGCACAGTGAACGGTCAAAGCGAGAGATCTACCAAGCCTTAAAATTAAATCGTAAAAACGCCGAATTCGCACGTTTAAGGGGAGAAAAAGCCATTTAAAGTTTTGGTGTTTTTTTTCCTATTTCAACCTTCATAAAAAATAGTGTGTTTGTAAATAATATTACAAATTTGTACTTGTCGTAAAGAATAGACTGTCAGCTACAAAATGAGACCAAAATTTTGACAATCGGATGGAAATTGTGGGCACAGTGAACGGTCAAAGCGAGAGATCTACCAAGCCTTAAAATTAAATCGTAAAAACGCCGAATTCGCACGTTTAAGGGGAGAAAAAGCCATTTAAAGTTTTGGTGTTTTTTTTCCTATTTCAACCTTCATAAAAAATAGTGTGTTTGTAAATAATATTACAAATTTGTACTTGTCGTAAAGAATAGACTGTCAGCTACAAAATGAGACCAAAATTTTGACAATCGGATGGAAATTGTGGGCACAGTGAACGGTCAAAGCGAGAGATCTACCAAGCCTTAAAATTAAATCGTAAAAACGCTGAATTCGCACGTTTAAGGGGAGAAAAAGCCATTTAAAGTTTTGGTGTTTTTTTTCCTATTTCAACCTTCATAAAAAATAGTGTGTTTGTAAATAATATTACAAATTTGTACTTGTCGTAAAGAATAGACTGTCAGCTACAAAATGAGACCAAAATTTTGACAATCGGATGGAAATTGTGGGCACAGTGAACGGTCAAAGCGAGAGATCTACCAAGCCTTAAAATTAAATCGTAAAAACGCCGAATTTGCGCGTTTAAGGGGAGAAAAAGCCATTTAAAGTTTTGGTGTTTTTTTTCCTATTTCAACCTTCATAAAAAATAGTGTGTTTGTAAATAATATTACAAATTTGTACTTGTCGTAAAGAATAGACTGTCAGCTACAAAATGAGACCAAAATTTTGACAATTGGATGGAAATTGTGGGCACAGTGAACGGTCAAAGCGAGAGATCTACCAAGCCTTAAAATTAAATCGTAAAAACGCCGAATTCGCACGTTTAAGGGGAGAAAAAGCCATTTAAAGTTTTGGTGTTTTTTTTCCTATTTCAACCTTCATAAAAAATAGTGTGTTTGTAAATAATATTACAAATTTGTACTTGTCGTAAAGAATAGACTGTCAGCTACAAAATGAGACCAAAATTTTGACAATCGGATGGAAATTGTGGGCACAGTGAACGGTCAAAGCGAGAGATCTACCAAGCCTTAAAATTAAATCGTAAAAACGCCGAATTCGCACGTTTAAGGGGAGAAAAGCCATTTAAAGTTTTGGTGTTTTTTTTCCTATTTCAACCTTCATAAAAAATAGTGTGTTTGTAAATAATATTACAAATTTGTTTTTTTCGTAAAGAATAGACTGTCAGCTACAAAATGAGACCAAAATTTTGACAATCGGATGGAAATTGTGGGCACAGTGAACGGTCAAAGCGAGAGATCTACCAAGCCTTAAAATTAAATCGTAAAAACGCCGAATTCGCACGTTTAAGGGGAGAAAAAGCCATTTAAAGTTTTGGTGTTTTTTTTCCTATTTCAACCTTCATAAAAAATAGTGTGTTTGTAAATAATATTACAAATTTGTACTTGTCGTAAAGAATAGACTGTCAGCTACAAAATGAGACCAAAATTTTGACAATCGGATGGAAATTGTGGGCACAGTGAACGGTCAAAGCGAGAGATCTACCAAGCCTTAAAATTAAATCGTAAAAACGCCGAATTCGCACGTTTAAGGGGAGAAAAAGCCATTTAAAGTTTTGGTGTTTTTTTTCCTATTTCAACCTTCATAAAAAATAGTGTGTTTGTAAATAATATTACAAATTTGTACTTGTCGTAAAGAATAGACTGTCAGCTACAAAATGAGACCAAAATTTTGACAATCGGATGGAAATTGTGGGCACAGTGAACGGTCAAAGCGAGAGATCTACCAAGCCTTAAAATTAAATCGTAAAAACGCCGAATTCGCACGTTTAAGGGGAGAAAAAGCCATTTAAAGTTTTGGTGTTTTTTTTCCTATTTCAACCTTCATAAAAAATAGTGTGTTTGTAAATAATATTACAAATTTGTACTTGTCGTAAAGAATAGACTGTCAGCTACAAAATGAGACCAAAATTTTGACAATCGGATGGAAATTGTGGGCACAGTGAACGGTCAAAGCGAGAGATCTACCAAGCCTTAAAATTAAATCGTAAAAACGCCGAATTCGCACGTTTAAGGGGAGAAAAAGCCATTTAAAGTTTTGGTGTTTTTTTTCCTATTTCAACCTTCATAAAAAATAGTGTGTTTGTAAATAATATTACAAATTTGTTTTTTTCGTAAAGAATAGACTGTCAGCTACAAAATGAGACCAAAATTTTGACAATCGGATGGAAATTGTGGGCACAGTGAACGGTCAAAGCGAGAGATCTACCAAGCCTTAAAATTAAATCGTAAAAACGCCGAATTCGCACGTTTAAGGGGAGAAAAAGCCATTTAAAGTTTTGGTGTTTTTTTTCCTATTTCAACCTTCATAAAAAATAGTGTGTTTGTAAATAATATTACAAATTTGTACTTGTCGTAAAGAATAGACTGTCAGCTACAAAATGAGACCAAAATTTTGACAATCGGATGGAAATTGTGGGCACAGTGAACGGTCAAAGCGAGAGATCTACCAAGCCTTAAAATTAAATCGTAAAAACGCCGAATTCGCACGTTTAAGGGGAGAAAAAGCCATTTAAAGTTTTGGTGTTTTTTTTCCTATTTCAACCTTCATAAAAAATAGTGTGTTTGTAAATAATATTACAAATTTGTACTTGTCGTAAAGAATAGACTGTCAGCTACAAAATGAGACCAAAATTTTGACAATCGGATGGAAATTGTGGGCACAGTGAACGGTCAAAGCGAGAGATCTACCAAGCCTTAAAATTAAATCGTAAAAACGCCGAATTCGCACGTTTAAGGGGGTTTAAGGGGAGAAAAAGCCATTTAACGTTTTGGTGTTTTTTTTCCTATTTCAACCTTCATAAAAAATAGTGTGTTTGTAAATAATATTACAAATTTGTACTTGTCGTAAAGAATAGACTGTCAGCTACAAAATGAGACCAAAATTTTGACAATCGGATGGAAATTGTGGGCACAGTGAACGGTCAAAGCGAGAGATCTACCAAGCCTTAAAATTAAATCGTAAAAACGCCGAATTCGCACGTTTAAGGGGAAAAAAAGCCATTTAAAGTTTTGGTGTTTTTTTCCTATTTCAACCTTCATAAAAAATAGTGTGTTTGTTAATAATATTACAAATTTGTACTTGTCGTAAAGAATAGACTATCAGCTACAAAATGAGACCAAAATTTTGACAATCGGATGGAAATTGTGGGCACAGTGAACGGTCAAAGCGAGAGATCTACCAAGCCTTAAAATTAAATCGTAAAAACGCCGAATTCGCACGTTTAAGGGGAGAAAAAGCCATTTAAAGTTTTGGTGTTTTTTTCCTATTTCAACCTTCATAAAAAATAGTGTGTTTGTAAATAATATTACAAATTTGTACTTGTCGTAAAGAATAGACTGTCAGCTACAAAATGAGACCAAAATTTTGACAATCGGATGGAAATTGTGGGCACAGTGAACGGTCAAAGCGAGAGATCTGCCAAGCCATAAAATTAAATCGTAAAAACGCCGAATTCGCACGTTTAAGGGGAGAAAAAGCCATTTAAAGTTTTGGTGTTTTTTTTCCTATTTCAACCTTCATAAAAAATAGTGTGTTTGTAAATAATATTACAAATTTGTACTTGTCGTAAAGAATAGACTGTCAGCTACAAAATGAGACCAAAATTTTGACAATCGGATGGAAATTGTGGGCACAGTGAACGGTCAAAGCGAGAGATCTACCAAGCCTTAAAATTAAATCGTAAAAACGCCGAATTCGCACGTTTAAGGGGAGAAAAAGCCATTTAAAGTTTTGGTGTTTTTTTTCCTATTTCAACCTTCATAAAAAATAGTGTGTTTGTAAATAATATTACAAATTTGTACTTGTCGTAAAGAATAGACTGTTAGCTACAAAATGAGACCAAAATTTTGACAATCGGATGGAAATTGTGGGCACAGTGAACGGTCAAAGCGAGAGATCTACCAAGCCTTAAAATTAAATCGTAAAAACGCCGAATTCGCACGTTTAAGGGGAGAAAAAGCCATTTAAAGTTTTGGTGTTTTTTTTCTATTTCAACCTTCATAAAAAATAGTGTGTTTGTAAATAATATTACAAATTTGTACTTGTCGTAAAGAATAGACTGTCAGCTACAAAATGAGACCAAAATTTTGACAATCGGATGGAAATTGTGGGCACAGTGAACGGTCAAAGCGAGAGATCTACCAAGCCTTAAAATTAAATCGTAAAAACGCCGAATTCGCACGTTTAAGGGGAGAAAAAGCCATTTAAAGTTTTGGTGTTTTTTTTCCTATTTCAACCTTCATAAAAAATAGTGTGTTTGTAAATAATATTACAAATTTGTACTTGTCGTAAAGAATAGACTGTCAGCTACAAAATGAGACCAAAATTTTGACAATCGGATGGAAATTGTGGGCACAGTGAACGGTCAAAGCGAGAGATCTACCAAGCCTTAAAATTAAATCGTAAAAACGCCGAATTCGCACGTTTAAGGGGAGAAAAAGCCATTTAAAGTTTTGGTGTTTTTTTTCCTATTTCAACCTTCATAAAAAATAGTGTGTTTGTAAATAATATTACAAATTTGTACTTGTCGTAAAGAATAGACTGTCAGCTACAAAATGAGACCAAAATTTTGACAATCGGATGGAAATTGTGGGCACAGTGAACGGTCAAAGCGAGAGATCTACCAAGCCTTAAAATTAAATCGTAAAAACGCCGAATTCGCACGTTTAAGGGGAGAAAAAGCCATTTAAAGTTTTGGTGTTTTTTTTCCTATTTCAACCTTCATAAAAAATAGTGTGTTTCTAAATAATATTACAAATTTGTACTTGTCGTAAAGAATAGACTGTCAGCTACAAAATGAGACCAAAATTTTGACAATCGGATGGAAATTGTGAGCACAGTGAACGGTCAAAGCGAGAGATCTACCAAGCCTTAAAATTAAATCGTAAAAACGCCGAATTCGCACGTTTAAGGGGAGAAAAAGCCATTTAAAGTTTTGGTGTTTTTTTCCTATTTCAACCTTCATAAAAAATAGTGTGTTTGTAAATAATATTACAAATTTGTACTTGTCGTAAAGAATAGACTGTCAGCTACAAAATGAGACCAAAATTTTGACAATCGGATGGAAATTGTGGGCACAGTAAACGGTCAAAGCGAGAGATCTACCAAGCCTTAAAATTAAATCGTAAAAACGCCGAATTCGCACGTTTAAGGGGAGAAAAAGCCATTTAACGTTTTGGTGTTTTTTTTCCTATTTCAACCTTCATAAAAAATAGTGTGTTTGTAAATAATATTACAAATTTGTACTTGTCGTAAAGAATAGACTGTCAGCTACAAAATGAGACCAAAATTTTGACAATCGGATGGAAATTGTGGGCACAGTGAACGGTCAAAGCGAGAGATCTACCAAGCCTTAAAATTAAATCGTAAAAACGCCGAATTCGCACGTTTAAGGGGAGAAAAAGCCATTTAAAGTTTTGGTGTTTTTTTCCTATTTCAACCTTCATAAAAAATAGTGTGTTTGTTAATAATATTACAAATTTGTACTTGTCGTAAAGAATAGACTATCAGCTACAAAATGAGACCAAAATTTTGACAATCGGATGGAAATTGTGGGCACAGTGAACGGTCAAAGCGAGAGATCTACCAAGCCTTAAAATTAAATCGTAAAAACGCCGAATTCGCACGTTTAAGGGGAGAAAAAGCCATTTAAAGTTTTGGTGTTTTTTTCCTATTTCAACCTTCATAAAAAATAGTGTGTTTGTAAATAATATTACAAATTTGTACTTGTCGTAAAGAATAGACTGTCAGCTACAAAATGAGACCAAAATTTTGACAATCGGATGGAAATTGTGGGCACAGTGAACGGTCAAAGCGAGAGATCTGCCAAGCCATAAAATTAAATCGTAAAAACGCCGAATTCGCACGTTTAAGGGGAGAAAAAGCCATTTAAAGTTTTGGTGTTTTTTTTCCTATTTCAACCTTCATAAAAAATAGTGTGTTTGTAAATAATATTACAAATTTGTACTTGTCGTAAAGAATAGACTGTCAGCTACAAAATGAGACCAAAATTTTGACAATCGGATGGAAATTGTGGGCACAGTGAACGGTCAAAGCGAGAGATCTACCAAGCCTTAAAATTAAATCGTAAAAACGCCGAATTCGCACGTTTAAGGGGAGAAAAAGCCATTTAAAGTTTTGGTGTTTTTTTTCCTATTTCAACCTTCATAAAAAATAGTGTGTTTGTAAATAATATTACAAATTTGTACTTGTCGTAAAGAATAGACTGTCAGCTACAAAATGAGACCAAAATTTTGACAATCGGATGGAAATTGTGGGCACAGTGAACGGTCAAAGCGAGAGATCTACCAAGCCTTAAAATTAAATCGTAAAAACGCCGAATTCGCACGTTTAAGGGGAGAAAAAGCCATTTAAAGTTTTGGTGTTTTTTTTCCTATTTCAACCTTCATAAATCATAGTGTGTTTGTAAATAATATTACAAATTTGTACTTGTCGTAAAGAATAGACTGTCAGCCACAAATGAGACCAAAATTTTGACAATCGGATGGAAATTGTGGGCACAGTGAACGGTCAAAGCGAGAGATCTACCAAGCCTTAAAATTAAATCGTAAAAACGCCGAATTCGCACGTTTAAGGGGAGAAAAAGCCATTTAAAGTTTTGATGTTTTTTTTCCTATTTCAACCTTCATAAAAAATAGTGTGTTTGTAAATAATATTACAAATTTGTACTTGTCGTAAAGAATAGACTGTCAGCTACAAAATGAGACCAAAATTTTGACAATCGGATGGAAATTGTGGGCACAGTAAACGGTCAAAGCGAGAGATCTACCAAGCCTTAAAATTAAATCGTAAAAACGCCGAATTCGCACGTTTAAGGGGAGGAAAAGCCATTTAAAGTTTTGGTGTTTTTTTTCCTATTTCAACCTTCATAAAAAATAGTGTGTTTGTAAATAATATTACAAATTTGTACTTGTCGTAAAGAATAGACTGTCAGCTACAAAATGAGACCAAAATTTTGACAATCGGATGGAAATTGTGGGCACAGTGAACGGTCAAAGCGAGAGATCTACCAAGCCTTAAAATTAAATCGTAAAAACGCCGAATTCGCACGTTTAAAGGGAGAAAAAGCCATTTAAAGTTTTGGTGTTTTTTTTCCTATTTCAACCTTCATAAAAAATAGTGTGTTTGTAAATAATATTACAAATTTGTACTTGTCGTAAAGAATAGACTGTCAGCTACAAAATGAGACCAAAATTTTGACAATCGGATGGAAATTGTGGGCACAGTGAACGGTCAAAGCGAGAGATCTACCAAGCCTTAAAATTAAATCGTAAAAACGCCGAATTCGCACGTTTCAGGGGAGAAAAAGCCATTTAAAGTTTTGGTGTTTTTTTTCCTATTTCAACCTTCATAAAAAATAGTGTGTTTGTAAATAATATTACAAATTTGTACTTGTCGTAAAGAATAGACTGTCAGCTACAAAATGAGACCAAAATTTTGACAATCGGATGGAAATTGTGGGCACAGTGAACGGTCAAAGCGAGAGATCTACCAAGCCTTAAAATTAAATCGTAAAAACGCCGAATTCGCACGTTTAAGGGGAAAAAAGCCATTTAAAGTTTTGGTGTTTTTTTTCCTATTTCAACCTTCATAAAAAATAGTGTGTTTGTAAATAATATTACAAATTTGTACTTGTCGTAAAGAATAGACTGTCAGCTAATAAATGAGACCAAAATTTTGACAATCGGATGGAAATTGTGGGCACAGTGAACGGTCAAAGCGAGAGACCTACCAAGCCTTAAAATTAAATCGTAAAAACGCCGAATTCGCACGTTTAAGGGGAGAAAAAGCCATTTAAAGTTTTGGTGTTTTTTTTCCTATTTCAACCTTCATAAAAAATAGTGTGTTTCTAAATAATATTACAAATTTGTACTTGTCGTAAAGAATAGACTGTCAGCTACAAAATGAGACCAAAATTTTGACAATCGGATGGAAATTGTGGGCACAGTGAACGGTCAAAGCGAGAGATCTACCAAGCCTTAAAATTAAATCGTAAAAACGCCGAATTCGCACGTTTAAGGGGAGAAAAAGCCATTTAAAGTTTTGGTGTTTTTTTTCCTATTTCAACCTTCATAAAAAATAGTGTGTTTGTAAATAATATTACAAATTTGTACTTGTCGTGAAGAATAGACTGTCAGCTACAAAATGAAACCAAAATTTTGACAATCGGATGGAAATTGTGGGCACAGTGAACGGTCAAAGCGAGAGATCTACCAAGCCTTAAAATTAAATCGTAAAAACGCCGAATTCGCACGTTTAAGGGGAGAAAAAGCCATTTAAAGTTTTGGTGTTTTTTTTCCTATTTCAACCTTCATAAAAAATAGTGTGTTTGTAAATAATATTACCAATTTGTACTTGTCGTAAAGAATAGACTGTCAGCTACAAAATGAGACCAAAATTTTGACAATCGGATGGAAATTGTGGGCACAGTGAACGGTCAAAGCGAGAGATCTACCAAGCCTTAAAATTAAATCGTAAAAACGCCGAATTCGCACGTTTAAGGGGAGAAAAAGCCATTTAAAGTTTTGGTGTTTTTTTTCCTATTTCAACCTTCATAAAAAATAGTGTGTTTGTAAATAATATTACAAATTTGTACTTGTCGTAAAGAATAGACTGTCAGCTACAAAATGAGACCAAAATTTTGACAATCGGATGGAAATTGTGGGCACAGTGAACGGTCAAAGCGAGAGATCTACCAAGCCTTAAAATTAAATCGTAAAAACGCCGAATTCGCACGTTTAAGGGGAGAAAAAGCCATTTAAAGTTTTGGTGTTTTTTTTCCTATTTCAACCTTCATAAAAAATAGTGTGTTTGTAAATAATATTACAAATTTGTACTTGTCGTAAAGAATAGACTGTCAGCTACAAAATGAGACCAAAATTTTGACAATCGGATGGAAATTGTGGGCACAGTGAACGGTCAAAGCGAGAGATCTACCAAGCCTTAAAATTAAATCGTAAAAACGCCGAATTCGCACGTTTAAGGGGAGAAAAAGCCATTTAAAGTTTTGGTGTTTTTTTTCCTATTTCAACCTTCATAAAAAATAGTGTGTTTGTAAATAATATTACAAATTTGTACTTGTCGTAAAGAATAGACTGTCAGCTACAAAATGAGACCAAAATTTGGACAATCGGATGGAAATTGTGGGCACAGTGAACGGTCAAAGCGAGAGTTCTACCAAACCTTAAAATTAAATCGTAAAAACGCCGAATTCGCACGTTTAAGGGGAGAAAAAGCCATTTAAAGTTTTGGTGTTTTTTTTCCTATTTCAACCTTCATAAAAAATAGTGTGTTTGTAAATAATATTACAAATTTGTACTTGTCGTAAAGAATAGACTGTCAGCTACAAAATGAGACCAAAATTTTGACAATCGGATGGAAATTGTGGGCACAGTGAACGGTCAAAGCGAGAGATCTACCAAGCCTTAAAATTAAATCGTAAAAACGCCGAATTCGCACGTTTAAGGGGAGAAAAAGCCATTTAAAGTTTTGGTGTTTTTTTTCCTATTTCAACCTTCATAAAAAATAGTGTGTTTGTAAATAATATTACAAATTTGTACTTGTCGTAAAGAATAGACTGTCAGCTACAAAATGAGACCAAAATTTTGACAATCGGATGGAAATTGTGGGCACAGTGAACGGTCAAAGCGAGAGATCTACCAAGCCTTAAAATTAAATCGTAAAAACGCCGAATTCGCACGTTTAAGGGGAGAAAAAGCCATTTAAAGTTTTGGTGTTTTTTTTCCTATTTCAACCTTCATAAAAAATAGTGTGTTTGTAAATAATATTACAAATTTGTACTTGTCGTAAAGAATAGACTGTCAGCTACAAAATGAGACCAAAATTTTGACAATCGGATAGAAATTGTGGGCACAGTGAACGGTCAAAGCGAGAGATCTACCAAGCCTTAAAATTAAATCGTAAAAACGCCGAATTCGCACGTTTAAGGGGAGAAAAAGCCATTTAAAGTTTTGGTGTTTTTTTTCCTATTTCAACCTTCATAAAAAATAGTGTGTTTGTAAATAATATTACCAATTTGTACTTGTCGTAAAGAATAGACTGTCAGCTACAAAATGAGACCAAAATTTTGACAATCGGATGGAAATTGTGGGCACAGCGAACGGTCAAAGCGAGAGATCTACCAAGCCTTAAAATTAAATCGTAAAAACGCCGAATTCGCACGTTTAAGGGGAGAAAAAGCCATTTAAAGTTTTGGTGTTTTTTTTCCTATTTCAACCTTCATAAAAAATAGTGTGTTTGTAAATAATATTACAAATTTGTACTTGTCGTAAAGAATAGACTGTCAGCTACAAAATGAGACCAAAATTTTGACAATCGGATGGAAATTGTGGGCACAGTGAACGGTCAAAGCGAGAGATCTACCAAGCCTTAAAATTAAATCGTAAAAACGCCGAATTCGCACGTTTAAGGGGAGAAAAAGCCATTTAAAGTTTTGGTGTTTTTTTTCCTATTTCAACCTTCATAAAAAATAGTGTGTTTGTAAATAATATTACAAATTTGTACTTGTCGTAAAGAATAGACTGTCAGCTACAAAATGAGACCAAAATTTTGACAATCGGATGGAAATTGTGGGCACAGTGAACGGTCAAAGCGAGAGATCTACCAAGCCTTAAAATTAAATCGTAAAAACGCCGAATTCGCACGTTTAAGGGGAGAAAAAGCCATTTAAAGTTTTGGCGTTTTTTTTTCTATTTCAACCTTCATAAAAAAAAATGTGTTTGTAAATAATATTACAAATTTGTACTTGTCGTAAAGAATAGACTGTCAGCTACAAAATGAGACCAAAATTTTGACAATCGGATGGAAATTGTGGGCACAGTGAACAGTCAAAGCGAGAGATCTGCCAAGCCTTAAAATTAAATCGTAAAAATGCCGAATTCGCACGTTTAAGGGGAGAAAAAGCCATTTAAAGTTTTGGTGTTTTTTTTCCTATTTCAACCTTCATAAAAAATAGTGTGTTTGTAAATAATATTACAAATTTGTACTTGTCGTAAAGAATAGACTGTCAGCTACAAAATGAGACCAAAATTTTGACAATCGGATGGAAATTGTGGGCACAGTGAACGGTCAAAGCGAGAGATCTGCCAAGCCTTAAAATTAAATCGTAAAAACGCCGAATTCGCACGTTTAAGGGGAGAAAAAGCCATTTAAAGTTTTGGTGCTTTTTTTCCTATTTCAACCTTCATCAAAAATAGTGTGTTTGTAAATAATATTACAAATTTGTACTTGTCGTAAAGAATAGACTGTCAGCTACAAAATGAGACCAAAATTTTGACAATCGGATGGAAATTGTGGGCACAGTGAACGGTCAAAGCGAGAGATCTACCAAGCCTTAAAATTAAATCGTAAAAACGCCGAATTCGCACGTTTAAGGGGAGAAAAAGCCATTTAAAGTTTTGGTGTTTTTTTTCCTATTTCAACCTTCATAAAAAATAGTGTGTTTGTAAATAATATTACAAATTTGTACTTGTCGTAAAGAATAGACTGTCAGCTACAAAATGAGACCAAAATTTTGACAATCGGATGGAAATTGTGGGCACAGTGAACGGTCAAAGCGAGAGATCTACCAAGCCTTAAAATTAAATCGTAAAAACGCCAAATTCGCACGTTTAAGGGGAGAAAAAGCCATTTAAAGTTTTGGTGTTTTTTTTCCTATTTCAACCTTCATAAAAAATAGTGTGTTTGTAAATAATATTACAAATTTGTACTTGTCGTAAAGAATAGACTGTCAGCTACAAAATGAGACCAAAATTTTGACAATCGGATGGAAATTGTGGGCACAGTGAACGGTCAAAGCGAGAGATCTACCAAGCCTTAAAATTAAATCGTAAAAACGCCGAATTCGCACGTTTAAGGGGAGAAAAAGCCATTTAAAGTTTTGGTGTTTTTTTTCCTATTTCAACCTTCATAAAAAATAGTGTGTTTGTAAATAATATTACAAATTTGTACTTTTCGTAAAGAATAGACTGTCAGCTACAAAATGAGACCAAAATTTTGACAATCGGATGGAAATTGTGGGCACAGTGCACGGTCAAAGCGAGAGATCTACCAAGCCTTAAAATTAAATCGTAAAAACGCCGAATTCGCACGTTTAAGGGGAGAAAAAGCCATTTAAAGTTTTGGTGTTTTTTTTCCTATTTCAACCTTCATAAAAAATAGTGTGTTTGTAAATAATATTACAAATTTGTACTTGTCGTAAAGAATAGACTGTCAGCTACAAAATGAGACCAAAATTTTGACAATCGGATGGAAATTGTGGGCACAGTGAACGGTCAAAGCGAGAGATCTACCAAGCCTTAAAATTAAATCGTATAAACGCCGAATTTGCACGTTTAAGGGGAGAAAAAGCCATTTAAAGTTTTGGTGTTTTTTTTCCTATTTCAACCTTCATAAAAAATAGTGTGTTTGTAAATAATATTACAAATTTGTACTTTTCGTGAAGAATAGACTGTCAGCTACAAAATGAGACCAAAATTTGGACAATCGGATGGAAATTGTGGGCACAGTGAACGGTCAAAGCGAGAGATCTACCAAGCCTTAAAATTAAATCGTAAAAACGCCGAATTCGCACGTTTAAGGGGAGAAAAAGCCATTTAAAGTTTTGGTGTTTTTTTTCCTATTTCAACCTTCATAAAAAATAGTGTGTTTGTAAATAATATTACAAATTTGTACTTGTCGTAAAGAATAGACTGTCAGCTACAAAATGAGACCAAAATTTTGACAATCGGATGGAAATTGTGGGCACAGTGAACGGTCAAAGCGAGAGATCTACCAAGCCTTAAAATTAAATCGTAAAAACGCCGAATTCGCACGTTTAAGGGGAGAAAAAGCCATTTAAAGTTTTGGTGTTTTTTTTCCTATTTCAACCTTCATAAAAAATAGTGTGTTTGTAAATAATATTACAAATTTGTACTTGTTGTAAAGAATAGACTGTCAGCTACAAAATGAGACCAAAATTTTGACAATCGGATGGAAATTGTGGGCACAGTGAACGGTCAAAGCGAGAGATCTACCAAGCCTTAAAATTAAATCGTAAAAACGCCGAATTCGCACGTTTAAGGGGAGAAAAAGCCATTTAAAGTTTTGGTGTTTTTTTTCCTATTTCAACCTTCATAAAAAATAGTGTGTTTGTAAATAATATTACAAATTTGTACTTGTCGTAAAGAATAGACTGTCAGCTACAAAATGAGACCAAAATTTTGACAATCGGATGGAAATTGTGGGCACAGTGAACGGTCAAAGCGAGAGATCTACCAAGCCTTAAAATTAAATCGTAAAAACGCCGAATTCGCACGTTTAAGGGGAGAAAAAGCCATTTAAAGTTTTGGTGTTTTTTTTCCTATTTCAACCTTCATAAAAAATAGTGTGTTTGTAAATAATATTACAAATTTGTACTTTTCGTAAAGAATAGACTGTCAGCTACAAAATGAGACCAAAATTTTGACAATCGGATGGAAATTGTGGGCACAGTGCACGGTCAAAGCGAGAGATCTACCAAGCCTTAAAATTAAATCGTAAAAACGCCGAATTCGCACGTTTAAGGGGAGAAAAAGCCATTTAAAGTTTTGGTGTTTTTTTTCCTATTTCAACCTTCATAAAAAATAGTGTGTTTGTAAATAATATTACAAATTTGTACTTGTCGTAAAGAATAGACTGTCAGCTACAAAATGAGACCAAAATTTTGACAATCGGATGGAAATTGTGGGCACAGTGAACGGTCAAAGCGAGAGATCTACCAAGCCTTAAAATTAAATCGTAAAAACGCCGAATTCGCACGTTTAAGGGGAGAAAAAGCCATTTAAAGTTTTGGTGTTTTTTTTCCTATTTCAACCTTCATAAAAAATAGTGTGTTTGTAAATAATATTACAAATTTGTACTTTTCGTGAAGAATAGACTGTCAGCTACAAAATGAGACCAAAATTTGGACAATCGGATGGAAATTGTGGGCACAGTGAACGGTCAAAGCGAGAGATCTACCAAGCCTTAAAATTAAATCGTAAAAACGCCGAATTCGCACGTTTAAGGGGAGAAAAAGCCATTTAAAGTTTTGGTGTTTTTTTTCCTATTTCAACCTTCATAAAAAATAGTGTGTTTGTAAATAATATTACAAATTTGTACTTGTCGTAAAGAATAGACTGTCAGCTACAAAATGAGACCAAAATTTTGACAATCGGATGGAAATTGTGGGCACAGTGAACGGTCAAAGCGAGAGATCTACCAAGCCTTAAAATTAAATCGTAAAAACGCCGAATTCGCACGTTTAAGGGGAGAAAAAGCCATTTAAAGTTTTGGTGTTTTTTTTCCTATTTCAACCTTCATAAAAAATAGTGTGTTTGTAAATAATATTACAAATTTTTACTTGTCGTAAAGAATAGACTGTCAGCTACAAAATGAGACCAAAATTTTGACAATCGGATGGAAATTGTGGGCACAGTGAACGGTCAAAGCGAGAGATCTACCAAGCCTTAAAATTAAATCGTAAAAACGCCGAATTCGCACGTTTAAGGGGAGAAAAAGCCATTTAAAGTTTTGGTGTTTTTTTTCCTATTTCAACCTTCATAAAAAATAGTGTGTTTGTAAATAATATTACAAATTTGTACTTGTCGTAAAGAATAGACTGTCAGCTACAAAATGAGACCAAAATTTTGACAATCGGATGGAAATTTTGGGCACAGTGAACGGTCAAAGCGAGAGATCTACCAAGCCTTAAAATTAAATCGTAAAAACGCCGAATTCGCACGTTTAAGGGGAGAAAAAGCCATTTAAAGTTTTGGTGTTTTTTTTCCTATTTCAACCTTCATAAAAAATAGTGTGTTTGTAAATAATATTACAAATTTGTACTTGTCGTAAAGAATAGACTGTCAGCTACAAAATGAGACCAAAATTTTGACAATCGGATGGAAATTGTGGGCACAGTGAACGGTCAAAGCGAGAGATCTACCAAGCCTTAAAATTAAATCGTAAAAACGCCGAATTCGCACGTTTAAGGGGAGAAAAAGCCATTTAAAGTTTTGGTGTTTTTTTTCCTATTTCAACCTTCATAAAAAATAGTGTGTTTGTAAATAATATTACAAATTTGTACTTGTCGTAAAGAATAGACTGTCAGCTACAAAATGAGACCAAAATTTTGACAATCGGATGGAAATTGTGGGCACAGTGAACGGTCAAAGCGAGAGATCTACCAAGCCTTAAAATTAAATCGTAAAAACGCCGAATTCGCACGTTTAAGGGGAGAAAAAGCCATTTAAAGTTTTGGTGTTTTTTTTCCTATTTCAACCTTCATAAAAAATAGTGTGTTTGTAAATAATATTACAAATTTGTACTTGTCGTAAAGAATAGACTGTCAGCTACAAAATGAGACCAAAATTTTGACAATCGGATGGAAATTGTGGGCACAGTGAACGGTCAAAGCGAGAGATCTACCAAGCCTTAAAATTAAATCGTAAAAACGCCGAATTCGCACGTTTAAGGGGAGAAAAAGCCATTTAAAGTTTTGGTGTTTTTTTTCCTATTTCAACCTTCATAAAAAATAGTGTGTTTGTAAATAATATTACAAATTTGTACTTGTCGTAAAGAATAGACTGTCAGCTACAAAATGAGACCAAAATTTTGACAATCGGATGGAAATTGTGGGCACAGTGAACGGTCAAAGCGAGAGATCTACCAAGCCTTAAAATTAAATCGTAAAAACGCCGAATTCGCACGTTTAAGGGGAGAAAAAGCCATTTAAAGTTTTGGTGTTTTTTTTCCTATTTCAACCTTCATAAAAAATAGTGTGTTTGTAAATAATATTACAAATTTGTACTTGTCGTAAAGAATAGACTGTCAGCTACAAAATGAGACCAAAATTTTGACAATCGGATGGAAATTGTGGGCACAGTGAACGGTCAAAGCGAGAGATCTACCAAGCCTTAAAATTAAATCGTAAAAACGCCGAATTCGCACGTTTAAGGGGAGAAAAAGCCATTTAAAGTTTTGGTGTTTTTTTTCCTATTTCAACCTTCATAAAAAATAGTGTGTTTGTAAATAATATTACAAATTTGTACTTGTTGCAAAGAATAGACTGTCAGCTACAAAATGAGACCAAAATTTTGACAATCGGATGGAAATTGTGGGCACAGTGAACGGCCAAAGCGAGAGATCTACCAAGCCTTAAAATTAAATCGTAAAAACGCCGAATTCGCACGTTTAAGGGGAGAAAAAGCCATTTAAAGTTTTGGTGTTTTTTTTCCTATTTCAACCTTCATAAAAAATAGTGTGTTTGTAAATAATATTACAAATTTGTACTTGTCGTAAAGAATAGACTGTCAGCTACAAAATGAGACCAAAATTTTGACAATCGGATGGAAATTGTGGGCACAGTGAACGGTCAAAGCGAGAGATCTACCAAGCCTTAAAATTAAATCGTAAAAACGCCGAATTCGCACGTTTAAGGGGAGAAAAAGCCATTTAAAGTTTTGGTGTTTTTTTTTCCTATTTCAACCTTCATAAAAAATAGTGTGTTTGTTAATAATATTACAAATTTGTACTTGTCGTAAAGAATAGACTATCAGCTACAAAATGAGACCAAAATTTTGACAATCGGATGGAAATTGTGGGCACAGTGAACGGTCAAAGCGAGAGATCTACCAAGCCTTAAAATTAAATCGTAAAAACGCCGAATTCGCACGTTTAAGGGGAGAAAAAGCCATTTAAAGTTTTGGTGTTTTTTTTCCTATTTCAACCTTCATAAAAAATAGTGTGTTTGTAAATAATATTACAAATTTGTACTTGTCGTAAAGAATAGACTGTCAGCTACAAAATGAGACCAAAATTTTGACAATCGGATGGAAATTGTGGGCACAGTGAACGGTCAAAGCGAGAGATCTACCAAGCCTTAAAATTAAATCGTAAAAACGCCGAATTCGCACGTTTAAGGGGAGAAAAAGCCATTTAAAGTTTTGGTGTTTTTTTTCCTATTTCAACCTTCATAAAAAATAGTGTGTTTGTAAATAATATTAAAAATTTGTACTTGTCGTAAAGAATAGACTGTCAGCTACAAAATGAGACCAAAATTTTGACAATCGGATGGAAATTGTGGGCACAGTGAACGGTCAAAGCGAGAGATCTACCAAGCCTTAAAATTAAATCGTAAAAACGCCGAATTCGCACGTTTAAGGGGAGAAAAAGCCATTTAAAGTTTTGGTGTTTTTTTTCCTATTTCAACCTTCATAAAAAATAGTGTGTTTGTAAATAATATTACAAATTTGTACTTGTCGTAAAGAATAGACTGTCAGCTACAAAATGAGACCAAAATTTTGACAATCGGATGGAAATTGTGGGCACAGTGAACGGTCAAAGCGAGAGATCTACCAAGCCTTAAAATTAAATCGTAAAAACGCCGAATTTGCACGTTTAAGGGGAGAAAAAGCCATTTAAAGTTTTGGTGTTTTTTTTCCTATTTCAACCTTCATAAAAAATAGTGTGTTTGTTAATAATATTACAAATTTGTACTTGTCGTAAAGAATAGACTATCAGCTACAAAATGAGACCAAAATTTTGACAATCGGATGGAAATTGTGGGCATAGTGAACGGTCAAAGCGAGAGATCTACCAAGCCTTAAAATTAAATCGTAAAAACGCCGAATTCGCACGTTTAAGGGGAGAAAAAGCCATTTAAAGTTTTGGTGTTTTTTTTCCTATTTCAACCTTCATAAAAAATAGTGTGTTTGTAAATAATATTACAAATTTGTACTTGTCGTAAAGAATAGACTGTCAGCTACAAAATGAGACCAAAATTTTGACAATCAGATGGAAATTGTGGGCACAGTGAACGGTCAAAGCGAGAGATCTACCAAGCCTTAAAATTAAATCGTAAAAACGCCGAATTCGCACGTTTAAGGGGAGAAAAAGCCATTTAAAGTTTTGGTGTTTTTTTTCCTATTTCAACCTTCATAAAAAATAGTGTGTTTGTAAATAATATTACAAATTTGTACTTGTCGTAAAGAATAGACTGTCAGCTACAAAATGAGACCAAAATTTTGACAATCGGATGGAAATTGTGGGCACAGTGAACGGTCAAAGCGAGAGATCTACCAAGCCTTAAAATTAAATCGTAAAAACGCCGAATTCGCACGTTTAAGGGGAGAAAAAGCCATTTAAAGTTTTGGTGTTTTTTTTCCTATTTCAACCTTCATAAAAAATAGTGTGTTTGTAAATAATATTACAAATTTGTACTTGTCGTTAAGAATAGACTGTCAGCTACAAAATGAGACCAAAATTTTGACAATCGGATGGAAATTGTGGGCACAGTGAACGGTCAAAGCGAGAGATCTACCAAGCCTTAAAATTAAATCGTAAAAACGCCGAATTCGCACGTTTAAGGGGAGAAAAAGCCATTTAAAGTTTTGGTGTTTTTTTTCCTATTTCAACCTTCATAAAAAATAGTGTGTTTGTAAATAATATTACAAATTTTTACTTGTCGTAAAGAATAGACTGACAGCTACAAAATGAGACCAAAATTTTGACAATCGGATGGAAATTGTGGGCACAGTGAACGGTCAAAGCGAGAGATCTACCAAGCCTTAAAATTAAATCGTAAAAACGCCGAATTCGCACGTTTAAGGGGAGAAAAAGCCATTTAAAGTTTTGGTGTTTTTTTTCCTATTTCAACCTTCATAAAAAATAGTGTGTTTGTAAATAATATTACAAATTTGTACTTGTCGTAAAGAATAGACTGTCAGCTACAAAATGAGACCAAAATTTTGACAATCGGATGGAAATTGTGGGCACAGTGAACGGTCAAAGCGAGAGATCTACCAAGCCTTAAAATTAAATCGTAAAAACGCCGAATTCGCACGTTTAAGGGGAGAAAAATCCATTTAAAGTTTTGGTGTTTTTTTTCCTATTTCAACCTTCATAAAAAATAGTGTGTTTGTAAATAATATTACAAATTTGTACTTGTTGTAAAGAATAGACTGTCAGCTACAAAATGAGACCAAAATTTTGACAATTGGATGGAAATTGTGGGCACAGTGAACGGTCAAAGCGAGAGATCTACCAAGCCTTAAAATTAAATCGTAAAAACGCCGAATTCGCACGTTTAAGGGGAGAAAAAGCCATTTAAAGTTTTGGTGTTTTTTTTCCTATTTCAACCTTCATAAAAAATAGTGTGTTTGTAAATAATATTACAAATTTGTACTTGTCGTAAAGAATAGACTGTCAGCTACAAAATGAGACCAAAATTTTGACAATCGGATGGAAATTGTGGGCACAGTGAACGGTCAAAGCGAGAGATCTACCAAGCCTTAAAATTAAATCGTAAAAACGCCGAATTCGCACGTTTAAGGGGAGAAAAAGCCATTTAAAGTTTTGGTGTTTTTTTTCCTATTTCAACCTTCATAAAAAATAGTGTGTTTGTAAATAATATTACAAATTTGTACTTGTCGTAAAGAATAGACTGTCAGCTACAAAATGAGACCAAAATTTTGACAATCGGATGGAAATTGTGGGCACAGTGAACGGTCAAAGCGAAAGATCTACCAAGCCTTAAAATTAAATCGTAAAAACGCCGAATTTGCACGTTTAAGGGGAGAAAAAGCCATTTAAAGTTTTGGTGTTTTTTTTCCTATTTCAACCTTCATAAAAACTAGTGTGTTTGTAAATAATATTACAAATTTATACTTGTCGTAAAGAATAGACTGTCAGCTACAAAATGAGACCAAAATTTTGACAATCGGATGGAAATTGTGGGCACAGTGAACGGTCAAAGCGAGAGATCTACCAAGCCTTAAAATTAAATCGTAAAAACGCCGAATTCGCACGTTTAAGGGGAGAAAAAGCCATTTAAAGTTTTGGTGTTTTTTTTCCTATTTCAACCTTCATAAAAAATAGTGTGTTTGTAAATAATATTACAAATTTGTACTTGTCGTAAAGAATAGACTGTCAGCTACAAAATGAGACCAAAATTTTGACAATCGGATGGAAATTGTGGGCACAGTGAACGGTCAAAGCGAGAGATCTACCAAGCCTTAAAATTAAATCGTAAAAACGCCGAATTCGCACGTTTAAGGGGAGAAAAAGCCATTTAAAGTTTTGGTGTTTTTTTTCCTATTTCAACCTTCATAAAAAATAGTGTGTTTGTAAATAATATTACAAATTTGTACTTGTCGTAAAGAATAGACTGTCAGCTACAAAATGAGACCAAAATTTTGACAATCGGATGGAAATTGTGGGCACAGTGAACGGTCAAAGCGAGAGATCTACCAAGCCTTAAAATTAAATCGTAAAAACGCCGAATTCGCACGTTTAAGGGGAGAAAAAGCCATTTAAAGTTTTGGTGTTTTTTTTCCTATTTCAACCTTCATAAAAAATAGTGTGTTTGTAAATAATATTACAAATTTGTACTTGTCGTAAAGAATAGACTGTCAGCTACAAAATGAGACCAAAATTTTGACAATCGGATGGAAATTGTGGGCACAGTGAACGGTCAAAGCGAGAGATCTACCAAGCCTTAAAATTAAATCGTAAAAACGCCGAATTCGCACGTTTAAGGGGAGAAAAAGCCATTTAAAGTTTTGGTGTTTTTTTTCCTATTTCAACCTTCATAAAAAATAGTGTGTTTGTAAATAATATTACAAATTTGTACTTGTCGTAAAGAATAGACTGTCAGCTACAAAATGAGACCAAAATTTTGACAATCGGATGGAAATTGTGGGCACAGTGAACGGTCAAAGCGAGAGATCTACCAAGCCTTAAAATTAAATCGTAAAAACGCCGAATTCGCACGTTTAAGGGGAGAAAAAGCCATTTAAAGTTTTGGTGTTTTTTTTCCTATTTCAACCTTCATAAAAAATAGTGTGTTTGTAAATAATATTACAAATTTGTACTTGTCGTAAAGAATAGACTGTCAGCTACAAAATGAGACCAAAATTTTGACAATCGGATGGAAATTGTGGGCGCAGTGAACGGTCAAAGCGAGAGATCTACCAAGCCTTAAAATTAAATCGTAAAAACGCCGAATTCGCACGTTTAAGGGGAGAAAAAGCCATTTAAAGTTTTGGTGTTTTTTTTCCTATTTCAACCTTCATAAAAAATAGTGTGTTTGTAAATAATATTACAAATTTGTATTTGTCGTAAAGAATAGACTGTCAGCTACAAAATGAGACCAAAATTTTGACAATCGGATGGAAATTGTGGGCACAGTGAACGGTCAAAGCGAGAGATCTACCAAGCCTTAAAATTAAATCGTAAAAACGCCGAATTCGCACGTTTAAGGGGAGAAAAAGCCATTTAAAGTTTTGGTGTTTTTTTTCCTATTTCAACCTTCATAAAAAATAGTGTGTTTGTAAATAATATTACAAATTTGTACTTGTCGTAAAGAATAGACTGTCAGCTACAAAATGAGACCAAAATTTGGACAATCGGATGGAAATTGTGGGCACAGTGAACGGTCAAAGCGAGAGATCTACCAAGCCTTAAAATTAAATCGTAAAAACGCCGAATTCGCACGTTTAAGGGGAGAAAAAGCCATTTAAAGTTTTGGTGTTTTTTTTCCTACTTCAACCTTCATAAAAAATAGTGTGTTTGTAAATAATATTACAAATTTGTACTTGTCGTAAAGAATAGACTGTCAGCTACAAAATGAGACCAAAATTTTGACAATCGGATGGAAATTGTGGGCACAGTGAACGGTCAAAGCGAGAGATCTACCAAGCCTTAAAATTAAATCGTAAAAACGCCGAATTCGCACGTTTAAGGGGGGAAAAAGCCATTTAAAGTTTTGGTGTTTTTTTTCCTATTTCAACCTTCATAAAAAATAGTGTGTTTGTTAATAATATTACAAATTTGTACTTGTCGTAAAGAATAGACTGTCAGCTACAAAATGAGACCAAAATTTTGACAATCGGATGGAAATTGTGGGCACAGTGAACGGTCAAAGCGAGAGATCTACTAAGCCTTAAAATTAAATCGTAAAAATGCCGAATTCGCACGTTTAAGGGGAGAAAAAGCCATTTAAAGTTTTGGTGTTTTTTTTCCTATTTCAACCTTCATAAAAAATAGTGTGTTTGTAAATAATATTACAAATTTGTACTTGTCGTAAAGAATAGACTGTCAGCTACAAAATGAGACCAAAATTTTGACAATCGGATGGAAATTGTGGGCACAGTGAACGGTCAAAGCGAGAGATCTACCAAGCCTTAAAATTAAATCGTAAAAACCGCCGAATTCGCACGTTTAAGGGGAGAAAAAGCCATTTAAAGTTTTGGTGTTTTTTTTCCTATTTCAACCTTCATAAAAATAGTGTGTTTGTAAATAATATTACAAATTTGTACTTGTCGTAAAGAATAGACTGTCAGCTACAAAATGAGACCAAAATTTGGACAATTGGATGGAAATTGTGGGCACAGTGAACGGTCAAAGCGAGAGATCTACCAAGCCTTAAAATTAAATCGTAAAAACGCCGAATTCGCACGTTTAAGGGGAGAAAAAGCCATTTAAAGTTTTGGTGTTTTTTTTTCCTATTTCAACCTTCATAAAAAATAGTGTGTTTGTAAATAATATTACAAATTTGTACTTGTCGTAAAGAATAGACTGTCAGCTACAAAATGAGACCAAAATTTGACAATCGGATGGAAATTGTGGGCACAGTGAACGGTCAAAGCGAGAAATCTACCAAGCCTTAAAATTAAATCGTAAAAACGCCGAATTCGCACGTTTAAGGGGAGAAAAAGCCATTTAAAGTTTTGGTGTTTTTTTTCCTATTTCAACCTTCATAAAAAATAGTGTGTTTGTAAATAATATTACAAATTTGTACTTGTCGTAAAGAATAGACTGTCAGCTACAAAATGAGACCAAAATTTGGACAATCGGATGGAAATTGTGGGCACAGTGAACGGTCAAAGCGAGAGATCTACCAAGCCTTAAAATTAAATCGTAAAAACGCCGAATTCGCACGTTTAAGGGGAGAAAAAGCCATTTAAAGTTTTGGTGTTTTTTTCCTACTTCAACCTTCATAAAAAATAGTGTGTTTGTAAATAATATTACAAATTTGTACTTGTCGTAAAGAATAGACTGTCAGCTACAAAATGAGACCAAAATTTTGACAATCGGATGGAAATTGTGGGCACAGTGAACGGTCAAAGCGAGAGATCTACCAAGCCTTAAAATTAAATCGTAAAAGCGCCGAATTCGCACGTTTAAGGGGAGAAAAAGCCATTTAAAGTTTTGGTTGTTTTTTTTCCTATTTCAACCTTCATAAAAAATAGTGTGTTTGTAAATAATATTACAAATTTGTACTTGTTGTAAAGAATAGACTGTCAGCTACAAAATGAGACCAAAATTTTGACAATCGGATGGAAATTGTGGGCACAGTGAACGGTCAAAGCGAAAGATCTGCCAAGCCTTAAAATTAAATCGTAAAAACGCCGAATTCGCACGTTTAAGGGGAGAAAAAGCCATTTAAAGTTTTGGTGTTTTTTTTCCTATTTCAACCTTCATAAAAAATAGTGTGTTTGTAAATAATATTACAAATTTGTACTTGTCGTAAAGAATAGACTGTCAGCTACAAAATGAGACCAAAATTTTGACAATCGGATGGAAATTGTGGGCACAGTGAACGGTCAAAGCGAGAGATCTACCAAGCCTTAAAATTAAATCGTAAAAACGCCGAATTCGCACGTTTAAGGGGAGAAAAAGCCATTTAAAGTTTTTGGTGTTTTTTTTCCTATTTCAACCTTCATAAAAAATAGTGTGTTTGTAAATAATATTACAAATTTGTACTTGTCGTAAAGAATAGACTGTCAGCTACAAAATGAGACCAAAATTTTGACAATCGGATGGAAATTGTGGGCACAGTGAACGGTCAAAGCGAAAGATCTACCAAGCCTTAAAATTAAATCGTAAAAACGCCGAATTCGCACGTTTAAGGGGAGAAAAAGCCATTTCAAGTTTTGGTGTTTTTTTTCCTATTTCAACCTTCATAAAAAATAGTGTGTTTGTAAATAATATTACAAATTTGTACTTGTCGTAAAGAATAGACTGTCAGCTACAAAATGAGACCAAAATTTTGACAATCGGATGGAAATTGTGGGCACAGTGAACGGTCAAAGCGAGAGATCTACCAAACCTTAAAATTAAATCGTAAAAACGCCGAATTCGCACGTTTAAGGGGAGAAAAAGCCATTTAAAGTTTTGTGTGTTTTTTTTCCTATTTCAACCTTCATAAAAAATAGTGTGTTTGTAAATAATATTACAAATTTGTACTTGTCGTAAAGAATAGACTGTCAGCTACAAAATGAGACCAAAATTTTGACAATCGGATGGAAATTGTGGGCACAGTGAACGGTCAAAGCGAGAGATCTACCAAGCCTTAAAATTAAATCGTAAAAACGCCGAATTCGCACGTTAAGGGGAGAAAAAGCCATTTAAAGTTTTGGTGTTTTTTTTCCTATTTCAACTTCATAAAAAATAGTGTGTTTGTAAATAATATTACAAATTTGTACTTGTCGTAAAGAATAGACTGTCAGCTACAAAATGAGACCAAAATTTTGACAATCGGATGGAAATTGTGGGCACAGTGAACGGTCAAAGCGAGAGATCTACCAAGCCTTAAAATTAAATCGTAAAAACGCCGAATTCCGCACGTTTAAGGGGAGAAAAAGCCATTTAAAGTTTTGGTGTTTTTTTTCCTATTTCAACCTTCATAAAAAATAGTGTGTTTGTAAATAATATTACAAATTTGTACTTGTCGTAAAGAATAGACTGTCAGCTACAAAATGAGACCAAAATTTTGACAATCGGATGGAAATTGTGGGCACAGTGAACGGTCAAAGCGAGAGATCTACCAAGCCTTAAAATTAAATCGTAAAACGCCGAATTCGCACGTTTAAGGGGAGAAAAAGCCATTTAAAGTTTTGGTGTTTTTTTCCTATTTCAACTTCATAAAAAATAGTGTGTTTGTAAATAATATTACAAATTTGTACTTGTCGTAAAGAATAGACTGTCAGCTACAAAATGAGACCAAAATTTTGACAATCGGATGGAAATTGTGGGCACAGTGAACGGTCAAAGCGAGAGATCTACCAAGCCTTAAAATTAAATCGTTAAAAACGCCGAATTCGCACGTTTAAGGGGAGAAAAAGCCATTTAAAGTTTTGGTGTTTTTTTTTCCTATTTCCACCTTCATAAAAAATAGTGTGTTTGTAAATAATATTACAAATTTGTACTTGTCGTAAAGAATAGACTGTCAGCTACAAAATGAGACCAAAATTTTGACAATCGGATGGAAATTGTGGACACAGTGAACGGTCAAAGCGAGAAATCTACCAAGCCTTAAAATTAAATCGTAAAAACGCCGAATTCGCACGTTTAAGGGGAGAAAAAACCATTTAAAGTTTTGGTGTTTTTTTTCCTATTTCAACCTTCATAAAAAATAGTGTGTTTGTAAATAATATTACAAATTTGTACTTGTCGTAAAGAATAGACTGTCAGCTACAAAATGAGACCAAAATTTTGACAATCGGATGGAAATTGTGGGCACAGTGAACGGTCAAAGCGAGAGATCTACCAAGCCTTAAAATTAAATCGTAAAAACGCCGAATTTGCACGTTTAAGGGGAGAAAAAGCCATTTAAAGTTTTGGTGTTTTTTTTCCTATTTCAACCTTCATAAAAAATAGTGTGTTTGTAAATAATATTACAAATTTGTACTTGTCGTAAAGAATAGACTGTCAGCTACAAAATGAGACCAAAATTTTGACAATCGGATGGAAATTGTGGGCACAGTGAACGGTCAAAGCGAGAGATCTACCAAGCCTTAAAATTAAATCGTAAAAACGCCGAATTTGCACGTTTAAGGGGAGAAAAAGCCATTTAAAGTTTTGGTGTTTTTTTTCCTATTTCAACCTTCATAAAAAATAGTGTGTTTGTAAATAATATTACAAATTTGTACTTGTCGTAAAGAATAGACTGTCAGCTACAAAATGAGACCAAATTTTGACAATCGGATGGAAATTGTGGGCACAGTGAACGGTCAAAGCGAGAGTTCTACCAAGCCTTAAAATTAAATCGTAAAAACGCCGAATTCGCACGTTTAAGGGGAGAAAAAAGCCATTTAAAGTTTTGGTGTTTTTTTTCCTATTTCAACCTTCATAAAAAATAGTGTGTTTGTAAATAATATTACAAATTTGTACTTGTCGTAAAGAATAGACTGTCAGCTACAAAATGAGACCAAAATTTTGACAATCGGATGGAAATTGTGGGCACAGTGAACGGTCAAAGCAAGAGATCTACCAAGCCTTAAAATTAAATCGTAAAAACGCCGAATTCGCACGTTTAAGGGGAGAAAAAGCCATTTAAAGTTTTGGTGTTTTTTTTCCTATTTCAACCTTCATAAAAAATAGTGTGTTTGTAAATAATATTACAAATTTGTACTTGTCGTAAAGAATAGACTGTCAGCTACAAAATGAGACCAAAATTTTGACAATCGGATAGAAATTGTGGGCACAGTGAACGGTCAAAGCAAGAGATCTACCAAGCCTTAAAATTAAATCGTAAAAACGCCGAATTTGCACGTTTAAGGGGAGAAAAAGCCATTTAAAGTTTTGGTGTTTTTTTTTCCTATTTCAACCTTCATAAAAAATAGTGTGTTTGTAAATAATATTACAAATTTGTACTTGTCGTAAAGAATAGACTGTCAGCTACAAAATGAGACCAAAATTTTGACAACCGGATGGAAATTGTGGGCACAGTGAACGGTCAAAGCGAGAGATCTACCAAGCCTTAAAATTAAATCGTAAAAACGCCGAATTCGCACGTTTAAGGGGAGAAAAAGCCATTTAAAGTTTTGGTGTTTTTTTTCCTATTTCAACCTTCATAAAAAATAGTGTGTTTGTAAATAATATTACAAATTTGTACTTGTCGTAAAGAATAGACTGTCAGCTAGAAAATGAGACCAAAATTTTGACAATCGGATGGAAATTGTGGGCACAGTGAACGGTCAAAGCGAGAGATCTACCAAGCCTTAAAATTAAATCGTAAAAACGCCGAATTCGCACGTTTAAGGGGAGAAAAAGCCATTTAAAGTTTTGGTGTTTTTTTTCCTATTTCAACCTTCATAAAAAATAGTGTGTTTGTAAATAATATTACAAATTTGTACTTGTCGTAAAGAATAGACTGTCAGCTACAAAATGAGACCAAAATTTTGACAATCGGATGGAAATTGTGGGCACAGTGAACGGTCAAAGCGAGAGATCTACCAAGCCTTAAAATTAAATCGTAAAAATGCCGAATTCGCACGTTTAAGGGGAGAAAAAGCCATTTAAAGTTTTGGTGTTTTTTTTCCTATTTCAACCTTCATAAAAAATAGTGTGTTTGTAAATAATATTACAAATTTGTACTTGTCGTAAAGAATAGACTGTCAGCTACAAAATGAGACCAAAATTTTGACAATCGGATGGAAATTGTGGGCACAGTGAACGGTCAAAGCGAGAGATCTACCAAGCCTTAAAATTAAATCGTAAAAACGCCGAATTCGCACGTTTAAGGGGAGAAAAAGCCATTTAAAGTTTTGGTGTTTTTTTTCCTATTTCAACCTTCATAAAAAATAGTGTGTTTGTAAATAATATTACAAATTTGTACTTGTCGTAAAGAATAGACTGTCAGCTACAAAATGAGACCAAAATTTTGACAATCGGATGGAAATTGTGGGCACAGTGAACGGTCAAAGCGAGAGATCTACCAAGCCTTAAAATTAAATCGTAAAAACGCCGAATTCGCACGTTTAAGGGGAGAAAAAGCCATTTAAAGTTTTGGTGTTTTTTTTCCTATTTCAACCTTCATAAAAAATAGTGTGTTTGTAAAAAATATTACAAATTTGTACTTGTCGTAAAGAATAGACTGTCAGCTACAAAATGAGACCAAAATTTTGACAATCGGATGGAAATTGTGGGCACAGTGAACGGTCAAAGCGAGAGATCTACCAAGCCTTAAAATTAAATCGTAAAAACGCCGAATTCGCACGTTTAAGGGGAGAAAAAGCCATTAAAGTTTTGGTGTTTTTTTTCCTATTTCAACCTTCATAAAAAATAGTGTGTTTGTAAATAATATTACAAATTTGTACTTGTCGTAAAGAATAGACTGTCAGCTACAAAATGAGACCAAAATTTTGACAATCGGATGGAAATTTGTGGGCACAGTGAACGGTCAAAGCGAGAGATCTACCAAGCCTTAAAATTAAATTCTAAAAGCGCCGAATTCGCACGTTTAAGGGGAGAAAAAGCCATTTAAAGTTTTGGTGTTTTTTTTCCTATTTCAACCTTCATAAAAAATAGTGTGTTTGTAAATAATATTACAAATTTGTACTTGTTGTAAAGAATAGACTGTCAGCTACAAAATGAGACCAAAATTTTGGACAATCGGATGGAAATTGTGGGCACAGTGAACGGTCAAAGCGAAAGATCTGCCAAGCCTTAAAATTAAATCGTAAAAACGCCGAATTCGCACGTTTAAGGGGAGAAAAAGCCATTTAAAGTTTTGGTGTTTTTTTTCCTATTTCAACCTTCATAAAAAATAGTGTGTTTGTAAATAATATTACAAATTTGTACTTGTCGTAAAGAATAGACTGTCAGCTACAAAATGAGACCAAAATTTTGACAATCGGATGGAAATTGTGGGCACAGTGAACGGTCAAAGCGAGAGATCTACCAAGCCTTAAAATTAAATCGTAAAAACGCCGAATTCGCACGTTTAAGGGGAGAAAAAGCCATTTAAAGTTTTGGTGTTTTTTTCCTATTTCAACCTTCATAAAAAATAGTGTGTTTGTAAATAATATTACAAATTTGTACTTGTCGTAAAGAATAGACTGTCAGCTACAAAATGAGACCAAAATTTTGACAATCGGATGAAATTGTGGGCACAGTGAACGGTCAAAGCGAAAGATCTACCAAACCTTAAAATTAAATCGTAAAAACGCCGAATTCGCACGTTTAAGGGGAGAAAAAGCCATTTAAAGTTTTGGTGTTTTTTTTCCTATTTCAACCTTCATAAAAAATAGTGTGTTTGTAAATAATATTACAAATTTGTACTTGTCGTAAAGAATAGACTGTCAGCTACAAAATGAGACCAAAATTTTGACAATCGGATGGAAATTGTGGGCACAGTGAACGGTCAAAGCGAGAGATCTACCAAGCCTTAAAATTAAATCGTAAAAACGCCGAATTCGCACGTTTAAGGGGAGAAAAAGCCATTTAAAGTTTTGGTGTTTTTTTTCCTATTTCAACCTTCATAAAAAATAGTGTGTTTGTAAATAATATTACAAATTTGTACTTGTCGTAAAGAATAGACTGTCAGCTACAAAATGAGACCAAAATTTTGACAATCGGATGGAAATTGTGGGCACAGTGAACGGTCAAAGCGAGAGATCTACCAAGCCTTAAAATTAAATCGTAAAAACGCCGAATTCGCACGTTTAAGGGGAGAAAAGCCATTTAAAGTTTTGGTGTTTTTTTTCCTATTTCAACCTTCATAAAAAATAGTGTGTTTGTAAATAATATTACAAATTTGTACTTGTCGTAAAGAATAGACTGTCAGCTACAAAATGAGACCAAAATTTTGACAATCGGATGGAAATTGTGGGCACAGTGAACGGTCAAAGCGAGAGATCTACCAAGCCTTAAAATTAAATCGTAAAAAACGCCGAATTCGCACGTTTAAGGGGAGAAAAGCCATTTAAAGTTTTGGTGTTTTTTTTCCTATTTCAACCTTCATAAAAAATAGTGTGTTTGTAAATAATATTACAAATTTGTACTTGTCGTAAAGAATAGACTGTCAGCTACAAAATGAGACCAAAATTTTGACAATCGGATGGAAATTGTGGGCACAGTGAACGGTCAAAGCGAGAGATCTACCAAGCCTTAAAATTAAATCGTAAAAACGCCGAATTCGCACGTTTAAGGGGAGAAAAAGCCATTTAAAGTTTTGGTGTTTTTTTTCCTATTTCAACCTTCATAAAAAATAGTGTGTTTGTAAATAATATTACAAATTTGTACTTGTCGTAAAGAATAGACTGTCAGCTACAAAATGAGACCAAAATTTTGACAATCGGATGGAAATTGTGGGCACAGTGAACGGTCAAAGCGAGAGATCTACCAAGCCTTAAAATTAAATCGTAAAAACGCCGAATTCGCACGTTTAAGGGGAGAAAAAGCCATTTAAAGTTTTGGTGTTTTTTTCCTATTTCAACCTTCATAAAAAATAGTGTGTTTGTAAATAATATTACAAATTTGTACTTGTCGTAAAGAATAGACTGTCAGCTACAAAATGAGACCAAAATTTTGACAATCGGATGGAAATTGTGGGCACAGTGAACGGTCAAAGCGAGAGATCTACCAAGCCTTAAAATTAAATCGTAAAAACGCCGAATTCGCACGTTTAAGGGGAGAAAAAGCCATTTAAAGTTTTGGTGTTTTTTTTCCTATTTCAACCTTCATAAAAAATAGTGTGTTTGTAAATAATATTACAAATTTGTACTTGTCGTAAAGAATAGACTGTCAGCTACAAAATGAGACCAAAATTTTGACAATCGGATGGAAATTGTGGGCACAGTGAACGGTCAAAGCGAGAGATCTACCAAGCCTTAAAATTAAATCGTAAAAACGCCGAATTCGCACGTTTAAGGGGAGAAAAAGCCATTTAAAGTTTTGGTGTTTTTTTTCCTATTTCAACCTTCATAAAAAATAGTGTGTTTGTAAATAATATTACAAATTTGTACTTGTCGTAAAGAATAGACTGTCAGCTACAAAATGAGACCAAAATTTTGACAATCGGATGGAAATTGTGGGCACAGTGAACGGTCAAAGCGAGAGAATCTACCAAGCCTTAAAATTAAATCGTAAAAACGCCGAATTCGCACGTTTAAGGGGAGAAAAAGCCATTTAAAGTTTTGGTGTTTTTTTTCCTATTTCAACCTTCATAAAAAATAGTGTGTTTGTAAATAATATTACAAATTTGTACTTGTCGTAAAGAATAGACTGTCAGCTACAAAATGAGACCAAGATTTTGACAATCGGATGGAAATTGTGGGCACAGTGAACGGTCAAAGCGAGAGATCTACCAAGCCTTAAAATAAATCGTAAAAACGCCGAATTCGCACGTTTAAGGGGAGAAAAAGCCATTTTAAAGTTTTGGTGTTTTTTTTCCTATTTCAACCTTCATAAAAATAGTGTGTTTGTAAATAATATTACAAATTTGTACTTGTCGTAAAGAATAGACTGTCAGCTACAAAATGAGACCAAAATTTTGACAATCGGATGGAAATTGTGGGCACAGTGAACGGTCAAAGCGAGAGATCTACCAAGCCTTAAAATTAAATCGTAAAAACGCCGAATTCGCACGTTTAAGGGGAGAAAAAGCCATTTAAAGTTTTGGTGTTTTTTTCCTATTTCAACCTTCAATAAAAAATAGTGTGTTTGTAAATAATATTACAAATTTGTACTTGTCGTAAAGAATAGACTGTCAGCTACAAAATGAGACCAAAATTTTGACAATCGGATGGAAATGTGAACGTCAAAGCGAGTAAAGTTTTGGTGTTTTTTTTTCCTATTTCATACCTTCATAAAAAATAGTGTTTTGTAAAGTAATATTAACAAATTTGACTTGTCCGTAAAGAATAGACTGTGCAGCTAAAAATGAGACCAAAATTTTTTGACAAATCGGATGGGAA
>CAXAJY010000031.1:0-95173 GCA_963969285.1 Odontomyia ornata | reverse complement strand
CGACAAGTACCAAATTTGTAATATTATTTACAAACACACTATTTTTTATGAAGGTTGAAATAGGAAAAAAAAACACCAAAGCTTTAAATGGCTTTTTCTCCCCTTAAACGTGCGAATTCGGCGTTTTTACCCCTTAAACGTGCAAATTCGGCGTTTTTACGATTTAATTTTAAGGCTTGGTAGATCTCTAGCTTTGACCGTTTACTGTGCCCACAATTTCTATCCGATTGTCAAAATTTTGGTTTCATTTTGTAGCTGCCAGTCTATTCTTCACGACAAGTACAAATTTGTAATATTATTTACAAATACACTATTTTTTATGAAGGTTGAAATAGGAAAAAAAACACCAAAACTTTAAATGGCTTTTTCTCCCCTTAAACGTGCGAATTCGGCATTTTTACGATTTAATTTTAAGGCTTGGTAGATTTCTAGCTTTGACCGTTCACTGTGCCCACAATTTCTATCCGATTGTCAAAATTTTGGTCTCATTTTGTAGCTGCCAGTCTATTCTTTACGACAAGTACAAATTTGTAATATTATTTACAAATACACTATTTTTTATGAAGGTTGAAATAGGAAAAAAAACACCAAAACTTTAAATGGCTTTTTCTCCCCTTAAACGTGCGAATTCGGCGTTTTTACGATTTAATTTTAAGGCTTGGTAGATCTCTAGCTTTGACCGTTCACTGTGCCCACAATTTCTATCCGATTGTCAAAATTTTGGTCTCATTTTGTAGCTGCCAGTCTATTCTTTACGACAAGTACAAATTTGTAATATTATTTACAAATACACTATTTTTATGAAGGTTGAAATAGGAAAAAAAACACCAAAACTTTAAATGGCCTTTTCTCCCCTTAAACGTGCGAATTCGGCTTTTTTACGATTTAATTTTAAGGCTTGGTAGATCTCTAGCTTTGACCGTTCACTGTGCCCACAATTTCTATCCGATTGTCAAAATTTTGGTCTCATTTTGTAGCTGCCAGTCTATTCTTTACGACAAGTACAAATTTGTTATATTATTTACAAAGACACTATTTTTCATGAAGGTTGAAATAGGAAAAAAAACACCAAAACTTTAAATGGCTTTTTCTCCCTTAAACGTGCGAATTCGGCGTTTTTTACGATTTAATTTTAAGGCTTGGTAGATCTCTAGCTTTGACCGTTCACTGTGCCCACATTTCTATCCGATTGTCAAAATTTTGGTCTCATTTTGTAGCTGCCAGTCTATTCTTTACGACAAGTACAAATTTGTAATATTATTTACAAATACACTATTTTTTATGAAGGTTGAAATAGGAAAAAAAACACCAAAACTTTACATGGCTTTTTCTCCCCTTAAACGTGCGAATTCGGCGTTTTTACGATTTAATTATAAGGCTTGGTAGATCTCTAGCTTTGACCGTTTACTGTGCCCACAATTTCTATCCGATTGTCAAAATTTTGGTCTCATTTTGTAGCTGCCAGTCTATTCTTTACGACAAGTACAAATTTGTAATATTATTTACAAATACACTATTTTTTATGAAGGTTGAAATAGAAAAAAAAACACCAAAACTTTAAATGGCTTTTTCTCCCCTTAAACGTGCGAATTCGGCGTTTTTACGATTTAATTTTAAGGCTTGGTAGATCTCTAGCTTTGACCGTTCACTGTGCCCACAATTTCTATCCGATTGTCAAAATTTTGGTCTGATTTTGTAGCTGCCGGTCTATTCTTAAAGACAAGTACAAATTTGTAATATTATTTACAAAGACACTATTTTTTATGAAGGTTGAAATAGGAAAAAAAACACCAAAACTTTAAATGGCTTTTTCTCTAGATCTCTAGCTTTGACCGTTCACTGTGCCCACAATTTCAATTCGATTGTCAAAATTTTGGTCTCATTTTGTGGCTGCCAGTCTATTCTTTACGACAAGTACAAATTTGTAATATTATTTACAAATACACTATTTTTTATGAAGGTTGAAATAGGAAAAAAAACACCAAAACTTTAAATGGCTTTTTCTCCCCTTAAACGTGCGAATTCGGCGTTTTTACGATTTAATTTTAAGGCTTGGTAGATCTCTAGCTTTGTCCGTTCACTGTGCCCACAATTTCTATCCGATTGTCAAAATTTTGGTCTCATTTTGTAGCTGCCAGTCTATTCTTTACGACAAGTACAAATTTGTAATATTATTTACAAAAACACTATTTTTTATGAAGGTTGAAATAGGAAAAAAAACACCAAAACTTTAAATGGCTTTTTCTCCCCTTAAACGTGCGAATTCGGCGTTTTTACGATTTAATTTTAAGGCTTGGTAGATCTCTAGCTTGGACCGTTCACTGTGCCCACAATTTCTATCTGATTGTCAAAATTTTGGTCTCATTTTGTAGCTGCCAGTCTATTCTTTACGACAAGTACAAATTTGTAATATTATTTACAAAGACACTATTTTTTATGAAGGTTGAAATAGGAAAAAAAACACCAAAACTTTAAATGGCTTTTTCTCCCCTTAAACGTGCGAATTCGGCGTTTTTACGATTTAATTTTAAGGCTTGGTAGATCTCTAGCTTTGACCGTTCACTGTGCCCACAATTTCTATCCGATTGTCAAAATTTTGGTCTCATTTTGTAGCTGCCTGTCTATTCTTTACGACAAGTACAAATTTGTAATATTATTTACAAATACACTATTTTTTATGAAGGTTGAAATAGGAAAAAAAAACACCAAAACTTTAAATGGCTTTTTCTCCCCTTAAACGTGTGAATTCGGCGTTTTTACGATTTAATTTTAAGGCTTGGTAGATCTCTAGCTTTGACCGTTTACTGTGCCCACAATTTCTATCTGATTGTCAAAATTTTGGTCTCATTTTGTAGCTGTCAGTCTATTCTTTACGACAAGTACAAATTTGTAATATTATTTACAAAGACACTATTTTTTATGAAGGTTGAAATAGGACAAAAACACCAAAACTTTAAATGGCTTTTTATCCCCTTAAACGTGCGAATTTGGCGTTTTTACGATTTAATTTTAAGGCTTGGTAGATCTCTAGCTTTGACCGTCCACTGTGCGCACGCACAATTCTCTATTCGATTGTCAAAATTTTGGTCTCATTTTGTAGCTGCCAGTCTATTCTTTACGACAAGTACAAATTTGTAGTATTATTTACAAATACACTATTTTTTATGAAGGTTGAAATAGAAAAAAAAACACCAAAACTTTAAATGGCTTTTTCTCCCCTTAAACGTGCGAATTCGGCGTTTTTACGATTTAATTTTAAGGCTTGGTAGATCTCTAGCTTTGACCGTTCACTGTGCCCACAATTTCTATCCGATTGTCAAAATTTTGGTCTCATTTTGTAGCTGCCAGTCTATTCTTCACGACAAGTACAAATTTGTAATATTATTTACAAATACACTATTTTTTATGAAGGTTGAAATAGGAAAAAAAACACCAAAACTTTAAATGGCTTTTTCTCCCCTTAAACGTGCGAATTCGGCGTTTTTACGATTTAATTTTAAGGTGTGGTAGATTTCTAGCTTTGACCGTTCACTGTGCCCACAATTTCTATCCGATTGTCAAAATCTTGGTCTCATTTTGTAGCTGCCAGTCTATTCTTTACGACAAGTACAAATTTGTAATATTATTAACAATTCACTATTTTTTATGAAGGTTGAAATAGGAAAAAAAACACCAAAACTTTAAATGGCTTTTTCTCCCCTTAAACGTGCGAATTCGGCGTTTTTACGATTTAATTTTAAGGCTTGGTAGATCTCTAGCTTTGACCGTTCACTGTGCTCACAATTTCTATTCGATTGTCAAAATTTTGGTCTCATTTTGTAGCTTCCAGTCTATTCTTTACGACAAGTACAAATTTGTAATATTATTTACAAATACACTATTTTTTATGAAGGTTGAAATAGGAAAAAAAACACCAAAACTTTAAATGGCTTTTTCTCCCCTTAAACGTGCGAATTCGGCGTTTTTACGATTTAATTTTAAGGCTTGGTAGATCTCTAGCTTTGACCGTTTACTGTGCCCACAATTTCTATCCGATTGTCAAAATTTTGGTCTCATTTTGTAGCTGCCAGTCTATTCTTTACGACAAGTACAAATTTGTAATATTATTACAAAGACACTATTTTTCATGAAGGTTGAAATAGGAAAAAAAACACCAAAACTTTTAAATGGCTTTTTCTCCCCTTAAACGTGCGAATTCGGCGTTTTTACGATTTAATTTTAAGGCTTGGTAAGATCTCTAGCTTTGACCGTTCACTGTGCCCACATTTCTATCCGATTGTCAAAATTTTGGTCTCATTTTGTAGCTGCCAGTCTATTCTTTACGACAAGTACAAATTTGTATAGTATTTACAAATACACTATTTTTTATGAAGGTTGAAATAGGAAAAAAAACACCAAAACTAAAAATGGCTTTTCTCCCCTTAAACGTGCGAATTCGGCGTTTTTACGATTTAATTTTAAGGCTTGGTAGATCTCTAGCTTTGACCGTTCACTGTGCCCACCATTTCTATCCGATTGTCAAAATTTTGGTCTCATTTTGTAGCTGCCAGTCTATTCTTTACGACAAGTACAAATTTGAAATATTATTTACAAAAACACTATTTTTTATGAAGGTTGAAATAGGAAAAAAAACACCAAAACTTTAAATGGCTTTTTCTCCCCTTAAACGTGCGAATTCGGCGTTTTTACGATTTAATTTTAAGGCTTGGTAGATCTCTAGCTTTGACCGTTCACTGTGCCCACAATTTCTATCCGATTGTCAAAATTTTGGTCTCATTTTGTAGCTGCCAGTCTATTCTTTACGACAAGTACAAATTTGTAATATTATTTACAAAGACACTATTTTTATGAAGGTTGAAACAGGAAAAAAAACACCAAAACTTTTAAATGGCTTTTTCTCTAGATCTCTAGCTTTGACCGTTCACTGTGCCCACAATTTCTATTCGATTGTCTAAATTTTGGTCTCATTTTGTAGCTGCCAGTCTATTCTTTACGACAAGTACAAATTTGTAATATTATTTACAAATACACTATTTTTTATGAAGGTTGAAATAGGAAAAAAAACACCATAACTTTAAATGGCTTTTTCTCCCCTTAAACGTGCGAATTCGGCGTTTTTACGATTTAATTTTAAGGCTTGGTAGATCTCTAGCTTTGGCCGTTCACTGTGCCCACAATTTCTATCCGATTGTCAAAATATTGGTCTCATTTTGTAGCTGCTAGTCTATTCTTTACGACAAGTACAAATTTGTAATATTATTTACAAATACACTATTTTTTATGAAGGTTGAAATAGGAAAAAAAACACCAAAACTTTAAATGGCTTTTTCTCCCCTTAAACGTGCGAATTCGGCGTTTTTACGATTTAATTTAAAGGCTTGGTAGATCTCTAGCTTTGACCGTTCACTGTGCCCACAATTTCTATCCGATTGTCAAAATTTTGGTCTCATTTTGTAGCTGCCAGTCTATTCTTTACGACAAGTACAAATTTGTAATATTATTTACAAAAACACTATTTTTTATGAAGGTTGAAATAGGGAAAAAAACACCAAAACTTTAAATGGCTTTTTCTCCCCTTAAACGTGTGAATTCGGCGTTTTTACGATTTAATTTTAAGGCTTGGTAGATTCTCTAGCTTTGACCGTTCACTGTGCCCACAATTTCTATCCGATTGTCAAAACTTTGGTCTCATTTTGTAGCTGCCAGTCTATTCTTTACGACAAGTATAAATTTGTAATATTATTTACAAATACACTATTTTTTATGAAGGTTGAAATAGGAAAAAAAACACCAAAACTTTAAATGGCTTTTTCTCACCTTAAACGTGCAAATTCGGCGTTTTTACGATTTAATTTTAAGGCTTGGTAGATCTCTAGCTTTGACCGTTCACTGTGCCCACAATTTCTATCCGATTGTCAAATTTTTGGTCTCATTTTGTAGCTGCCAGTCTATTCTTTACGACAAGTACAAATTTGTAATATTATTTACAAATACACTATTTTTTATGAAGGTTGAAATAGGAAAAAAAACACCAAAACTTTAAATGGCTTTTTCTCCCCTTAAACGTGCGAATTCGGCGTTTTTACGATTTAATTTTAAGGCTTGGTAGATTTCTAGCTTTGACCGTTCACTGTGCCCACAATTTCTATCCGATTGTCAAAATTTTGGTCTCATTTTGTAGCTGCCAGTCTATTCTTTACGACAAGTACAAATTTGTAATATTATTTACAAATACACTATTTTTTATGAAGGTTGAAATAGGAAAAAAAACACCAAAACTTTAAATGGCTTTTTCTCCCCTTAAACGTGCGAATTCGGCGTTTTTTACAATTTAATTTTAAGGCTTGGGATCTCTAGCTTTGACCGTTCACTGTGCCCACAATTTCTATCCGATTGTCAAAATTTTGGTCTCATTTTGTAGCTGCCAGTCTATTCTTTACGACAAGTACAAATTTGTAATATTATTTACAAAGACACTATTTTTTATGAAGGTTGAAATAGGAAAAAAAACACCAAAACTTTAAATGGCTTTTTCTCCCCTTAAACGTGCGAATTCGGCGTTTTTACGATTTAATTTTAAGGCTTGGTAGATCTCTAGCTTTGACCGTTCACTGTGCCCACAATTTCTATCCGATTGTCAAAATTTTGGTCTCATTTTGTAGCTGCTAGTCTATTCTTTACGACAAGTACAAATTTGTAATATTATTTACAAATACACTATTTTTTATGAAGGTTGAAATAGGAAAAAAAACACCAAAACTTTAAATGGCTTTTTCTCCCCTTAAACGTGCGAATTCGGCGTTTTTACGATTTAATTTTAAGGCTTGGTAGATCTCTAGCTTTGACCGTTTACTGTGCCCACAATTTCTATCTGATTGTCAAAATTTTGGTCTCATTTTGTAGCTGCCAGTCTATTCTTTACGACAAGTACAAATTTGTAATATTATTTACAAATACACTATTTTTTATGAAGGTTGAAATAGGAAAAAAAACACCAAAACTTTAAATGGCTTTTTCTCCCCTTAAACGTGCGAATTCGGCGTTTTTATGATTTAATTTTAAGGCTTGGTAGATCTCTAGCTTTGACCGTTCACTGTGCCCACAATTTCTATCCGATTGTCAAAATTTTGGTCTCATTTTGTAGCTGCCAGTCTATTCTTTACGACAAGTACAAATTTGTAATATTATTTACAAATACACTATTTTTTATGAAGGTTGAAATAGGAAAAAAAACACCAAAACTTTAAATGGCTTTTTCTCCCCTTAAACGTGCGAATTCGGCGTTTTTACGATTTAATTTTAAGGCTTGGTAGATCTCTAGCTTTGACCGTTCACTGTGCCCACAATTTCTATCCGATTGTCAAAATTTTGGTCTCATTTTGTAGCTGCCAGTCTATTCTTTACGACAAGTACAAATTTGTAATATTATTTACAAAGACACTATTTTTTATGAAGGTTGAAATAGGAAAAAAAACACCAAAACTTTAGATGGCTTTTTCTCCCCTTAAACGTGCGAATTTGGCGTTTTTACGATTTAATTTTAAGGCTTGGTAGATCTCTAGCTTTGACCGTTCACTGTGCCCACAATTACTATCCGATTGTCAAAATTTTGATCTCATTTTGTAGCTGCCAGTCCATTCTTTACGACAAGTACAAATTTGTAATATTATTTACAAAGACACTATTTTTCATGAAGGTTGAAATAGGAAAAAAAACACCAAAACTTTAAATGGCTTTTTCTCCCCTTAAACGTGCGAATTCGGCGTTTTTACGATTTAATTTTAAGGCTTGGTAGATCTCTAGCTTTGGCCGTTTACTGTGCCCACAATTTCTATCCGATTGTCAAAATTTTGGTCTCATTTTATAGCTGCCAGTCTATTCTTTACGACAAGTACAAATTTGTAATATTATTTACAAATACACTATTTTTTATGAAGGTTGAAATAGGAAAAAAAACACCAAAACTTTAAATGGCTTTTTCTCCCCTTAAACGTGCGAATTCGGCGTTTTTACGATTTAATTTTAAGGTTTGGTAGATCTTTAGCTTTGACCGTTCACTGTGCCCACAATTTCTATCCGATTGTCAAAATTTTGGTCTCATTTTGTAGCTGCCAGTCTATTCTTTACGACAAGTACAAATTTGTAATATTATTTACAAAGACACTATTTTTTATGAAGGTTGAAATAGGAAAAAAAACACCAAAACTTTAAATGGCTTTTTCTCCCCTTAAACGTGCGAATTCGGCGTTTTTACGATTTAATTTTAAGGCTTGGTAGATCTCTAGCTTTGACCGTTCACTGTGCCCACAATTTCTATTCGATTGTCAAAATTTTGGTCTCATTTTGTAGCTGCCAGTCTATTCTTTACGACAAATACAAATTTGTAATATTATTTACAAATACACTATTTTTTATGAAGGTTGAAATAGAAAAAAAAACACCAAAACTTTAAATGGCTTTTTCTCCCCTTAAGCGTGCGAATTCGGCGTTTTTACGATTTAATTTTAAGGCTTGGTAGATCTCTAGCTTTGACCGTTCACTGTGCCCACAATTTCTATCCGATTGTCAAAATTTTGGTCTCATTTTGTAGCTGCCGTCTATTCTTTACGACAAGTACAAATTTGTAATATTATTTACAAAACCACTATTTTTTATGAAGGTTGAAATCGGAAAAAAAACACCAAAACTTTAAATGGCTTTTTCTCCCCTTAAACGTGCGAATTCGGCGTTTTTACGATTTAATTTTAAGGCTTGGTAGATCTCTAGCTATGACCGTTTACTGTGCCCACAATTTCTATCCGATTGTCAAAATTTTGGTCTCATTTTGTAGCTGCCAGTCTATTCTTTACGACAAGTACAAATTTGTAATATTATTTACAAATACACTATTTTTTATGAAGGTTGAAATAGGAAAAAAAACACCAAAACTTTAAATGGCTTTTTCTCCCCTTAAACGTGCGAATTCGGCGTTTTTACGATTTAATTTTAAGGCTTGGTAGATCTCTAGCTTTGACCGTTCACTGTGCCCACAATTTCTATCCGATTGTCAAAATTTTGGTTTCATATTGTAGCTGGTAGTCTATTCTTTACGACAAGTACAAATTTGTGATATTATTTACAAATACACTATTTTTTATGAAGGTTGAAATAGGAAAAAAAACACCAAAACTTTAAATGGCTTTTTATCCCCTTAAACGTGCGAATTCGGCGTTTTTACGATTTAATTTTAAAGCTTGGTAGATCTCTAGCTTTGACCGTTCACTGTGCCCACAATTTCTATCCGATTGTCAAAATTTTGGTCTCATTTTGTAGCTGCCAGTCTATTCTTTACGACAAGTACAAATTTGTAATATTATTTACAAATACACTATTTTTTATGAAGGTTGAAATAGAAAAACAACACCAAAACTTTAAATGGCTTTTTCTCCCCTTAAACGTGCGAATTCGGCGTTTTTACGATTCAATTTTAAGGCTTGGTAGATCTCTAGCTTTGACCGTTCACTGTGCCCACAATTTCTATCCGATTGTCAAAATTTTGGTCTCATTTTGTAGCTGCCAGTCTATTCTTTACGACAAGTACAAATTTGTAATATTATTTACAAATACACTATTTTTTATGAAGGTTGAAATAGGAAAAAAAACACCAAAACTTTAAATGGCTTTTTCTCCCCTTAAACGTGTGAATTCGGCGTTTTTACGATTTAATTTTAAGGCTTGGTAGATCTCTAGCTTTGACCGTTCACTGTGCCCACAATTTCTATCCGATTGTCAAAATTTTGGTCTCATTTTGTAGCTGCCAGTCTATTCTTTACGACAAGTACAAATTTGTAATATTATTTACAAATACACTATTTTTTATGAAGGTTGAAATAGGAAAAAAAACACCAAAACTTTAAATGGCTTTTTCTCCCCTTAAACGTGTGAATTCGGCGTTTTTACGATTTAATTTTAAGGCTTGGTAGATCTCTAGCTTTGACCGTTCACTGTGCCCACAATTTCTATCCGATTGTCAAAATTTTGGTCTCATTTTGTAGCTGCCAGTCTATTCTTTACGACAAGTACAAATTTGTAATATTATTTACAAATACACTATTTTTTATGAAGGTTGAAATAGGAAAAAAAACACCAAAACTTTAAATGGCTTTTTCTCCCCTTAAACGTGCGAATTCGGCGTTTTTACGATTTAATTTTAAGGCTTGGTAGATCTCTAGCTTTGACCGTTCACTGTGCCCACAATTTTCATCCAATTGTCAAAATTTTATTCTCATTTTGTAGCTGCCAGTCTATTCTTTACGACAAGTACAAATTTGTAATATTATTTACAAATACACTATTTTTTATGAAGGTTGAAATAGGAAAAAAAACACCAAAACTTTAAATGGCTTTTTCTCCCCTTAAACGTGCGAATTCGGCGTTTTTACGATTTAATTTTAAGGCTTGGTAGATCTCTAGCTTTGACCGTTTACTGTGCCCACAAATTCTATCCGATTGTCAAAATATTGGTCTCATTTTGTAGCTGCCAGTCTATTCTTTACGACAAGTACAAATTTGTAATATTATTTACAAATACACTATTTTTTATGAAGGTTGAAATAGGAAAAAAAACACCAAAACTTTAAATGGCTTTTTCTCCCCTTAAACGTGCGAATTCGGCGTTTTTACGATTTAATTTTAAGGCTTGGTAGATCTCTAGCTTTGACCGTTCACTGTGCCCACAATTTCTATCCGATTGTCAAAATTTTGGTCTCATTTTGTAGCTGCCAGTCTATTCTTTACGACAAGTACAAATTTGTAATATTATTTACAAATACACTATTTTTTATGAAGGTTGAAATAGGAAAAACAACACCAAAACTTTAAATGGCTTTTTTTCCCCTTAAACGTGCGAATTCGGCGTTTTTACGATTTAATTTTAAGGCTTGGTAGATCTCTAGCTTTGACCGTTAACTGTGCCCACAATTTCTATCCGATTGTCAAAATTTTGGTCTCATTTTGTAGCTGCCAGTCTATTCTTTACGACAAGTACAAATTTGTAATATTATTTACAAAGACACTATTTTTTATGAAGGTTGAAATAGGAAAAAAAACACCAAAACTTTAAATGGCTTTTTCTCCCCTTAAACGTGCGAATTCGGCGTTTTTACGATTTAATTTTAAGGCTTGGTAGATCTCTAGCTTTGACCGTTTACTGTGCCCACAATTTCTATCCGATTGTCAAAATTTTGGTCTCATTTTGTAGCTGCCAGTCTATTCTTTACGACAAGTACAAATTTGTAATATTATTTACAAATACACTATTTTTTATGAAGGTTGAAATAGGAAAAAAAACACCAAAACTTTAAATGGCTTTTTCTCCCCTTAAACGTGCGAATTCGGCGTTTTTACGATTTAATTTTAAGGCTTGGTAGATCTCTAGCTTTGACCGTTCACTGTGCGGACAATTTCTATCCGATTGTCAAAATTTTGGTCTCATTTTGTAGCTGCTAGTCTATTCTTTACGACAAGTACAAATTTGTAATATTATTTACAAATACACTATTTTTTATGAAGGTTGAAATAGGAAAAAAAACACCAAAACTTTAAATGGCTTTTTCTCCCCTTAAACGTGCGAATTCGGCGTTTTTACGATTTAATTTTAAGGCTTGGTAGATCTCTAGCTTTGACCGTTCACTGTGCCCACAATTTCTATCCGATTGCCAAAATTTTGATTTCATTTTGTAGCTGCCAGTCTATTCTTTACGACAAGTACAAATTTGTAATATTATTAACAATTCACTATTTTTTATGAAGGTTGAAATAGGAAAAAAAACACCAAAACTTTAAATGGCTTTTTCTCCCCTTAAACGTGCGAATTCAGCGTTTTCACGATTTAATTTTAAGGCTTGGTAGATCTCTAGCTTTGACCGTTCACTGTGCCCACAATTTCTATCCGATTGTCAAAATTTTGGTCTCATTTTGTAGCTGCCAGTCTATTCTTTACGACAAGTACAAATTTGTAATATTATTTACAAATACACTATTTTTTATGAAGGTTGAAATAGAAAAAAAAAACACCAAAACTTTAAATGGCTTTTTCTCCCCTTAAACGTGCGAATTCGGCGTTTTTACGATTTAATTTTAAAGCTTGGTAGATCTCTAGCTTTGACCGTTCACTGTGCCCACAATTTCTATCCCATTGTCAAAATTTTGGTCTCATTTTGTAGCTGCCAGTCTATTCTTTACGACAAGTACAAATTTGTAATATTATTTACAAATACACTATTTTTTATGAAGGTTGAAATAGGAAAAAAAACACCAAAACTTTAAATGGCTTTTTCTCCCCTTAAACGTGCAAATTCGGCGTTTTTACGATTTAATTTTAAGGCTTGGTAGATCTCTAGCTTTGACCGTTCACTGTGCCCACAATTTCTATCCGATTGTCGAAATTTTGGTCTCATTTTGTAGCTGCCAGTCTATTCTTTACGACAAGTACAAATTTGTAATATTATTTACAAATACACTATTTTTCATGAAGGTTGATATAGGAAAAAAAAACACCAAAACTTTAACTGGCTTTTTCTCCCCTTAAACGTGCGAATTCGGCGTTTTTACGATTTAATTTTAAGGCTTGGTAGATCTCAAGCTTTGAGTGTTCACTGTGCCCACAATTTCTATCCGATTGTCAAAATTTTGGGCTCATTTCGTAGCTGCTAGTCTATTCTTTACGACAAGTACAAATTTGTAATATTATTTACAAATACACTATTTTTTATGAAGGTTGAAATAGGAAAAAAAACACCAAAACTTTAAATGGCCTTTTCTCCCCTTAAACGTGCGAATTCGGCGTTTTTACGATTTAATTTTAAGGCTTGGTAGATCTCTAGCTTTGACCGTTCACTGTGCCCACAATTTCTATCCGATTGTCAAAATTTTGGTCTCATTTTGTAGCTGCCAGTCTATTCTTTACGACAAGTACAAATTTGTAATATTATTTACAAATACACTATTTTTTATGAAGGTTGAAATAGGAAAAAAAACACCAAAACTTTAAATGGCTTTTTCTCCCCTTAGACGTGCGAATTCGGCGTTTTTACGATTTAATTTTAAGGCTTGGTAGATCTCTAGCTTTGACCGTTCGCTGTGCCCACAATTTCTATCCGATTGTCAAAATTTTGGTCTCATTTTGTAGCTGCCAGTCTATTCTTTACGACAAGTACAAATTTGTAATATTATTTACAAATACACTATTTTTTATGAAGGTTGAAATAGGAAAAAAAACACCAAAACTTTAAATGGCTTTTTCTCCCCTTAAACGTGCGAATTCGGCGTTTTTACGATTTAATTTTAAGGCTTGGTAGATCTCTAGCTTTGACCGTTCACTGTGCTCACAATTTCTATCCGATTGTCAAAATTTTGGTCTCATTTTGTAGCTGCCAGTCTATTCTTTACAACAAGTGCAAATTTGTAATATTATTTACAAATACACTATTTTTTATGAAGGTTGAAATAGGAAAAAAACACCAAAACTTTAAATGGCTTTTTCTCCCCTTAAACGTGCAAATTCGGCGTTTTTACGATTTAATTTTAAGGCTTGGTAGATCTCTAGCTGTGACCGTTCACTGTGCCCACAATTTCTATTCGATTGTCAAAATTTTGGTCTCATTTTGTAGCTGCCAGTCTATTCTTTACGACAAGTACAAATTTGTAATATTATTTACAAATACACTATTTTTTATGAAGGTTGAAATAGGAAAAAAAACACCAAAACTTTAAATGGCTTTTTCTCCCCTTAAACGTGCAAATTTGGCGTTTTTAAGATTTAATTTTAAGGCTTGGTAGATCTTTAGCTTTGACCGTTCACTGTGCCCACAATTTCTATCCGATTGTCAAAATTTTGGTCTCATTTTGTAGCTGCCGGTCTATTCTTTACGACAAGTACAAATTTGTAATATTATTTACAAATACACTATTTTTTATGAAGGTTGAAATAGGAATAAAAAACACCAAACCTTTAAATGGCTTTTTCTCCCCTTAACCGTGCGAATTCGGCGTTTTTACGATTTAATTTTAAGGCTTGGTAGATCTCTAGCTTTGACCGTTTACTGTGCCCACAATTTCTATCCGATTGTCAAAATTTTGGTCTCATTTTGTAGCTGCCAGTCTATTCTTTACGACAAGTACAAATTTGTAATATTATTTACAAATACACTATTTTTTATGAAGGTTGAAATAGGAAAAAAAACACCAAAACTTTAAATGGCTTTTTCTCCCCTTAAACGTGCGAATCCGGCGTTTTTACGATTTAATTTTAAGGCTTGGTAGATCTCTAGCTTTGACCGTTTACTGTGCTCACAATTTCTATCCGATTGTCAAAATTTTGGTCTCATTTTGTAGCTGCCAGTCTATTCTTTACGACAAGTACGAATTTGTAATATTATTTACAAATACACTATTTTTTATGAAGGTTGAAATAGGAAAAAAAGCACCAAAACTTTAAATGGCTTTTTCTCCCCTTAAACGTGCGAATTCGGCGTTTTTACGCTTTAATTTTAAGGCTTGGTAGATCTCTAGCTTTGACCGTTCACTGTGCCCACAATTTCTATCCGATTGTCAAAATTTTGGTCTCATTTTGTAGCTGCCAGTCTATTCTTTACGACAAGTACAAATTTGTAATACTATTTACAAATACACTATTTTTGATGAAGGTTGAAATAGGAAAAAAAACACCAAAACTTTAAATGGCTTTTTCTCCCCTTAAACGTGCGAATTCGGCGTTTTTACGATTTAATTTTAAGGCTTGGTAGATCTCTAGCTTTGACCGTTCACTGTGCCCACAATTTCTATTCGATTGTCAAAATTTTGGTGTCATTTTGTAGCTGCCAGTCTATTCTTTACGACAAGTACAAATTTGTTATATTATTTACAAATACACTATTTTTTATGAAGGTTGAAATAGGAAAAAAACACCAAAACTTTAAATGGCTTTTTCTCCCCTTAAACGTGCAAATTCGGCGTTTTTACGATTTAATTTTAAGGCTTGGTAGATTTCTAGCTTTGACCGTTTACTGTGCCCACAATTTCTATCCGATTGTCAAAATTTTGGTCTCATTTTGTAGCTGCCAGTCTATTCTTTACGACAAGTACAAATTTGTAATATTATTTACAAATACACTATTTTTTATGAAGGTTGAAATAGGAAAAAAAAACACCAAAACTTTAAATGGCTTTTTCTCCCCTTAAACGTGCGAATTCGGCGTTTTTACGATTTAATTTTAAGGCTTGGTAGATCTCTAGTTTTGACCGTTCACTGTGCCCACAATTTCTATACGATTGTCAAAATTTTGGTCTCATTTTGTAGCTGCCAGTCTATTCTTTACGACAAGTACAAATTTGTAATATTATTTACAAATACACTATTTTTTATGAAGGTTGAAATAGGAAAAAAAAACACCAAAACTTTATATGGCTTTTTCTCCCCTTAAACGTGCGAATTCGGCGTTTTTACGATTTAATTTTAAGGCTTGGTAGATCTCTAGCTTTGACCGTTTACTGTGCCCACAATTTCTATCCGATTGTCAAAATTTTGGTCTCATTTTGTAGCTGCCAGTCTATTCTTTACGACACGTACAAATTTGTAATATTATTTACAAATACACTATTTTTTATGAAGGTTGAAATAGGAAAAAAAACACCAAAACTTTAAATGGCTTTTTCTCCCCTTAGACGTGCGAATTCGGCGTTTTTACGATTTAATTTTAAGGCTTGGTAGATTTCTAGCTTTGACCGTTTACTGTGCCCACAATTTCTATCCGATTGTCAAAATTTTGGTCTCATTTTGTAGCTGCCAGTCTATTCTTTACGACAAGTACAAATTTGTAATATTATTTACAAATACACTATTTTTTATGAAGGTTGAAATAGGAAAAAAAACACCAAAACTTTAAATGGCTTTTTCTCCCCTTAAACGTGCGAATTCGGCGTTTTTACGATTTAATTTTAAGGCTTGGTAGATCTCTAGCTTTGACCGTTCACTGTGCCCACAATTTCTATCCGATTGTCAAAATTTTGGTCTCATTTTGTAGCTGCCAGTCTATTCTTTACGACAAGTACAAATTTGTAATATTATTTACAAAGACACTATTTTTATGAAGGTTGAAACAGGAAAAAAAAACACCAAAACTTTAAATGACTTTTTCTCCCCTTAAACGTGCGAATTCGGCGTTTTTACGATTTAATTTTAAGGCTTGGTAGATCTCTAGCTTTGACCGTTCACTGTGTCCACAATTTCTATCCGATTGTCAAAATTTTGGTCTCATTTTGTAGATGCCAGTCTATTCTTTACGACAAGTACAAATTTGTAATATTATTTACAAATACACTATTTTTTATGAAGGTTGAAATAGGAAAAAAAACACCAAAACTTTAAATGGCTTTTTCTCCCCTTGAACGTGCGAATTCGGCGTTTTTACGATTTAATTTTAAGGCTTGGTAGATCTCTAGCTTTGAGCGTTTACTGTGCCCACAATTTCTATCCGATTGTCAAAATTTTGGTCTCATTTTGTAGCTGCCAGTCTATTCTTTACGACAAGTACAAATTTGTAATATTATTTACAAAGACACTATTTTTTATGAAGGTTGAAATAGGAAAAAAAAACACCAAAACTTTAAATGGCTTTTTCTCCCCTTAAACGTGCGAATTCGGCGTTTTTACGATTTAATTTTAAGGCTTGGTAGATCCCTAGCTTTGACCGTTTACTGTGCCCACAATTTCTATCCGATTGTGAAAATTTTGGTCTCATTTTGTAGCTGCCAGTCTATTCTTTACGACAAGTACAAATTTGTAATATTATTTACAAATACACTATTTTTTATGAAGGTTGAAATAGTAAAAAAAAACACCAAAACTTTAAATGGCTTTTTCTCCCCTTAAACGTGCGGATTCGGCGTTTTTACGATTTAATTTTAAGGCTTGGTAGATCTCTAGCTTTGACCGTTCACTGTGCCCACAATTTCTATCCGATTGTCAAAATTTTGGTCTCATTTTGTAGCTGCTAGTCTATTCTTTACGACAAGTACAAATTTGTAATATTATTTACAAACAAACTATTTTTTATGTAGGTTGAAATAGGAAAAAAAACACCAAAACTTCAAATGGCTTTTTCTCCCCTTAAACGTGCGAATTCGGCGTTTTTACGATTTAATTTTAAGGCTTGGTAGATCTCTAGCTTTGACCGTTCACTGTGCCCACAATTTCTATCCGATTGTCAAAATTTTGGTCTCATTTTGTAGCTGCCAGTCTATTCTTTACGACAAGTACAAATTTGTAATATTATTTACAAATACACTATTTTTTATGAAGGTTGAAATAAGAAAAAAAACACCAAAACTTTAAATGGCTTTTTCTCCCCTTAAACGTACGAATTCGGCGTTTTAACGATTTAATTTTAAGGCTTGGTAGATCTCTAGCTTTGACCGTTCACTGTGCCCACAATTTCTATCCGATTGTCAAAATTTTGGTCTCATTTTGTAGCTGCCAGTCTATTCTTTACGACAAGTACAAATTTGTAATATTATTTACAAAGACACTATTTTTTATGAAGGTTGAAGTAGAAAAAAAAACACCAAAACTTTAATTGGCTTTTTTTCCCCTTAAACGTGCGAATTCGGCGTTTTTACGATTTAATTTTAAGGCTTGGTAGATCTTTAGCTTTGACCGTTCACTGTGCCCACAATTTCAATCCGATTGTCAAAATTTTGGTCTCATTTTGTAGCTGCCAGTCTATTCTTTACAACAAGTACAAATTTGTAATATTATTTACACAGACACTATTTTTTATGCAGGTTGAAATAGGAAAAAAAACACCAAAACTTTAAATGGCTTTTTCTCCCCTTAAACGTGCGAATTCGGCGTTTTTACGATTTAATTTTAAGGCTTGGTAGATCTCTAGCTTTGACCGTTCACTGTGCCCACAATTTCTATCCGATTGTCAAAATTTTGGTCTCATTTTGTAGCTGCCAGTCTATTCTTTACGACAAGTACAAATTTGTAATATTATTTACAAATACACTATTTTTTATGAAGGTTGAAATAGGAAAAAAAACACCAAAACTTTAACTGGCTTTTTCTCCCCTTAAACGTGCGAATTCGGCGTTTTTACGATTTAATTTTAAGGCTTGGTAGATCTCAAGCTTTGACTGTTCACTGTGCCCACAATTTCTATCCGATTGTCAAAATTTTGGTCTCATTTTGTAGCTGCTAGTCTATTCTTTACGACAAGTACAAATTTGTAATATTATTTACAAATACACTATTTTTTATGAAGGTTGAAATAGGAAAAAAAACACCAAAACTTTAAATGGCCTTTTCTCCCCTTAAACGTGCGAATTCGGCGTTTTTACGATTTAATTTTAAGGCTTGGTAGATCTCTAGCTTTGACCGTTTACTGTGCCCACAATTTCTATCCGATTGTCAAAATTTTGGTCTCATTTTGTAGCTGCCAGTCTATTTTTTACGACAAGTACAAATTTGTAATATTATTTACAAATACACTATTTTTTATGAAGGTTGAAATAGGAAAAAAAACACCAAAACTTTAAATGGCTTTTTCTCCCCTTAAACGTGCGAATCCGGCGTTTTTACGATTTAATTTTAAGGCTTGGTAGATCTCTAGCTTTGACCGTTCACTGTGCCCACAATTTCTATCCGATTGTCAAAATTTTGGTCTCATTTTGTAGCTGCCAGTCTATTCTTTACGACAAGTACAAATTTGTAATATTATTCACAAATACACTATTTTTTATGAAGGTTGAAATAGGAAAAAAAAAACACCAAAACTTTAAATGGCTTTTTCTCCCCTTAAACGTGCGAATTCGGCGTTTTTACGATTTAATTTTAAGGCTTGGTAGATCTCTAGCTTTGACCGTTTACTGTGCCCACAATTTCTATCCGATTGTCAAAATTTTGGTCTCATTTTGTAGCTGCCAGTCTATTCTTTACGACAAGTACAAATTTGTAATATTATTTACAAATACAATATTTTTTATGAAGGTTGAAATAGGAAAAAAAACACCAAAACTTTAAATGGCTTTTTCTCCCCTTAAACGTGCGAATTCGGCGTTTTTACGATTTAATTTTAAGGCTTGGTAGATCTCTAGCTTTGACCGTTCACTGTGCCCACAATTTCTATCCGATTGTCAAAATTTTGGTCTCATTTTGTAGCTGCCAGTCTATTCTTTACGACAAGTACAAATTTGTAATATTATTTACAAATACACTATTTTTTATGAAGGTTGAAATAGGAAAAAAAAACCAAAACTTTAAATGGCTTTTTCTCCCCTTAAACGTGCGAATTCGGCGTTTTTACGATTTAATTTTAAGGCTTGGTAGATCTCTAGCTTTGGCCGTTTGCTGTGCCCACAATTTCTATCCGATTGTCAAAATTTTGGTCTCATTTTGTAGCTGCCAGTCTATCCTTTACGACAAGTACAAATTTGTAATATTATTTACAAATACACTATTTTTTATGAAGGTTGAAATAGGAAAAAAAACACCAAAACTTTAAATGGCTTTTTCTCCCCTTAAACGTGCGAATTCGGCGTTTTTACGATTTAATTTTAAGGCTTGGTAGATCTCTAGCTTTGACCGTTTACTGTGCCCACAATTTCTATCCGATTGTCAAAATTTTGGTCTCATTTTATAGCTGCCAGTCTATTCTTTACGACAAGTATAAATTTGTAATATTATTTACAAATACACTATTTTTTATGAAGGTTGAAATAGGAAAAAAAACACCAAAACTTTAAATGGCTTTTTCTCCCCTTAAACGTGCGAATTCGGCGTTTTTAAGGTTTAATTTTAAGGCTTGGTAGATCTCTAGCTTTGACCGTTTACTGTGCCCACAATTTCTATCCGATTGTCAAAATTTTGGTCTCATTTTATAGCTGCCAGTCTATTCTTTACGACAAGTATAAATTTGTAATATTATTTACAAATACACTATTTTTTATGAAGGTTGAAATAGGAAAAAAAACACCAAAACTTTAAATGGCTTTTTCTCCCCTTAAATGTGCGAATTCGGCGTTTTTAAGGTTTAATTTTAAGGCTTGGTAGATCTCTAGCTTTGACCGTTTACTGTGCCCACAATTTCTATCCGATTGTCAAAATTTTGGTCTCATTTTGTAGCTGCCAGTCTATTCTTTACGACAAGTACAAATTTGTAATATTATTTACAAATACACTATTTTTTATGAAGGTTGAAATAGGAAAAAAAACACCAAAACTTTAAATGGCTTTATCTCCCCCTAAACGTGCGAATTCGGCGTTTTTACGATTTTATTTTAAGGCTTGGTAGATCTCTAGCTTTGACCGTTTGCTGTGCCCACAATTTCTACCGATTGTCAAAATTTTGGTCTCATTTTGTAGCTGCCAGTCTATCCTTTACGACAAGGACAAATTTGTAATATTATTTACAAATACACTATTTTTTATGAAGGTTGAAATAGGAAAAAAAACACCAAAACTTTAAATGGCTTTTTCTCCCCTTAAACGTGCGAATTCGGCGTTTTTACGATTTAATTATAAGGCTTGGTAGATCTCTAGCTTTGACCGTTCACTGTGCCCACAATTTCTATCCGATTGTCAAAATTTTGGTCTCATTTTGTAGCTGCCAGTCTATTCTTCACGACAAGTACAAATTTGTAATATTATTTACAAAGACACTATTTTTTATGAAGGTTGAAATAGGAAAAAAAACACCAAAACTTTAAATGGCTTTTTCTCCCCTTAAACGTGCGAATTTGGCGTTTTTACGATTTAATTTTAAGGCTTGGTAGATCTCTAGCTTTGACCGTTCACTGTGCCCACAATTTCTATTCGATTGTCAAAATTTTGGTCTCATTTTGTAGCTGCCAGTCTATTCTTTACGACAAGTACAAATTTGTAATATTATTTACAAATACACTATTTTTTATGAAGGTTGAAATAGAAAAAAAAACACCAAAACTTTAAATGGCTTTTTCTCCCCTTAAACGTATGAATTCGGCGTTTTTACGATTTAATTTTAAGGCTTGGTAGATCTCTAGCTTTGACCGTTCACTGTGCCCACAATTTCTATCCGATTGTCAAAATTTTGGTCTCATTTTGTAGCTGCCAGTCTATTCTTTACGACAAATACAAATTTGTAATATTATTTACAAATACACTATTTTTTATGAAGGTTGAAAAAGGAATAAAAAACACCAAACCTTTAAATGGCTTTTTCTCCCCTTAAACGTGCGAATTCGGCGTTTTTACGATTTAATTTTAAGGCTTGGTAGATCTCTAGCTTTGAGCGTTTACTGTGCCCACAATTTCTATCCGATTGTCAAAATTTTGGTCTCATTTTGTAGCTGCCAGTCTATTCTTTACGACAAGTACAAATTTGTAATATTATTTACAAAGACACTATTTTTTATGAAGGTTGAAATAGGAAAAAAAAACACCAAAACTTTAAATGGCTTTTTCTCCCCTTAAACGTGCGAATTCGGCGTTTTTACGATTTAATTTTAAGGCTTGGTAGATCCCTAGCTTTGACCGTTTACTGTGCCCACAATTTCTATCCGATTGTCAAAATTTTGGTCTCATTTTGTAGCTGCCAGTCTATTCTTTACGACAAGTACAAATTTGTAATATTATTTACAAATACACTATTTTTTATGAAGGTTGAAATAGTAAAAAAAACACCAAAACTTTAAATGGCTTTTTCTCCCCTTAAACGTGCGGATTCGGCGTTTTTACGATTTAATTTTAAGGCTTGGTAGATCTCTAGCTTTGACCGTTCACTGTGCCCACAATTTCTATCCGATTGTCAAAATTTTGGTCTCATTTTGTAGCTGCTAGTCTATTCTTTACGACAAGTACAAATTTGTAATATTATTTACAAACAAACTATTTTTTATGTAGGTTGAAATAGGAAAAAAAACACCAAAACTTCAAATGGCTTTTTCTCCCCTTAAACGTGCGAATTCGGCGTTTTTACGATTTAATTTTAAGGCTTGGTAGATCTCTAGCTTTGACCGTTCACTGTGCCCACAATTTCTATCCGATTGTCAAAATTTTGGTCTCATTTTGTAGCTGCCAGTCTATTCTTTACGACAAGTACAAATTTGTAGTATTATTTACAAATACACTATTTTTTATGAAGGTTGAAATAAGAAAAAAAACACCAAAACTTTAAATGGCTTTTTCTCCCCTTAAACGTACGAATTCGGCGTTTTAACGATTTAATTTTAAGGCTTGGTAGATCTCTAGCTTTGACCGTTCACTGTGCCCACAATTTCTATCCGATTGTCAAAATTTTGGTCTCATTTTGTAGCTGCCAGTCTATTCTTTACGACAAGTACAAATTTGTAATATTATTTACAAAGACACTATTTTTTATGAAGGTTGAAGTAGAAAAAAAAACACCAAAACTTTAATTGGCTTTTTTTCCCCTTAAACGTGCGAATTCGGCGTTTTTACGATTTAATTTTAAGGCTTGGTAGATCTTTAGCTTTGACCGTTCACTGTGCCCACAATTTCAATCCGATTGTCAAAATTTTGGTCTCATTTTGTAGCTGCCAGTCTATTCTTTACAACAAGTACAAATTTGTAATATTATTTACACAGACACTATTTTTTATGCAGGTTGAAATAGGAAAAAAAACACCAAAACTTTAAATGGCTTTTTCTCCCCTTAAACGTGCGAATTCGGCGTTTTTACGATTTAATTTTAAGGCTTGGTAGATCTCTAGCTTTGACCGTTCACTGTGCCCACAATTTCTATCCGATTGTCAAAATTTTGGTCTCATTTTGTAGCTGCCAGTCTATTCTTTACGACAAGTACAAATTTGTAATATTATTTACAAATACACTATTTTTTATGAAGGTTGAAATAGGAAAAAAAACACCAAAACTTTAACTGGCTTTTTCTCCCCTTAAACGTGCGAATTCGGCGTTTTTACGATTTAATTTTAAGGCTTGGTAGATCTCAAGCTTTGACTGTTCACTGTGCCCACAATTTCTATCCGATTGTCAAAATTTTGGTCTCATTTTGTAGCTGCTAGTCTATTCTTTACGACAAGTACAAATTTGTAATATTATTTACAAATACACTATTTTTTATGAAGGTTGAAATAGGAAAAAAAACACCAAAACTTTAAATGGCCTTTTCTCCCCTTAAACGTGCGAATTCGGCGTTTTTACGATTTAATTTTAAGGCTTGGTAGATCTCTAGCTTTGACCGTTTACTGTGCCCACAATTTCTATCCGATTGTCAAAATTTTGGTCTCATTTTGTAGCTGCCAGTCTATTTTTTACGACAAGTACAAATTTGTAATATTATTTACAAATACACTATTTTTATGAAGGTTGAAATAGGAAAAAAAACACCAAAACTTTAAATGGCTTTTTCTCCCCTTAAACGTGCGAATCCGGCGTTTTTACGATTTAATTTTAAGGCTTGGTAGATCTCTAGCTTTGACCGTTCACTGTGCCCACAATTTCTATCCGATTGTCAAAATTTTGGTCTCATTTTGTAGCTGCCAGTCTATTCTTTACGACAAGTACAAATTTGTAATATTATTCACAAATACACTATTTTTTATGAAGGTTGAAATAGGAAAAAAAAAACACCAAAACTTTAAATGGCTTTTTCTCCCCTTAAACGTGCGAATTCGGCGTTTTTACGATTTAATTTTCAGGCTTGGTAGATCTCTAGCTTTGACCGTTTACTGTGCCCACAATTTCTATCCGATTGTCAAAATTTTGGTCTCATTTTGTAGCTGCCAGTCTATTCTTTACGACAAGTACAAATTTGTAATATTGTTTACAAATACAATATTTTTTATGAAGGTTGAAATAGGAAAAAAAACACCAAAACTTTAAATGGCTTTTTCTCCCCTTAAACGTGCGAATTCGGCGTTTTTACGATTTAATTTTAAGGCTTGGTAGATCTCTAGCTTTGACCGTTCACTGTGCCCACAATTTCTATCCGATTGTCAAAATTTTGGTCTCATTTTGTAGCTGCCAGTCTATTCTTTACGACAAGTACAAATTTGTAATATTATTTACAAATACACTATTTTTTATGAAGGTTGAAATAGGAAAAAAACACCAAAACTTTAAATGGCTTTTTCTCCCCTTAAACGTGCGAATTCGGCGTTTTTACGATTTAATTTTAAGGCTTGGTAGATCTCTAGCTTTGGCCGTTTGCTGTGCCCACAATTTCTATCCGATTGTCAAAATTTTGGTCTCATTTTGTAGCTGCCAGTCTATCCTTTACGACAAGTACAAATTTGTAATATTATTTACAAATACACTATTTTTTATGAAGGTTGAAATAGGAAAAAAAACACCAAAACTTTAAATGGCTTTTTCTCCCCTTAAACGTGCGAATTCGGCGTTTTTACGATTTAATTTTAAGGCTTGGTAGATCTCTAGCTTTGACCGTTTACTGTGCCCACAATTTCTATCCGATTTGTCAAAATTTTGGTCTCATTTTATAGCTGCCAGTCTATTCTTTACGACAAGTATAAATTTGTAATATTATTTACAAATACACTATTTTTTATGAAGGTTGAAATAGGAAAAAAACACCAAAACTTTAAATGGCTTTTTCTCCCCTTAAACGTGCGAATTCGGCGTTTTTAAGGTTTAATTTTAAGGCTTGGTAGATCTCTAGCTTTGACCGTTTACTGTGCCCACAATTTCTATCCGATTGTCAAAATTTTCGTCTCATTTTATAGCTGCCAGTCTATTCTTTACGACAAGTATAAATTTGTAATATTATTTACAAATACACTATTTTTTATGAAGGTTGAAATAGGAAAAAAAACACCAAAACTTTAAATGGCTTTTTCTCCCCTTAAATGTGCGAATTCGGCGTTTTTAAGGTTTAATTTTAAGGCTTGGTAGATCTCTAGCTTTGACCGTTTACTGTGCCCACAATTTCTATCCGATTGTCAAAATTTTGGTCTCATTTTGTAGCTGCCAGTCTATTCTTTACGACAAGTACAAATTTGTAATATTATTTACAAATACACTATTTTTTATGAAGGTTGAAATAGGAAAAAAACACCAAAACTTTAAATGGCTTTATCTCCCCCTAAACGTGCGAATTCGGCGTTTTTACGATTTTATTTTAAGGCTTGGTAGATCTCTAGCTTTGACCGTTTGCTGTGCCCACAATTTCTACCGATTGTCAAAATTTTGGTCTCATTTTGTAGCTGCCAGTCTATCCTTTACGACAAGGACAAATTTGTAATATTATTTACAAATACACTATTTTTTATGAAGGTTGAAATAGGAAAAAAAACACCAAAACTTTAAATGGCTTTTTCTCCCCTTAAACGTGCGAATTCGGCGTTTTTACGATTTAATTATAAGGCTTGGTAGATCTCTAGCTTTGACCGTTCACTGTGCCCACAATTTCTATCCGATTGTCAAAATTTTGGTCTCATTTTGTAGCTGCCAGTCTATTCTTCACGACAAGTACAAATTTGTAATATTATTTACAAAGACACTGTTTTTTATGAAGGTTGAAATAGGAAAAAAAACACCAAAACTTTAAATGGCTTTTTCTCCCCTTAAACGTGCGAATTTGGCGTTTTTACGATTTAATTTTAAGGCTTGGTAGATCTCTAGCTTTGACCGTTCACTGTGCCCACAATTTCTATTCGATTGTCAAAATTTTGGTCTCATTTTGTAGCTGCCAGTCTATTCTTTACGACAAGTACAAATTTGTAATATTATTTACAAATACACTATTTTTTATGAAGGTTGAAATAGAAAAAAAAACACCAAAACTTTAAATGGCTTTTTCTCCCTTAAACGTATGAATTCGGCGTTTTTACGATTTAATTTTAAGGCTTGGTAGATCTCTAGCTTTGACCGTTCACTGTGCCCACAATTTCTATCCGATTGTCAAAATTTTGGTCTCATTTTGTAGCTGCCAGTCTATTCTTTACGACAAATACAAATTTGTAATATTATTTACAAATACACTATTTTTTATGAAGGTTGAAAAAGGAATAAAAAACACCAAACCTTTAAATGGCTTTTTCTCCCCTTAAACGTGCGAATTCGGCGTTTTTACGATTTAATTTTAAGGCTTGGTAGATCTCTAGCTTTGACCGTTTACTGTGCCCACAATTTCTATCCGATTGTCAAAATTTTGGTCTCATTTTGTAGCTGCCAGTCTATTCTTTACGACAAATACAAATTTGTAATATTATTTACAAATACACTATTTTTTATGAAGGTTGAAATAGGAAAAAAAACACCAAAACTTTAAATGGCTTTTTCTCCCCTTAAACGTGCGAATTTGGCGTTTTTACGATTTAATTTTAAGGCTTGGTGTATCTTTAGCTTTGACCGTTCACTGTGCCCACAATTTCTATCCGATTGTCAAAATTTTGGTCTCATTTTGTAGCTGCCGGTCTATTCTTTACGACAAGTACAAATTTGTAATATTATTTACAAATACACTATTTTTTATGAAGGTTGAAATAGGAATAAAAAACACCAAACCTTTAAATGGCTTTTTCTCCCCTTAAACGTGCGAATTCGGCGTTTTTACGATTTAATTTTAAGGCTTGGTAGATCTCTAGCTTTGACCGTTTACTGTGCCCACAATTTCTATCCGATTGTCAAAATTTTGGTCTCATTTTGTAGCTGCCAGTCTATTCTTTACGACAAGTACAAATTTGTAATATTATTTACAAATACACTATTTTTTATGAAGGTTGAAATAGGAAAAAAAACACCAAAACTTTAAATGGCTTTTTCTCCCCTTAAACGTGCGAATCCGGCGTTTTTACGATTTAATTTTAAGGCTTGGTAGATCTCTAGCTTTGACCGTTTACTGTGCTCACAATTTCTATCCGATTGTCAAAATTTTGGTCTCATTTTGTAGCTGCCAGTCTATTCTTTACGACAAGTACGAATTTGTAATATTATTTACAAATACACTATTTTTTATGAAGGTTGAAATAGGAAAAAAAACACCAAAACTTTAAATGGCTTTTTCTCCCCTTAAACGTGCGAATTCGGCGTTTTTACGCTTTAATTTTAAGGCTTGGTAGATCTCTAGCTTTGACCGTTCACTGTGCCCACAATTTCTATCCGATTGTCAAAATTTTGGTCTCATTTTGTAGCTGCCAGTCTATTCTTTACGACAAGTACAAATTTGTAATACTATTTACAAATACACTATTTTTGATGAAGGTTGAAATAGGAAAAAAAACACCAAAAACTTTAAATGGCTTTTTCTCCCCTTAAACGTGCGAATTCGGCGTTTTTACGATTTAATTTTAAGGCTTGGTAGATCTCTAGCTTTGACCGTTCACTGTGCCCACAATTTCTATTCGATTGTCAAAATTTTGGTGTCATTTTGTAGCTGCCAGTCTATTCTTTACGACAAGTACAAATTTGTTATATTATTTACAAATACACTATTTTTTATGAAGGTTGAAATAGGAAAAAAACACCAAAACTTTAAATGGCTTTTTCTCCCCTTAAACGTGCAAATTCGGCGTTTTTACGATTTTATTTTTAAGGCTTGGTAGATTTCTAGCTTTGACCGTTTACTGTGCCCACAATTTCTATCCGATTGTCAAAATTTTGGTCTCATTTTGTAGCTGCCAGTCTATTCTTTACGACAAGTACAAATTTGTAATATTATTTACAAATACACTATTTTTTATGAAGGTTGAAATAGGAAAAAAAAACACCAAAACTTTAAATGGCTTTTTCTCCCCTTAAACGTGCGAATTCGGCGTTTTTACGATTTAATTTTAAGGCTTGGTAGATCTCTAGTTTTGACCGTTCACTGTGCCCACAATTTCTATACGATTGTCAAAATTTTGGTCTCATTTTGTAGCTGCCAGTCTATTCTTTACGACAAGTACAAATTTGTAATATTATTTACAAATACACTATTTTTTATGAAGGTTGAAATAGGAAAAAAAAACACCAAAACTTTATATGGCTTTTTCTCCCCTTAAACGTGCGAATTCGGCGTTTTTACGATTTAATTTTAAGGCTTGGTAGATCTCTAGCTTTGACCGTTTACTGTGCCCACAATTTCTATCCGATTGTCAAAAATTTTGGTCTCATTTTGTAGCTGCCAGTCTTATTCTTTACGACACGTACAAATTTGTAATATTATTTACAAATACACTATTTTTTATGAAGGTTGAAATAGGAAAAAAAACACCAAAACTTTAAATGGCTTTTTCTCCCCTTAGACGTGCGAATTCGGCCTTTTTACGATTTAATTTTAAGGCTTGGTAGATTTCTAGCTTTGACCGTTTACTGTGCCACAATTTCTATCCGATTGTCAAAATTTTGGTCTCATTTTGTAGCTGCCAGTCTATTCTTTACGACAAGTACAAATTTGTAATATTATTTACAAATACACTATTTTTTATGAAGGTTGAAATAGGAAAAAAAACACCAAAACTTTAAATGGCTTTTCTCCCCTTAAACGTGCGAATTCGGCGTTTTTACGATTTAATTTTAAGGCTTGGTAGATCTCTAGCTTTGACCGTTCACTGTGCCCACAATTTCTATCCGATTGTCAAAATTTTGGTCTCATTTTGTAGCTGCCAGTCTATTCTTTACGACAAGTACAAATTTGTAATATTATTTACAAAGACACTATTTTTATGAAGGTTGAAACAGGAAAAAAAAACACCAAAACTTTAAATGACTTTTTCTCCCCTTAAACGTGCGAATTCGGCGTTTTTACGATTTAATTTTAAGGCTTGGTAGATCTCTAGCTTTGACCGTTCACTGTGTCCACAATTTCTATCCGATTGTCAAAATTTTGGTCTCATTTTGTAGATGCCAGTCTATTCTTTACGACAAGTACAAATTTGTAATATTATTTACAAATACACTATTTTTTATGAAGGTTGAAATAGGAAAAAAAACACCAAAACTTTAAATGGCTTTTTCTCCCCTTGAACGTGCGAATTCGGCGTTTTTACGATTTAATTTTAAGGCTTGGTAGATCTCTAGCTTTGAGCGTTTACTGTGCCCACAATTTCTATCCGATTGTCAAAATTTTGGTCTCATTTTGTAGCTGCCAGTCTATTCTTTACGACAAGTACAAATTTGTAATATTATTTACAAAGACACTATTTTTTATGAAGGTTGAAATAGGAAAAAAAAACACCAAACTTTAAATGGCTTTTTCTCCCCTTAAACGTGCGAATTCGGCATTTTTACGATTTAATTTTAAGGCTTGGTAGATCCCTAGCTTTGACCGTTTACTGTGCCCACAATTTCTATCCGATTGTCAAAATTTTGGTCTCATTTTGTAGCTGCCAGTCTATTCTTTACGACAAGTACAAATTTGTAATATTATTTACAAATACACTATTTTTTATGAAGGTTGAAATAGTAAAAAAAACACCAAAACTTTAAATGGCTTTTTCTCCCCTTAAACGTGCGGATTCGGCGTTTTTACGATTTAATTTTAAGGCTTGGTAGATCTCTAGCTTTGACCGTTCACTGTGCCCACAATTTCTATCCGATTGTCAAAATTTTGGTCTCATTTTGTAGCTGCTAGTCTATTCTTTACGACAAGTACAAATTTGTAATATTATTTACAAACAAACTATTTTTTATGTAGGTTGAAATAGGAAAAAAAACACCAAACTTCAAATGGCTTTTCTCCCCTTAAACGTGCGAATTCGGCGTTTTTACGATTTAATTTTAAGGCCTTGGTAGATCTCTAGCTTTGACCGTTCACTGTGCCCACAATTTCTATCCGATTGTCAAAATTTTGGTCTCATTTTGTAGCTGCCAGTCTATTCTTTACGACAAGTACAAATTCGTAATATTATTTACAAATACACTATTTTTTATGAAGGTTGAAATAAGAAAAAAAACACCAAAACTTTAAATGGCTTTTTCTCCCCTTAAACGTACGAATTCGGCGTTTTAACGATTTAATTTTAAGGCTTGGTAGATCTCTAGCTTTGACCGTTCACTGTGCCCACAATTTCTATCCGATTGTCAAAATTTTGGTCTCATTTTGTAGCTGCCAGTCTATTCTTTACGACAAGTACAAATTTGTAATATTATTTACAAAGACACTATTTTTTATGAAGGTTGAAGTAGAAAAAAAAACACCAAAACTTTAATTGGCTTTTTTTCCCCTTAAACGTGCGAATTCGGCGTTTTTACGATTTAATTTTAAGGCTTGGTAGATCTTTAGCTTTGACCGTTCACTGTGCCCACGATTTCAATCCGATTGTCAAAATTTTGGTCTCATTTTGTAGCTGCCAGTCTATTCTTTACAACAAGTACAAATTTGTAATATTATTTACACAGACACTATTTTTTATGCAGGTTGAAATAGGAAAAAAAAACACCAAAACTTTAAATGGCTTTTTCTCCCCTTAAACGTGCGAATTCGGCGTTTTTACGATTTAATTTTAAGGCTTGGTAGATCTCTAGCTTTGACCGTTTACTGTGCCCACAATTTCTATTCGATTGTCAAAATTTTGGTCTCATTTTGTAGCTGCCAGTCTATTCTTTACGACAAGTACAAATTTGTAATATTATTTACAAATACACTATTTTTTATGAAGGTTGAAATAGAAAAAAAAACACCAAAACTTTAAATGGCTTTTTCTCCCCTTAAACGTGCGAATTCGGCGTTTTTTGCGATTTAATTTTAAGGCTTGGTAGATCTCTAGCTTTGACCGTTCACTGTGCCCACAATTTCTATCCGATTGTCAAAATTTTGGTCTCATTTTGTAGCTGCCAGTCTATTCTTTACGACAAGTACAAATTTGTAATATTATTTACAAAAACACTATTTTTTATGAAGGTTGAAATAGGAAAAAAAACACCAAAAACTTTAAATGGCTTTTTCTCCCCTTAAACGTGCGAATTCGGCGTTTTTACAATTTAATTTTAAGGCTTGGTAGATCTCTAGCTTTGACCGTTTACTGTGCCCAGAATTTCTATCCGATTGTCAAAATTTTGGTCTCATTTTGTAGCTGCCAGTCTATTCTTTACAACAAGTACAAATTTGTAATATTATTTACAAATACACTATTTTTTATGAAGGTTGAAATAGCAAAAAAAACACCAAAACTTTAAATGGCTTTTTCTCCCCTTAAACGTGCGAATTCGGCGTTTTTACGATTTAATTTTAAGGCTTGGTAGATCTCTAGCTTTGACCGTTCACTGTGCCCACAATTTCTATCCGATTGTCAAAATTTTGGTCTCATTTTGTAGCTGCCAGTCTATTCTTTACGACAAGTACAAATTCGTAATATATTTACAAATACACTATTTTTTATGAAGGTTGAAATAGGAAAAAAAAACACCAAAACTTTAAACGGCTTTTTCTCCCTTAAACGTGCGAATTCGGCGTTTTACGATTTAATTTTAAGGCTTGGTAGATCTCTAGCTTTGACCGTTCACTGTGCCCCACAATTTCTATCCGATTGTCATTTTGTAGCTGCCAGTCTATTCTTTACGACAAGTACAAATTTGTAATATTATTTACAAATACACTATTTTTTTATGAAGATTGAAATAGGAAAAAAAACACCAAAACTTTAAATGGCTTTTTCTCCCCTTAAACGTGCGAATTCGGCATTTTTACGATTTAATTTTAAGGCTTGGTAGATCTCTAGCTTTGACCGTTCACTGTGCCTACAATTTCTATCCGATTGTCAAAATTTTGGTCTCATTTTGTAGCTGCCAGTCTATTCTTTACGACAAGTACAAATTTGTAATATTATTTACAAATACACTATTTTTTATGAAGGTTGAAATAGGAAAAAAAAACACCAAAACTTTAAATGGCTTTTTCTCCCCTTAAACGTGCGAATTCGGCGTTTTTACGATTTAATTTTAAGGCTTGGTAGATCTCTAGCTTTGACCGTTCACTGTGCCCACAATTTCTATCCGATTGTCAAAATTTTGGTCTCATTTTGTAGCTGCCAGTCTATTCTTTACGACAAGTACAAATTTGGAATATTATTTACAAATACACTATTTTTATGAAGGTTGAAATAGGAAAAAAACACCAAAACTTTAAATGGCCTTTTTCTCCCCTTAAACGTGCGAATTCGGCGTTTTTACGATTTAATTTTAAGGCTTGGTAGATCTCTAGCTTTGACCGTTCACTGTGCCCATAATTTCTATCCGATTGTGTCAAAATTTTGGTCTCATTTCGTAGCTGCCAGTCTATTCTTTACAACAAGTACAAATTTGTAATATTATTTACAAATACACTATTTTTTATGAAGGTTGAAATAGGAAAAAAAACACCAAAACTTTAAATGGCTTTTTCTCCCCTTAAACGTGCGAATTCGGCGTTTTTACGATTTAATTTTAAGGCTTGGTAGATCTCTAGCTTTGACCGTTTACTGTGCCCACAATTTTTATCCGATTGTCCAAATTTTGGTCTCATTTTGTAGCTGCCAGTCTATTCTTTACGACAAGTACAAATTTGTAATATTATTTACAAATACACTATTTTTTATGAAGGTTGAAATAGGAAAAAAAACACCAAAACTTTAAATGGCTTTTTCTCCCCTTAAACGTGCGAATTCGGCGTTTTTACGATTTAATTTTAAGGCTTGGTAGATCTCTAGCTTTGACCGTTCACTGTGCCCACAATTTCTATTCGATTGTCAAAATTTTGGTCTCATTTTGTAGCTGCCAGTCTATTCTTTACGACAAGTACCAATTTGTAATATTATTTACAAACACACTATTTTTTATGAAGGTTGAAATAGGAAAAAAAACACCAAAACTTTAAATGGCTTTTTCTCCCCTTAAACGTGCGAATTCGGCGTTTTTACGATTTAATTTTAAGGCTTGGTAGATCTCTAGCTTTGACCGTTCACTGTGTCCACAATTTCTATCCGATTGTCAAAATTTTGGCCTCATTTTGTAGATGCCAGTCTATTCTTTACGACAAGTACAAATTTGTAATATTATTTACAAATACACTATTTTTATGAAGGTTGAAATAGGAAAAAAAACACCAAAACTTTAAATGGCTTTTTCTCCCCTTGAACGTGCAAATTCGGCGTTTTTACGATTTAATTTTAAGGCTTGGTAGATCTCTAGCTTTGAGCGTTTACTGTGCCCACAATTTCTATCCGATTGTCAAAATTTTGGTCTCATTTTGTAGCTGCCAGTCTATTCTTTACGACAAGTACAAATTTGTAATATTATTTACAAATACACTATTTTTTATGAAGGTTGAAATAGGAAAAAAAAACACCAAAACATTAAATGGCTTTTTCTCCCCTTAAACGTGCGAATTCGGCGTTTTTACGATTTAATATTAAGGCTTGGTAGATCTCTAGCTTTGACCGTTTACTGTGCCCACAATTTCTATCCGATTGTCAAAATTTTGGTCTCATTTTGTAGCTGCCAGTCTATTCTTTACGACAAGTACAAATTTGTAATATTATTTACAAATACACTATTTTTTATGAAGGTTGAAATAGGAAAAAAACACCAAAACTTTAAATGGCTTTTTCTCCCCTTAAACGTGCGAATTCGGCGTTTTTACGATTTAATTTTAAGGCTTGGTAGATCTCTAGCTTTGACCGTTCGTTGTGCTCACAATTTCTATCCGATTGTCAAAATTTTGGTCTCATTTTGTAGCTGCCAGTCTATTCTATACGACAAGTACAAATTTGTAATATTATTTACAAATACACTATTTTTTATGAAGGTTGAAATAAGAAAAAAAACACCAAAACTTTAAATGGCTTTTTCTCCCCTTAAACGTACGAATTCGGCGTTTTTACGATTTAATTTTAAGGCTTGGTAGATCTCTAGCTTTGACCGTTCACTGTGCCCACAATTTCTATCCGATTGTCAAAATTTTGGTCTCATTTTGTAGCTGCCAGTCTATTCTTTACGACGATATTATTTACAAAGACACTATTTTTTATGAAGGTTGAAATAGAAAAAAAAACACCAAAACTTTAAATGGCTTTTTCTCCCCTTAAACGTGCGAATTCGGCGTTTTTACGATTTAATTTTAAGGCTTGGTAGATCTTTAGCTTTGACCGTTCACTGTGCCCACAATTTCTATCCGATTGTCAAAATTTTGGTCTCATTTTGTAGCTGCCAGTCTATTCTTTACGACAAGTACAAATTTGTAATATTATTTACAAAGACACTATTTTTTATGCAGGTTGAAATAGGAAAAAAAACACCAAAACTTTAAATGGCTTTTTCTCCCCTTAAACGTGCGAATTCGGCGTTTTTACGATTTAATTTTAAGGCTTGGTAGATCTCTAGCTTTGACCGTTTACTGTGGTCACAATTTCTATTCGATTGTCAAAAGTTTGGTTTCATTTTGTAGCTGCCAGTCTATTCTTTACGACAAGTACAAATTTGTAATATTATTTACAAATACACTATTTTTTATGAAGGTTGAAATAGAAAAAAAAACACCAAAACTTTAAATGGCTTTTTCTCCCCTTAAACGTGCGAATTCGGCGTTTTTACGATTTAATTTTAAGGCTTGGTAGATCTCTAGCTTTGACCGTTCACTGTGCCTACAATTTCTATCCGATTGTCAAAATTTTGGTCTCATTTTGTAGCTGCCAGTCTATTCTTTACGACAAGTACAAATTTGTAATATTATTTACAAATACACTATTTTTTATGAAGGTTGAAATAGGAAAAAAAACACCAAAACTTTAAATGGCTTTTTCTCCCCTTAAACGTGCGAATTCGGCGTTTTTACGATTTAATTTTAAGGCTTGGTAGATCTCTAGCTTTGACCGTTCACTGTGCCCACAATTTCTATCCGATTGTCAAAATTTTGGTCTCATTTTGTAGCTGCCAGTCTATTCTTTGCGACAAGTACAAATTTGTAATATAATTTACAAATACACTATTTTTTATGAAGGTTGAAATAGGAAAAAAAACACCAAAACTTTAAATGGCTTTTTCTCCCCTTAAACGTGCAAATTCGGCGTTTTTACGATTTAATTTTAAGGCTTGGTAGATCTCTAGCTTTGACCGTTCACTGTGCCCATAATTTCTATCCGATTGTCAAAATTTTTGTCTCATTTTGTAGCTGCCAGTCTATTCTTTACAACAAGTACAAATTTGTAATATTATTTACAAAGACACTATTTTTTATGAAGGTTGAAATAGGAAAAAAAACACCAAAACTTTAAATGGCTTTTTCTCCCCTTAAACGTGCGAATTCGGCGTTTTTACGATTTAATTTTAAGGCTTGGTAGATTTCTAGCTTTGACCGTTTACTGTGCCCACAATTTCTATCCGATTGTCAAAATTTTGGTCTCATTTTGTAGCTGCCAGTCTATTCTTTACGACAAGTACAAATTTGTAATATTATTTACAAAGACACTATTTTTTATGAAGGTTGAAATAGCAAAAAAACACCAAAACTTTAAATGGCTTTTTCTCCCCTTAAACGTGCGAATTCGGCGTTTTTACGATTTAATTTTAAGGCTTGGTAGATCTCTAGCTTTGACCGTTCACTGTGCCCACAATTTCTATCGGATTGTCAAAATTTTGGTCTCATTTTGTAGCTGCCAGTCTATTCTTTACGACAAGTACAAATTTGTAATATTATTTACAAATACACTATTTTTTATGAAGGTTGAAATGAGAAAAAAAAACACCAAAACTTTAAACGGCTTTTTCTCCCTTAAACGTGCGAATTGGGCGTTTTTACGATTTAATTTTAAGGCTTGGTAGATCTCTAGCTTTGACCGTTCACTGTGCCCACAATTTCTATCCGATTGTCATTTTGTAGCTGCCAGTCTATTCTTTACGACAAGTACAAATTTGTAATATTATTTACAAATACACTATTTTTTATGAAGATTGAAATAGGAAAAAAAACACCAAAACTTTAAATGGCTTTTTCTCCCCTTAAACGTGCGAATCCGGCGTTTTAACGACTTAATTTTAAGGCTTGGTAGATCTCTAGCTTTGACCGTTCACTGTGCCTACAATTTCTATCCGATTGTCAAAATTTTGGTCTCATTTTGTAGCTGCCAGTCTATTCTTTACGACAAGTACAAATTTGTAATATTATTTACAAATACACTATTTTTTATGAAGGTTGAAAGAGGAAAAAAAACACCAAAACTTTAAATGGCTTTTTCTCCCCTTAAACGTGCGAATTCGGCGTTTTTACGATTTAATTTTAAGGCTTGGTAGATCTCTAGCTTTGACCGTTCACTGTGCCCACAATTTCTATCCGATTGTCAAAATTTTGGTCTCATTTTGTAGCTGCCAGTCTATTCTTTACGACAAGTACAAATTTGTAATATTATTTACAAAAACACTATTTTTTATGAAGGTTGAAATAGGAAAAATAACACCAAAACTTTAAATGGCTTTTTCTCCCCTTATACGTGCGAATCCGGCGTTTTTACGATTTAATTTTAAGGCCTGGTAGATCTCTAGCTTTGACCGTTCACTGTACCCACAATTTCAATCCGATTGTCAAAATTTTGGTCTCATTTTGTAGCTGCCAGTCTATTCTTTACAACAAGTACAAATTTGTAATATTCTTTACAAAGACACTATTTTTTATGAAGGTTGAAATAGGAAAAAAAACACCAAAACTTTAAATGGCTTTTTCTCCCCTTAAACGTGCGAATTCGGCGTTTTTACGATTTAATTTTAAGGCTTGGTAGATCTCTAGCTTTGACCGTTTACTGTGCCCACAATTTCTATCCGATTGTCAAAATTTTGGTCTCATTTTGTAGCTGCCAGTCTATTTTTTACGACAAGTACAAATTTGTAATATTATTTACAAATACACTATTTTTTATGAAGGTTGAAATAGGAAAAAAAACACCAAAACTTTAAATGGCTTTTTCTCCCCTTAAACGTGCGAATTCGGCGTTTTTACGATTTAATTTTAAGGCTTGGTAGATCTCTAGCATTGACCGTTCACTGTGCCCACAATTTCTATCCGATTTTCAAAATTTTGGTCTCATTTTGTAGCTGCCAGTCTATTCTTTACGAAAAGTACACATTTGTTATATTATTTACAAATACACTATTTTTTATGAAGGTTGAAATAGGAAAAAAAACACCACAACTTTAAACGGCTTTTTCTCCCTTAAACGTGCGAATTCGGCGTTTTTACGATTTAATTTTAAGGCTTGGTAGATCTCTAGCTTTGACCGTTCACTGTGCCCACAATTTCTATCCGATTGTCAATTTGTAGCTGCCAGTCTATTCTTTACGACAAGTACAAATTCGTAATATTATTTACAAATACTTTTTTTTTTATGAAGATTGAAATAGGAAAAAAAACACCAAAACTTTAAATGGCTTTTTCTCCCCTTAAACGTGCAAATTCGGCGTTTTTACGATTTAATTTTAAGGCTTGGTAGATCTCTAGCTTTGACCGTTCACTGTGCCCAGAATTTCTATCCGATTGTCAAAATCTTGGTCTCATTTTGCAGCTGCCAGTCTATTCTTTAATACAAGTACAAATTTGTAATATTATTTACAAATACACTATTTCACTGTGCCCACAATTTCTATCCGATTGTCAAAATTTTGGTCTCATTTTGTAGCTGCCAGTCTATTCTTTACGACAAGTACAAATTTGTAGTATTATTTACAAATACACTATTTTTTATGAAGGTTGAAATAGGAAAAAAAACACCAAAACTTTAAATGGCGTTTTCTCCCCTTAAACGTGCAAATTCGGCGTTTTTACGATTTAATTTTAAGGCTTGGTAGATCTCTAGCTTTGACCGTTCACTGTGCCCACAATTTCTATCCGATTGTCAAAATTTTGGTCTCATTTTGTAGCTGCCAGTCTATTCTTTACGACAAGTACAAATTTGTAATATTATTTACAAATACACTATTTTTTATGAAGGTTGAAATAAGAAAAAAAACACCAAAACTTTAAATGGCTTTTTCTCCCCTTAAACGTACGACAAGTACAAATTTGTAATATTATTTACAAAGACACTTTTTTTTATGAAGGTTGAAATAGAAAAAAAAACACCAAAACTTTAAATGGCTTTTTCTCCCCTTAAACGTGCGAATTCGGCGTTTTTACGATTTAATTTTAAGGCTTGGTAGATCTCTAGATTTGACCGTTTACTGTGGTCACAATTTCTATTCGATTGTCAAAATTTTGGTCTCATTTTGTAGCTGCCAGTCTATTCTTTACGACAAGTACAAATTTGTAATATTATTTACAAATACACTATTTTTTATGAAGGTTGAAATAGAAAAAAAAACACCAAAACTTTAAATGGCTTTTTCTCCCCTTAAACGTGCGAATTCGGCGTTTTTACGATTTAATTTTAAGGCTTGGTAGATCTCTAGCTTTGACCGTTCACTGTGCCCACAATTTCTATCCGATTGTCAAAATTTTGGTCTCATTTTGTAGCTGCCAGTCTATTCTTTACGACAAGTACAAATTTGTAATATTATTTACAAATACACTATTTTTTATGAAGGTTGAAATAGGAAAAAAAACACCAAAACTTTAAATGGCTTTTTCTCCCCTTAAACGTTCGAATTCGGCGTTTTTACGATTTAATTTTAAGGCTTGGTAGATCTCTAGCTTTGACCGTTCACTGTGCCCACAATTTCTATCCGATTGTCAAAATTTTGGTCTCATTTTGTAGCTGCCAGTCTATTCTTTACGACAAGTACAAATTTGTAATATTATTTACAAATACACTATTTTTTATGAAGGTTGAAGTAGGAAAAAAAACACCAAAACTTTAAATGGCTTTTTCTCCCCTTAAACGTGCAAATTCGGCGTTTGTACGATTTAATTTTAAGGCTTGGTAGATCTCTAGCTTTGACCGTTCACTGTGCCCACAATTTCTATCCGATTGTCAAAATTTTGGTCTCATTTTGTAGCTGCCAGTCTATTCTTTACAACAAGTACAAATTTGTAATATTATTTACAAAGACACTTTTTTTTTATGAAGGTTGAAGTAAGAAAAAAAACACCAAAACTTTAAATGGCTTTTTCTCCCCTTAAACGTGCGAATTCGGCATTTTTACGATTTAATTTTAAGGCTTGGTAGATCTCTAGCTTTGACCGTTTACTGTGCCCACAATTTCTATCCGATTGTCAAAATTTTGGTCTCATTTTGTAGCTGCCAGTCTATTCTTTACGACAAGTACAAATTTGTAATATTATTTACAAAGACACTATTTTTTATGAAGGTTGAAATAGCAAAAAAACACCAAAACTTTAAATGGCTTTTTCTCCCCTTAAACGTGCGAATTCGGCGTTTTTACGATTTAATTTTAAGGCTTGGTAGATCTCTAGCTTTGACCGTTCACTGTGCCCACAATTTCTATCCGATTGTCAAAATTTTGGTCTCATTTTGTAGCTGCCAGTCTATTCTTTACGACAAGTACAAATTTGTAATATTATTTACAAATACACTATTTTTTATGAAGGTTGAAATAGAAAAAAAACACCAAAACTTTAAACGGCTTTTTCTCCCTTAAACGTGCGAATTCGGCGTTTTTACGATTTAATTTTAAGGCTTGGTAGATCTCTAGCTTTGACCGTTCACTGTGCCCACAATTTCTATCCGATTGTCAAAATTTTGGTCTCATTTTGTAGCTGCCAGTCTATTCTTTACGACAAGTATAAATTTGTAATATTATTTACAAATACACTATTTTTTATGAAGGTTGAAATAGGAAAAAAAAAACACCAAAACTTTAAACGGCTTTTTCTCCCTTAAACGTGCGAATTCGGCGTTTTTACGATTTAATTTTAAGGCTTGGTAGATCTCTAGCTTTGACCGTTCACTGTGCCCACAATTTCTATCCGATTGTCATTTTGTAGCTGCCAGTCTATTCTTTACGACAAGTACAAATTTGTAATATTATTTACAAATACACTATTTTTTATGAAGGTTGAAATAGGAAAAAAAACACCAAAACTTTAAATGGCTTTTTCTCCCCTTAAACGTTCGAATTCGGCGTTTTTACGATTTAATTTTAAGGCTTGGTAGATCTCTAGCTTTGACCGTTCACTGTGCCGACAATTTCTATCCGATTGTCAAAATTTTGGTCTCATTTTGTAGCTGCCAGTCTATTCTTTACGACAAGTACAAATTTGTAATATTATTTACAAATACACTATTTTTTATGAAGGTTGAAATAGGAAAAAAAACACCAAAACTTTAAATGGCTTTTTCTCCCCTTAAACGTGCAAATTCGGCGTTTTTACGATTTAATTTTAAGGCTTGGTAGATCTCTAGCTTTGACCGTTCACTGTGCCCATAATTTCTATCCGATTGTCAAAATTTTGGTCTCATTTTGTAGCTGCCAGTCTATTCTTTACAACAAGTACAAATTTGTAATATTATTTACAAAGACACTTTTTTTTTATGAAGGTTGAAATAGGAAAAAAAAACACCAAAACATTAAATGGCTTTTTCTCCCCTTAAACGTGCGAATTCGGCGTTTTTACGATTTAATATTAAGGCTTGGTAGATCTCTAGTTTTGACCGTTTACTGTGACCACAATTTCTATCCGATTGTCAAAATTTTGGTCTCATTTTGTAGCTGCCAGTCTATTCTTTACGACAAGTACAAATTTGTAATATTATTTACAAAGCCACTATTTTTTATGAAGGTTGAAATAGCAAAAAAACACCAAAACTTTAAATGGCTTTTTCTCCCCTTAAACGTGCGAATTCGGCGTTTTTACGATTTAATTTTAAGGCTTGGTAGATCTCTAGCTTTGACCGTTCACTGTGCCCACAATTTCTATCCGATTGTCAAAATTTTGGTCTCATTTTGTAGCTGCCAATCTATTCTTTACGACAAGTACAAATTTGTAATATTATTTACAAACACACTATTTTTTATGAAGGTTGAAATAGGAAAAAAAACACCAAAACTTTAAATGGCTTTTTCTCCCCTTAAACGTTCGAATTCGGCGTTTTTACGATTTAATTTTAAGGCTTGGTAGATCTCTAGCTTTGACCGTTCACTGTGCCCACAATTTCTATCCGATTGTCAAAATTTTGGTCTCATTTTGTAGCTGCCAGTCTATTCTTTACGACAAGTACAAATTTGTAATATTATTTACAAATACACTATTTTTTATGAAGGTTGAAATAGGAAAAAAAACACCAAAACTTTAAATGGCTTTTTCTCCCCTTAAACGTGCAAATTCGGCATTTTTACGATTTAATTTTAAGGCTTGGTAGATCTCTAGCTTTGACCGTTCACTGTGCCCATAATTTCTATCCGATTGTCAAAATTTTGGTCTCATTTTGTAGCTGCCAGTCTATTCTTTACAACAAGTACAAATTTGTAATATTATTTACAAAGACACTTTTTTTTTTTGAAGGTTGAAATAAGAAAAAAAACACCAAAACTTTAAATGGCTTTTTCTCCCCTTAAACGTGCGAATTCGGCATTTTTACGATTTAATTTTAAGGCTTGGTAGATCTCTAGCTTTGACCGTTTACTGTGCCCACAATTTCTATCCGATTGTCAAAATTTTGGTCTCATTTTGTAGCTGCCAGTCTATTCTTTACGACAAGTACAAATTTGTAATATTATTCACAAAGCCACTATTTTTTATGAAGGTTGAAATAGCAAAAGAACACCAAAACTTTAAATGGCTTTTTCTCCCCTTAAACGTGCGAATTCGGCGTTTTTACGATTTAATTTTAAGGCTTGGTAGATCTCTAGCTTTGACCGTTCACTGTGCCCACAATTTCTATCCGATTGTCAAAATTTTGGTCTCATTTTGTAGCTGCCAGTCTATTCTTTACGACAAGTACAAATTTGTAATATTATTTACAAATACACTATTTTTTATGAAGGTTGAAATAGGAAAAAAAAACACCAAAACTTTAAACGGCTTTTTCTCCCTTAAACGTGCGAATTCGGCGTTTTTACGATTTAATTTTAAGGCTTGGTAGATCTCTAGCTTTGACCGTTCACTGTGCCCACAATTTCTATCCGATTTTCATTTTGTAGCTGCCAGTCTATTCTTTACGACAAGTACAAATTTGTAATATTATTTACAAATACACTATTTTTTATGAAGATTGAAATAGGAAAAAAAACACCAAAACTTTAAATGGCTTTTTCTCCCCTTAAACGTGCGAATTCGGCGTTTTTACGATTTAATTTTAAGGCTTGGTAGATCTCTAGCTTTGACCGTTCACTGTGCCTACAATTTCTATCCGATTGTCAAAATTTTGGTCTCATTTTGTAGCTGCCAGTCTATTCTTTACGACAAGTACAAATTTGTAATATTACTTACAAATACACTATTTTTTATGAAGGTTGAAATAGGAAAAAAAACACCAAAACTTTAAATGGCTTTTTCTCCCCTTAAACGTGCGAATTCGGCGTTTTTACGATTTAATTTTAAGGTTTGGTAGATCTCTAGCTTTGACCGTTCACTGTGCCCACAATTTCTATCCGATTGTCAAAATTTTGGTCTCATTTTGTAGCTGCCAGTCTATTCTTTACGACAAGTACAAATTTGTAATATTATTTACAGACACTATTTTTTATGAAGGTTGAAATAGGAAAAATAACACCAAAACTTTAAATGGCTTTTTCTCCCCTTATACGTGCGAATCCGGCGTTTTTACGATTTAATTTTAAGGCCTGGTAGATCTCTAGCTTTGACCGTTCACTGTGCCCACAATTTCTATCCGATTGTCAAAATTTTGGTCTCATTATGTAGCTGCCAGTCTATTCTTTACAACAAGTACAAATTTGTAATATTATTTACAAAGACACTTTTTTTTATGAAGGTTGAAATAGGAAAAAAAACACCAAAACTTTAAATGGCTTTTGTTCCCCTTAAACGTGCGAATTCGGCGTTTTTACGATTTAATTTTAAGGCTTGGTAGATCTCTAGCTTTGACCGTTTACTGTGCCCACAATTTCTATCCGATTGTCAAAATTTTGGTCTCATTTTGTAGCTGCCAGTCTATTCTTTACGACAAGTACAAATTTGTAATATTATTTACAAATACACTATTTTTTATGAAGGTTGAAATAGGAAAAAAAACACCAAAACTTTAAATGGCTTTTTCTCCCCTTAAACGTGCGAATTCGGCGTTTTTACGATTTAATTTTAAGGCTTGGTAGATCTCTAGCTTTGACCGTTCACTGTGCCCACAATTCCTATCCGATTTTCAAAATTTTGGTCTCATTTTGTAGCTGCCAGTCTATTCTTTACGACAAGTACAAATTTGTAATATTATTTAAAAATACACTATTTTTTATGAAGGTTGAAATAGGAAAAAAAACACCAAAACTTTAAACGGCTTTTTCTCCCTTAAACGTGCGAATTCGGCGTTTTTACGATTTAATTTTAAGGCTTGGTAGATCTCTAGCTTTGACCGTTCACTGTGCCCACAATTTCTTTCCGAGTGTCAATTTGTAGCTGCCAGTCTATTCTTTACGACAAGTACAAATTTGTAATATTATTTACAAATACTTTTTTTTTTTATGAAGATTGAAATAGGAAAAAAAACACCAAAACTTTAAATGGCTTTTTCTCCCCTTAAACGTGCGAATTCGGCGTTTTTACGATTTAATTTTAAGGCTTGGTAGATCTCTAGCTTTGACCCTTCACTGTGCCCAGAATTTCTATCCGATTGTCAAAATCTTGGTCTCATTTTGCAGCTGCCAGTCTATTCTTTACGACAAGTACAAATTTGTAATATTATTTACAAATACACTATTTTTTATGAAGGTTGAAATAGGAAAAAAACACTAAAACTTTAAATGGCTTTTTCTTCCCTTAAACGTGCGAATTCGGCGTTTTCACGATTTAATTTTAAGGCTTGGTAGATCTCTAGCTTTGACCGTTCACTGTGCCCACAATTTCTATCCGATTGTCAAAATGTTGGTCTCATTTTGTAGCTACCAGTCTATTCTTTACGACAAGTACAAATTTGTAATGTTATTTACAAATACACTATTTTTTATGAAGGTTGAAATAGGAAAAAAAACACCAAAACTTTAAATGGCTTTTTCTCCCCTTAAACGTGCGAATTCGGCGTTTTTACGATTTAATTTTAAGGCTTGGTAGATCTCTAGCTTTGACCGTTCACTGTGCCCACAATTTCTATCCGATTGTCAAAATTTTGGTCTCATTTTGTAGCTGCCAGTCTATTCTTTACGACAAGTACAAATTTGTAATATTATTTACAAATACCCTATTTTTTATGAAGGTTGAAATAGGAAAAAAAACACCAAAACTTTAAATGGCTTTTTCTCCCCTTAACCGTGCGAATTCGGCGTTTTTACGATTTAATTTTAAGGCTTGGTAGATCTCTAGCTTTGACCGTTTACTGTGCCCACAATTTTTATCCGATTGTCAAAATTTTGGTCTCATTTTGTAGCTGCCAGTCTATTCTTTACGACAAGTACAAATTTGTAATATTATTTACAAATACACTATTTTTTATGAAGGTTGAAATAGAAAAAAAACACCAAAACTTTAAACGGCTTTTTCTCCCCTTAAACGTGCGAATTCGGCGTTTTTACGATTTAATTTTAAGGCTTGGTAGATCTCTAGCTTTGACCGTTTACTGTGCCCACAATTTCTATCCGATTGTCAAAATTTTGGTCTCATTTTGTAGCTGCCAGTCTATTCTTTACGACAAGTACAAATTTTTAATATTATTTACAAATACACTATTTTTTATGAAGGTTGAAATAGGAAAAAAACACCAAAACTTTAAATGGCTTTTTCTCCCCTTAAACGTGCGAATTCGGCGTTTTTACGATTTAATTTTAAGGCTTGGTAGATCTCTAGCTTTGACCGTTTACTGTGCCCACAATTTCTATCCGATTGTCAAAATTTTGGTCTCATTTTGTAGCTGCCAGTCTATTTTTTACGACAAGTACAAATTTGTAATATTGTTACATGTACAAATAATTACATGTTCAAATAATTCTGCGAGCTACTGTCGCAATTGTTTTCATCATCATTATTCGAACCCACGAGAATCCAACAAGCATGATCAACATCTGCAAGTGACGTCACTCGAACCTACCAGGTACCTTCGGTAGAACATTCGCCAATGTGCGAGAAATGGGTGAATAGGTAGAGACCCTATATAAAGGCGAGCTGAATGAATGGGGAGATCATTCATTCATTCGACCGCGATAAGAAAACTGCGATATAGTGGAACGCAAAGTAAAGACAATTGATTGTTTGAGTACAAAGTGTGTTTTGTAATAGTGAAGTGATTTAGAAGACAATTGCGATAAGAAATTTATGGACAAGTGTTAGATTTAAAAATTAAGTGAAAATTAAAATTAGTGAAAGTGTAGATTGGTCATTGTGGAATTAAATAAACTCTTTTAACTTAAATTAAAAGACATTGCGTTTTCACTTTCCCGGAACATTAAAGCTATTGGCCGCGAACCAATAACACGCGACAGTGGTGTCGAGAAGTGAGATAGAAAATTTCGAAAAGTGAAAACATTTAAACATTTTTAAACTGCACAGTTGTGAAATCTAACGTAAAAACTGTTGAAAAAAAAAAAAAAACAAAAAGCTAATACAATAAAAATGCCACGAAACTTGCATCTAAGAATCAATGAATTGACCATGTCGGAGCTCAAGGAAGAGTTAGAACAGCGAAATCTGGCTACGCAAGGTACAAAGGCCTCATTGATTGCACGCTTGCGCGACGCGATCGAATCGGAAGGTTTGAATCTGGATTCGGGTGAGTTCTCAGATGCGGAAAAAGGCGCAGAAGGTGGAGAAGTAGAAACACCAAGATCAAAGGAGCCCGAAAATGCGCTAATGCAAATGTTAATGCTGATGTCATCGAGTCTGACTGCGAAGCTAGATGAACAATCAGCGAAGCTAAATGAACAGTCATCCAGTCTGACTGCGAAGCTAGATGAACAATCAGCGAAGCTCAATGAACAGTCATCGAATTTAACAGCGAAGTTAAATGAACAGTCAACGAAGCTAAGCGAACAATCAGCGCAGCTAAATGAACAGACATCCAGTTTAGCTGCGAAGCTAAACGAACAATCAGCGAAGCTGGACCAACAAGCGATCGAAATCAAGGCAGACATCACACAGAAGCTGGAGAAACAGTCAACCGAAATAAAAGCGGAGCTCGGTCATCTGAACAAACAAATTAAAGGCCTCGAGGAAAAGGTTGACCAGGTCGAGGAAAAGGTTTATCAGGTCGAGGAGAGAATTAACCATGAGATCAGCCAGATCGAGGGGAGAATAAACCATGATATCAGCCAGGTAGAGGAGAGAATCAACCATGAGATGGGAAACATGAAAAAGGAATTGGAAGCAGCAAAGGCAGTAGTAACCTCTTCACCAGCCTCGCTTATAACCGCAGCGCAAAGCTCATCTAGAAATGTACAAGCACCAATATTCGATGGGCAAACGGTCTGGACTATTTACAAAACCCAGTTTGAAGCAGCCGCTCGCATAAATCACTGGAATGAGCAGGAACGAGCAACTGCATTGATTCTTGCTCTAAGAGGCCCAGCTGCCGAGCTGTTGCAGACGATCCCCGTTGAATTGCACTCAAACTCGAATGCTATAATGAATGCGCTCGACATGCGTTATGGAGATGATCATCTAAAGCAGATTTATCGGTCACAGCTAAGGCATCGGGTGCAGAAGCCTGGTGAAACCCTACAGCAGCTAGCCCAAGACATTGAGCGACTAGCACTTTTGGCTTACCCAGCCTACGACCCAGAACATCGAGATGATGCAGCGACAGAGGCATTCATCAGCGCACTAAAGGACCCGGAATCGCAACAAGCCGTGCGTTTAGCTCAAAAGCAAACAAGTAAGGACGCATTGGCTTACAGTCTGAACTTTGAGGCAGCGAAAAATGTGACTCGTACCACTGCCCGGGTTCGTGAAGTAGTGACAGACGAGTGCAGGTGTGAACGCGTGGAAATCGAGCGAGACCCGCATGTAAATGGTGCGCCTAGATGCTGGAATTGCGGAGAGAAGGGGCACTTGCAAAGAGACTGCAAGAAGCGAAGAAAACCGAGCTATTGTCCAGGGTGTGCAGCTAGGAGGAGATCCAGACCGAGTCAGGAGCCCAGAATGGAAGCCCTTCAAACAGAGGGGTCGGGAAACATGTAAGAGCCAACTTCGTGGGGCAGAGGTTGGCTAGGAGGATCGACGTCCCCAGCACCACCATCACCGTGTCAAGACTACATCGTGGAGAAGCGGACTTATGCCTTCCGGGTCAAATTGACGGAGAACACTGCACCATAACAATCGACACTGGTGCTACCCGATCGATTATCCGACCAGACCTAGTTAGACAGCAACAACTTCACAAGGGCAGAATTTTCTCACTACGGACAGCTACGGGAGAAACTGCACCTGTTCATGGAGAGGTCAACCTCCAGATACAGTTGGGAGACCTTGTGTTCCGACATAATTTTCTGGTCGCGAACATTATGGATGACTGCATTCTCGGAATGGATTTTCTCCGACTACATGGAATCACGTTAGACTTGGGCAAACGTGTATTGAAATGGCAGAATGTCGAAGTACTGATGGAGGATCCCAGCGTCCAAATCCCCAAGATGAATGTAGTGGTATGTACTGACACTGATGTACCGAATTCCTCCGAAAGCATTGTATGGGCCAAGCTTGATGGTGATTCTGGAGACCACCGATCTTATCTGATAGAGCCAACGAAGACATCCGCATTGCGCAGCTTGATTGTAGGACGAAGCCTTGTAAGATCTTTAAGGAACGGATATGTGCCGGTTAGAGTCCTTAACACCGCAGACTCAACCACGAGCATCAAAGCGGGAGAAGTCATCGGCAGCTGCCAGCCTGTTTCCACCATCACCTCTTTGGAAGCTTCTCACAACCATCATTGGAAAAGGAGGCAAGACACAGACAAAGCCCGGGAATCCACGTCTGCAATATTGAAGCAAGTCAAATTGCCGGTGCAGCTATTCAAACGAGCCTCTGATCTGGTCACCAAGTACAGTGACATCTTCTCAACAAGCCCGGATGACCAAGGCCGAACGAGTCTGGTAACTCACGTCATAGATACACAGGGAGCCAAGCCGATTCGACAAGCACCCAGACGCCTCCCTATAGCCAAACAAGGAGAAGTGAGCGCGCTGATCTCGGACATGGAAAAACAAGGCGTTATTGAACCTTCTGTCAGTCCATGGGCCGCGCCTGTAGTTCTAGTAAAGAAAAAGGATGGTAGTACTCGTTTTTGTGTCGACTATAGGCAGCTCAACGACGTCACTAAGAAAGATAGTTACCCGCTCCCACGCATCGATGACATCATGGACACTTTAGCCGACGCAAAATGGTTTTCTACACTCGATCTCAAGAGTGGCTACTGGCAGGTAGAAATCGACAAGAAGGACCGAGAGAAGACCGCATTTTCAGTTGGGACCGGATTGTGGCAGTTTGTGGTGATGCCATTTGGGCTTTGCAATGCTCCAGCCACTTTCGAACGCTTGATGGAATACGTGCTACGTGGTCTAACCTGGAAAACCTGCTTGGTGTACTTAGATGACATCATCGTCATTGGGAGAACGTTCGAAGAGCATGTGCGGAACTTAGAAGAGGTTTTCTCCAGACTGCGACTGGCAAATTTGAAACTTAGTCCCGACAAGTGTACTCTTTTCGCAGCTGAAGTAAAATACCTGGGACATGTCGTATCAGCAGAAGGGGTCAAAACAGACCCTGAGAAGATTGAAGCCGTGAAAAGCTGGCCATCGCCAAACAACAAGCGCCAACTACGAAGTTTCCTGGGTCTGGCAACCTACTATCGAAGATTCGTCAAAGACTTTGCCAAAATAGCTAAGTGTCTCCATCAGCTAACCGAGAAAAATCGTCCGTATGTCTGGAACGAACAATGCCAGACAGCCTTTGAGACCCTGAAGGAAAAGCTGTGTGAATCACCCGTGCTGGCGTATCCGAAACCCGGAAAAATGTTTGTAGTTGACACTGATGCAAGCAACGGCGGTATTGGAGCTATACTCTCCCAGCAGATCAATGGCGAAGAAAAAGTCCTCTCGTATTACAGTCGAGTTCTTTCAAAAAGTGAGAGGAACTACTGTGTGACCAGGAAGGAGCTATTGGCTATAATAGAGGCCACCAAGCAGTTCCACAAGTACCTATATGGCCAGAAATTTGTTCTTCGAACGGACCATGCATCGCTGAGATGGCTACTTAACTTCAAAAACCCCGAGGGACAAGTTGCGAGATGGATCGAAAGATTGCAGTCGTACGACTACGAAATTGTTCATCGAAAGGGCGGAGTTCATGGAAATGCTGACGCCCTATCTCGTCGCCCATGTCCAGCTAACTGCAAGCATTGCCGACGGATTGAGGAAAAGGAGCCGCCCGTTGATCTGCGACTGATAACGGCCGAATCCGATGAAGGTTGGTCATCGGAGGAGATTCGAAATGCCCAGCTAGCCGATGAAGACATCGGACCATTGCTCGTATGGAAGGAGACGACTGGGCAACCTGAGTAGAAGGACGTTTCAACGCATGGCGCAACCCTGAAAAGCTATTGGGCACAATGGAACTCCCTTCAGGTGGAGGGTGGTGTACTCAAGCGGAAATGGGAAACGGCGGATGGCAGCTCCTATAGGATGCAAACTATACTACCCAAAAGCCGAATCCACGATGTGGTAAAGGAAATGCATGAAGGATCCTCGGGAGGCCATCTTGGTGTTAACAAAACCTTAGCGAAATTGCGGGAAAGATTCTACTGGCTCCACGCTCGAGAAGACGTAGAGGACTGGTGTCGCAGATGCACAATTTGCGCTTCCGTCAAAGGCCCAAAGCGACGACTGAGAGGACAAATGCAAACCTATAACGTAGGCGTGCCATTCGAAAGGATTGCTGTTGACATCGCTGGACCCTTTCCTGAATCTGAATGGGGAAATCGATACACGCTGGTTGTAGCTGATTATTTCAGCAAGTGGCCCGAGGTCTACCCCATTCCCAACCAGGAAGCAACTACTGTAGCCGAACAGCTAGTGTTAAATTGGGTCAGCAGGTACGGCGTGCCTTGTGAACTACATTCGGATCAAGGCCGAAACTTTGAGTCACTAGTTTTTAGCGAAATGTGCGAGCAGCTGGGAATACGGAAAACGAGGACAACACCGCTGCATCCCCAATCCGATGGAATGGTCGAACGTTTCAACGGCACGCTCAATAAACACTTGGCCAAAATGGTTGACGAGAACCAAAGGGACTGGGACTGACATATCCCACTATTTTTAATGGCTTATAGAGCCGCTGAACATGCATCGACGGGCCAAGCCCCAGCCAAAGTCATTTTTGGAAAGACTATCCGTTTGCCAGCCGATATAAAGTTCGGAACACCCCCTAAGAAACCCCAAACGGTCTCGACGTACGCAAGTGATCTAAGACAACGGTTGAACCAGATACATCGGACAGTGCGAAAACACCTCGAATCGGCTACTGACCGCATGAAGACCAGGTATGATCTAAAGGCTAATTCTACTGGCTTCCAGCAAGATGACTTGGTGTGGCTTTATAACCCGCAACGGCGAAAGGGTAGGTCTCCAAAGTTGCAACATAATTGGGAGGGACCATACCGAGTTACAAAGCGAATCAACGACGTCGTATACCGAATACAGGAACATCGTAAACCGAGAGCTAAAATGAAAATCGTGCATCTGGACCGTCTTGCCCCATATTATACCCAGGGAGAATCGACTACAAATAGCGACACATCTTTTCGGGGCGAAAAGAACTGAGGTGGGGGCAGTGTTACATGTACAAATAATTACATGTACAAATAATTCTGCGAGCTACTGTCGCAATTGTTTTCATCATCATTACTCGAACCCACGAGAATCCAACAAGCATGATCAACATCTGCAAGTGACGTCACTCGAACCTACCAGGTACCTTCGGTAGAACATTCGCCAATGTGCGAGAAATGGGTGAATAGGTGAAGACCCTATATAAAGGCGAGCTGAATGAATGGGGAGATCATTCATTCATTCGACCGCGATAAGAAAACTGCGATATAGTGGAACGCGAAGTAAAGACAATTGATTGTTTGAGTGCAAAGTGTGTTTTGTAATAGTGAAGTGATTTAGTAGACAATTGCGATAAGAAATTTATGGACAAGTGTTAGATTTAAAAATTAAGTGAAAATTAAAATTAGTGAAAGTGTAGATTGGTCATTGTGGAATTAAATAAACTCTTTTAACTTAAATTAAAAGACATTGCGTTTTCACTTTCCCGGAACATTAAAACTATTGGCCGCGAACCAATAACACGCGACAATATTATTTACAAATACACTATTTTTTATGAAAGTTGAAATAGGAAAAAAACACCAAAACTTTAAACGGCTTTTTCTCCCCTTAACCGTGCGAATTCGGCGTTTTTACGATTTAATTTTAAGGCTTGGTAGATCTCTAGCTTTGACCGTTCACTGTGCCCACAATTTCTATCCGATTGTCAAAATTTTGGTCTCATGTTGTAGCTGCCAGTCTATTCTTTACGACAAGTACAAATTTGTAATATTATTTACAAATACACTATTTTTTATGAAGGTTGAAATAGGAAAAAAAACACCAAAACTTTAAATGGCTTTTTCTCCCCTTAAACGTGCGAATTCGGCGTTTGTACGATTTAATTTTAAGGCTTGGTAGATCTCTAGCTTTGACCGTTCACTGTGCCCACAATTTCTATCCGATTGTCAAAATTTTGGTCTCATTTTGTAGCTGCCAGTCTATTCTTTACGACAAGTACAAATTTTTAATATTATTTACAAATACACTATTTTTTATGAAGGTTGAAATAGGAAAAAAAACACCAAAACTTTAAATGGCTTTTTCTCCCCTTAACCGTGCGAATTCGGCGTTTTTACGATTTAATTTTAAGGCTTGGTAGATCTCTAGCTTTGACCGTTCACTGTGCCCACAATTTCTATCCGATTGTCAAAATTTTGGTCTCATTTTGTAGCTGCCAGTCTATTCTTTACGACAAGTACAAATTTGTAATATTATTTACAAATACACTATTTTTTATGAAGGTTGAAATAGGAAAAAAAACACCAAAACTTTAAATGGCTTTTTCTCCCCTTGAAGGTGCGAATTCGGCGTTTTTACGATTTAATTTTAAGGCTTGGTAGATCTCTAGCTTTGACCGTTCACTGTGCCCACAATTTCTATCCGATTGTCAAAATTTTGGTCTCATTTTGTAGCTGCCAGTCTATTCTTTACAAGTACAAATTTGTAATATTATTTACAAATACACTATTTTTTATGAAGGTTGAAATAGGAAAAAAACACCAAAACTTTAAATGGCTTTTTCTCGCCTTAAACGTGCAAATTCGGCGTTTTTACGATTTAATTTTAAGGCTTGGTGGATCTCTAGCTTTGACCGTTTACTGTGCCCACAATTTCTATCCGATTGTCAGAATTTTGGTCTCCATTTGTAGCTGCCAGTCTATTCTTTACGACAAGTACAAATTTGTAATATTATTTACAAATACACTATTTTTTATGAAGGTTGAAATAGGAAAAAAAACACCAAAACTTTAAATGGCTTTTTCTCCCCTTAAACGTGCGAATTCGGCGTTTTTACGATTTAATTTTAAGGCTTGGTAGATCTCTAGCTTTGACCGTTCACTGTGCCCACAATTTCTATCCGATTGTCAAAATTTTGGTCTCATTTTGTAGCTGCCAGTCTATTCTTTACGACAAGTACAAATTTGTAATATTATTTACAAATACACTATTTTTTATGAAGGTTGAAATAGGAAAAATAACACCAAAACTTTAAATGGCTTTTCTCCCCTTAACCGTGCGAATTCGGCGTTTTTACGATTTAATTTTAAGGCTTGGTAGATCTCTAGCTTTGACCGTTCACTGTGCCCACAATTTCTATCCGATTGTCAAAATTTTGGTCTCATTTTGTAGCTGCCAGTCTATTCTTTACGACAAGTACAAATTTGTAATATTATTTACAAAGACACTATTTTTTATGAAGGTTGAAATAGGAAAAAAAACACCAAAACTTTAAATGGCTTTTTCTCCCCTTAAACGTGCGAATTCGGCGTTTTTACGATTTAATTTTAAGGCTTGGTAGATCTCTAGCTTTGACCGTTTACTGTGCCCACAATTTCTATCCGATTGTCAAAATTTTGGTCTCATTTTGTAGCTGCCAGTCTATTCTTTACGACAAGTACAAATTTGTAATATTATTTACAAATACACTATTTTTTATGAAGGTTGAAATAGGAAAAAAAACACCAAAACTTTAAATGGCTTTTTCTCCCCTTAACCGTGCGAATTCGGCGTTTTTACGATTTAATTTTAAGGCTTGGTAGATCTCTAGCTTTGACCGTGCACTGTGCCCACAATTTCTATCCGATTGTCAAAATTTTGGTCTCATTTTGTAACTGCCAGTCTATTCTTTACGACAAGCAAAAATTTGTAATATTATTTACAAATACACTATTTTTTATGAAGGTTGAAATAGGAAAAAAAACACCGAAACTTTAAATGGCTTTTTCTCCCCTTAAACGTGCGAATTCGGCGTTTTTACGATTTAATTTTAAGGCTTGGTAGATCTCTAGCTTTGACCGTTCACTGTGCCCACAATTTCTATCCGATTGTCAAAATTTTGGTCTCATTTTGTAGCTGCCAGTCTATTCTTTACGACAAGTACAAATTTGTAATATTATTTACAAATACACTATTTTTTATGAAGGTTGAAATAGGAAAAATAACACCAAAACTTTAAATGGCTTTTCTCCCCTTAACCGTGCGAATTCGGCGTTTTTACGATTTAATTTTAAGGCTTGGTAGATCTCTAGCTTTGACCGTTCACTGTGCCCACAATTTCTATCCGATTGTCAAAATTTTGGTCTCATTTTGTAGCTGCCAGTCTATTCTTTACGACAAGTACAAATTTGTAATATTATTTACAAATACACTATTTTTTATGAAGGTTGAAATAGGAAAAATAACAACAAAACTTTAAATGGCTTTTTCTCCCCTTAAACGTGCGAATTCGGCGTTTTTACGATTTAATTTTAAGGCTTGGTAGATCTCTAGCTTTGACCGTTTACTGTGCCCACAATTTCTATCCGATTGTCAAAATTTTGGTCTCATTTTGTAGCTGCCAGTCTATTCTTTACGACAAGTACAAATTTGTAATATTATTTACAAATACACTATTTTTTATGAAGGTTGAAATAGGAAATAAAACACCAAAACTTTAAATGGCTTTTTCTCCCCTTAACCGTGCGAATTCGGCGTTTTTACGATTTAATTTTAAGGCTTGGTAGATCTCTAGCTTTGACCGTTCACTGTGCCCACAATTTCTATCCGATTGTCAAAATTTTGGTCTCATTTTGTAGCTGCCAGTCTATTCTTTACGACAAGTAAAAATTTGTAATATTATTTACAAATACACTATTTTTTATGAAGGTTGAAATAGGAAAAAAAACACCGAAACTTTAAATGGCTTTTTCTCCCCTTAAACGTGCGAATTCGGCGTTTTTACGATTTAATTTTAAGGCTTGGTAGATCTCTAGCTTTGACCGTTTACTGTGCCCACAATTTCTATCCGATTGTCAAAATTTTGGTCTCATTTTGTAGCTGCCAGTCTATTCTTTACGACAAGTACAAATTTGTAATATTATTTACAAATACACTATTTTTTATGGAGGTTGAAATAGGAAAAAAAACACCAAAACTTTAAATGACTTTTTCTCCCCTTAAACGTGCGAATTCGGCGTTGTTACGATTTAATTTTAAGGCTTGGTAGATCTCTAGCTTTGACCGTTCACTGTGCCCACAATTTCTATCCGATTGTCAAAATTTTGGTCTCATTTTGTAGCTGCCAGTCTATTCTTTACGACAAGTACAAATTTGTAATATTATTTACAAATATACTATTTTTTATGAAGGTTGAAATAGGAAAAAAAACACCAAAACTTTAAATGGCTTTTTCTCCCCTTAAACGTGCGAATTCGGCGTTTTTACGATTTAATTTTAAGGCTTGGTAGATCTCTAGCTTTGACCGTTCACTGTGCCCACAATTTCTATTCGATTGTCAAAATTTTGGTCTCATTTTGTAGCTGCCAGTCTATTCTTTACGACAAGTACAAATTTGTAATATTATTTACAAAGACACTATTTTTTATGAAGGTTGAAATAGGAAAAAAAACGCCAAAACTTTAAATGGCTTTTTCTCCCCTTAAACGTGCAAATTCGGCGTTTTTACGATTTAATTTTAAGGCTTGGTAGATCTCTAGCTTTGACCGTTTACTGTGCCCACAATTTCTATCCGATTGTCAAAATTTTGGTCTCATTTTGTAGCTGCCAGTCTATTCTTTACGACAAGTACAAATTTGTAATATTATTTACAAATACACTATTTTTTATGAAGGTTGAAATAGGAAAAAAACACCAAAACTTTAAATGGCTTTTTCTCCCCTTAAACGTGCGAATTCGGCGTTTTTACGATTTAATTTTAAGGCTTGGTAGATCTTTAGCTTTGACCGTTTACTGTGCCCACAATTTCTATCCGATTGTCAAAATTTTGGTCTCATTTTGTAGCTGCCAGTCTATTCTTTACGACAAGTACAAATTTGTAATATTATTTACAAAGACACTATTTTTTATGAAGGTTGAAATAGGAAAAAAAACACCAAAACTTTAAATGGCTTTTTCTCCCCTTAAACGTGCGAATTCGGCGTTTTTACGATTTAATTTTAAGGCTTGGTAGATCTCTAGCTTTGATCGTTCACTGTGCCCACAATTTCTATCCGATTGTCAAAATTTTGGTCTCATTTTGTAGCTGCCAGTCTATTCTTTACGACAAGTACAAATTTGTAATATTATTTACAAATACACTATTTTTTATGAAGGTTGAAATAGGAAAAAAACACCAAAACTTTAAACGGCTTTTTCTCCCCTTAAACGTGCGAATTCGGCGTTTTTACGATTTAATTTTAAGGCTTGGTAGATCTCTAGCTTTGACCGTTCACTGTGCCCACAATTTCTATCCGATTGTCAAAATTTTGGTCTCATTTTGTAGCTGCCAGTCTATTCTTTACGACAAGTACAAATTTGTAATATTATTTACAAATACACTATTTTTCATGAAGGTTGAAATAGGAAAAAAACACCAAAACTTTAAATGGCTTTTTCTCCCCTTAAACGTGCGAATTCGGCGTTTTTACGATTTAATTTTAAGGCTTGGTAGATCTCTAGCTTTGACCGTTTACTGTGCCCACAATTTCTATCCGATTGTCAAAATTTTGGTCTCATTTTGTAGCTGCCAGTCTATTCTTTACGACAAGTACAAATTTGTAATATTATTTACAAATACACTATTTTTTATGAAGGTTGAAATAGGAAAAAAAACACCAAAACTTTAAATGGCTTTTTCTCCCCTTAAACGTGCGAATTCGGCGTTTTTACGATCTAATTTTAAGGCTTGGTAGATTTCTAGCTTTGACCGTTCACTGTGCCCACAATTTCCATCCGATTGTCAAAATTTTGGTCTCATTTTGTAGCTGCCAGTCTATTCTTTACGACAAGTACAAATTTGTAATATTATTTACAAATACACTATTTTTTATGAAGGTTGAAATAGGAAAAAAACACCAAAACTTTAAACGGCTTTTTCTCCCCTTAAACGTGCGAATTCGGCGTTTTTACGATTTAATTTTAAGGCTTGGTAGATCTCTAGCTTTGACCGTTCACTGTGCCCACAATTTCTATCGGATTGTCAAAATTTTGGTCTCATTTTGTAGCTGCCAGTCTATTCTTTACGACAAGTACAAATTTGTAATATTATTTACAAATACACTATTTTTTATGAAGGTTGAAATAGGAAAAAAAACACCAAAACTTTAAATGGCTTTTTCTCCCCTTAAACGTGCGAATTCGGCGTTTTAACGATTTAATTTTTAGGCTTGGTAGATCTCTAGCTTTGACCGTTTACTGTCCCCACAATTTCTATCCGATTGTCAAAATTTTGGTCTCATTTTGTAGCTGCCAGTCTATTCTTTACGAAAAGTACAAATTTGTAATATTATTTACAAATACACTATTTTTTATGAAGGTTGAAATAGGCAAAAAACACCAAAACTTTAAATGGCTTTTTCTCCCCTTAAACGTGCAAATTCGGCGTTTTTACGATTTAATTTTAAGGCTTGGTAGATCTCTAGCTTTGACCGTTTACTGTGCCCACAATTTCTATCCGATTGTCAAAATTTTGGTCTCATTTTGTAGCTGCCAGTCTATTCTTTACGACAAGTACAAATTTGTAATATTATTTACAAATACACTATTTTTTATGAAGATTGAAATAGGAAAAAAACACCAAAACTTTAAATGGCTTTTTCCCCCCTTAAACGTGCGAATTCGGCGTTTTTACGATTTAATTTTAAGGCTTGGTAGATCTCTAGCTTTGACCGTTTACTGTGCCCACAATTTCTATCCGATTGTCAAAATTTTGGTCTCATTTTGTAGCTGCCAGTCTATACTTTACGACAAGTACAAATTTGTAATATTATTTACAAATACACTATTTTTTATGAAGGTTGAAATAGGAAAAAAACACCAAAACTTTAAATGGCTTTTTCTCCCCTTAAACGTGCGAATTCGGAGTTTTTACGATTTAATTTTAAGGCTTGGTAGATCTCTAGCTTTGGCCGTTTACTGTGCCCACAATTTCTATCCGATTGTCAAAATTTTGGTCTCATTTTGTAGCTGCCAGTCTATTCTTTACGACAAGTACAAATTTGTAATATTATTTACAAATACACTATGTTTTATGAAGGTTGAAATAGGAAAAAAACACCAAAACTTTAAATGGCTTTTTCTCCCCTTAAACGTGCGAATTCGGCATTTTTACGATTTAATTTTAAGGCTTGGTAGATCTCTAGCTTTGACCGTTCACTGTGCCCACAATTTCTATCCGATTGTCAAAATTTTGGTCTCATTTTGTAGCTGCCAGTCTATTCTTTACGACAAGTACAAATTTGTAATATTATTTACAAATACACTATTTTTTATGAAGGTTGAAATAGGAAAAAAAACACCAAAACTTTAAATGGCTTTTTCTCCCCTTAAACGTGCGAATTCGGCGTTTTTACGATTTAATTTTAAGGCTTGGTAGATCTCTAGCTTTGACCGTTCACTGTGCCCACAATTTCTATCCGATTGTCAAAATTTTGGTCTCATTTTGTAGCTGCCAGTCTATTCTTTACGACAAGTACAAATTTGTAATATTATTTACAAATACACTATTTTTTATGAAGGTTGAAATAGGAAAAAAAACACCAAAACTTTAAATGGCTTTTTCTCCCCTTAAACGTGTGAATTCGGCGTTTTTACGATTCAATTTTAAGGCTTGGTAGATCTCTAGCTTTGACCGTTCACTGTGCCCACAATTTCTATCCGATTGTCAAAATTTTGGTCTCATTTTGTAGCTGCCAGTCTATTCTTTACGACAAGTACAAATTTGTAATATTATTTACAAATACACTATTTTTTATGAAGGTTGAAATAGGAAAAAAAACACCAAAACTTTAAATGGCTTTTTCTCCCCTTAAACGTGCGAATTCGGCGTTTTTACGATTTAATTTTAAGGCTTGGTAGATCTCTAGCTTTGACCGTTCACTGTGCCCACAATTTCTATCCGATTGTCAAAATTTTGGTCTCATTTTGTAGCTGCCAGTCTATTCTTTACGACAAGTACAAATTTGTAATATTATTTACAAATACACTATTTTTTATGAAGGTTGAAATAGCAAAAAAAACACCAAAACTTTAAATGGCTTTTTCTCCCCTTAAACGTGCGAATTCGGCGTTTTTACGATTTAATTTTAAGGCTCGGTAGATCTCTAGCTTTGACCGTTCACTGTGCCCACAATTTCTATCCGATTGTCAAAATTTTGGTCTCATTTTGTAGCTGCCAGTCTATTCTTTACGACAAGTACAAATTTGTAATATTATTTACAAATACACTATTTTTTATGCAGGTTGAAATAGGAAAAAAAACACCAAAACTTTAAATGGCTTTTTCTCCCCTTAAACGTGCGAATTCGGCGTTTTTACGATTTAATTTTAAGGCTTGGTAGATCTCTAGCTTTGACCGTTCACTGTGCCCCACAGTTTCTATCCGATTGTCAAAATGTTGGTCTCATTTTGTAGCTGCCAGTCTATTCTTTACGACAAGTACAAATTTGTAATATTATTTACAAATACACTATTTTTTATGAAGGTTGAAATAGGAAAAAAAACACCAAAACTTTAAATGGCTTTTTCTCCCCTTAAACGTGCGAATTCGGCGTTTTTACGATTTAATTTTAAGGCTTGGTAGATCTCTAGCTTTGACCGTTCACTGTGCCCACAATTTCTATCCGATTGTCAAAATTTTGGTCTCATTTTGTAGCTGCCAGTCTATTCTTTACGACAAGTACAAATTTGTAATATTATTTACAAATACACTATTTTTTATGAAGGTTGAAATAGGAAAAAAAAACTCCAAAACTTTAAATGGCTTTTTCTCCCCTTAACCGTGCGAATTCGGCGTTTTTACGATTTAATTTTAAGGCTTGGTAGATCTCTAGCTTTGACCGTTCACTGTGCCCACAATTTCTATCCGATTGTCAAAATTTTGGTCTCATTTTGTAGCTGCCAGTCTATTCTTTACGACAATTACAAATTTGTAATATTATTTACAAATACACTATTTTTTATGAAGGTTGAAATTGGAAAAAAAAACACCAAAACTTTAAATGGCTTTTTCTCCCCTTAAACGTGCGAATTCGGCGTTTTTACGATTTAATTTTAAGGCTTGGTAGATCTCTAGCTTTGACCGTTTACTGTGCCCACAATTTCTATCCGATTGTCAAAATTTTGGTCTCATTTTGTAGCTGCCAGTCTATTCTTTACGACAAGTACAAATTTGTAATATTATTTACAAATACACTACTTTTTATGAAGGTTGAAAAAGGAAAAAAACACCAAAACTTTAAATGGCTTTTTCTCCCCTTAAACGTGCGAATTCGGCGTTTTTACGATTTAATTTTAAGGCTTGGTGGATTTCTAGCTTTGACCGTTTACTGTGCCCACAATTTCTATCCGATTGTCAAAATTTTGGTCTCATTTTGTAGCTGCGAGTCTATTCTTTACGACAAGTACAAATTTGTAATATTATTTACAAATACACTATTTTTTATGAAGGTTGAAATAGGAAAAAAACACCAAAACTTTAAATGGCTTTTTCTCCCCTTAAACGTGTGAATTTGGCGTTTTTATGATTTAATTTTAAGGGTTGGTAGATCTCTAGCTTTGACCGTTTACTGTGCCCAAAATTTCTATCCGATTGTCAAAATTTTGGTCTCATTTTGTAGCTGCCAGTCTATTCTTTACGACAAGTACAAATTTGTAATAATATTTACACATACACTATTTTTTATGAAGGTTGAAATAGGAAAAAAACACCAAAACTTTAAACGGCTTTTTCTCCCCTTAAACGTGCGAATTCGGCGTTTTTACGATTTAATTTTAAGGCTTGGTAGATCTCTAGCTTTGACCGTTCACTGTGCCCACAATTTCTATCCGATTGTCAAAATTTTGGTCTCATTTTGTAGCTGCCAGTCTATTCTTTACGACAATGACAAATTTGTAATATTATTTACAAATACACTATTTTTTATGAAGGTTGAAATAGGAAAAAAAACACCAAAACTTTAAATGGCTTTTTCTCCCCTTAAACGTGCGAATTCGGCGTTTTTACGATTTAATTTTAAGGCTTGGTAGATCTCTAGCTTTGACCGTTTACTGTGCCCACAATTTCTATCCGATTGTCAAAATTTTGGGCTCATTTTGTAGCTGCCAGTCTATTCTTTACAAGTACAAATTTGTAATATTATTTACAAATACATTATTTTTTATGAAGGTTGAAATAGGAAAAAAACACCAAAACTTTAAATGGCTTTTTTCTCCCCTTAAACGTGCGAATTTGGCGTTTTTACGATCAAATTTTAAGGCTTGGTAGATCTCTAGCTTTGACCGTTCACTGTGCCCACAATTTCTATCCGATTGTCAAAATTTTGGTCTCATTTTGTAGCTGCCAGTCTATTCTTTACGACAAGTACAAATTTGTAATATTATTTACAAATACACTATTTTTTATGAAGGTTGAAATAGGAAAAAAAACACCAAAACTTTAAATGGCTTTTTCTCCCCTTAACCGTGCGAATTCGGCGTTTTTACGATTTAATTTTAAGGCTTGGTAGATCTCTAGCTTTGACCGTTCACTGTGCCCACAATTTCTATCCGATTGTCAAAATTTTGGTCTCATTTTGTAGCTGCCAGTCTATTCTTTACGACTAGTACAAATTTGTAATATTATTTACAAATACATTATTTTTTATGAAGGTTGAAATAGGAAAAAAAACACCAAAACTTTAAATGGCCTTTTCTCCCCTTAAACGTGCGAATTCGACGTTTTTACGATTTAATTTTAAGGCTTGGTAGATCTCTAGCTTTGACCGTTCACTGTGCCCACAATTTCTATCCGATTGTCAAAATTTTGGTCTCATTTTGTAGCTGCCAGTCTATTCTTTACGACAAGTACAAATTTGTAATATTATTTACAAATACACTATTTTTTATGAAGGTTGAAATAGGAAAAAAACACCAAAACTTTAAATGGCTTTTTCTCCCCTTAAACGTGCGAATTCGGCGTTTTTACGATTTAATTTTAAGGCTTGGTAGATTTCCAGCTTTGACCGGTTACTGTGCCCACAATTTCTATCCGATTGTCAAAATTTTGGTCTCATTTTGTAGCTGCCAGTCTATTCTTTACGACAAGTACAAATTTGTAATATTATTTACAAATCCACTATTTTTTATGAAGGTTGAAATAGGAAAAAAAACACCAAAACTTTAAATGGCTTTTTCTCCCCTTAAACGTGCGAATTCGGCGTTTTTACGATTTAATTTTAAGGCTTGGTAGATCTCTAGCTTTGACCGTTCACTGTGCCCACAATTTCTATCCGATTGTCAAAATTTTGGTCTCATTTTGTAGCTGCTAGTCTATTCTTTACGACAAGTACAAATTTGTAATATTATTTACAAATACACTATTTTTTATAAAGATTTAAATAGGAAAAAAAAAACACCAAAACTTTAAATGGCTTTTTCTCCCCTTAAACGTGCGAATTCGGCGTTTTTACGATTTAATTTTAAGGCTTGGTAGATATCTAGCTTTGACCGTTTACTGTGCCCACAATTTCTATCCAATTTTCAAAATTTTGGTCTCATTTTGTAGCTGCCAGTCTATTCTTTACAAGTACAAATTTGTAATATTATTTACAAATACACTATTTTTTATGAAGGTTGAAATAGGAAAAAAACACCAAAACTTTAAATGGCTTTTTCTCCCCTTAAACGTGCGAATTCGGCGTTTTTACGATTTAATTTTAAGGCTTGGTAGATCTCTAGCTTTGACCGTTCACTGTGCCCACAATTTCTATTCGATTGTCAAAATTTTGGTCTCATTTTGTAGCTGCCAGTCTATTCTTTACGACAAATACAAATTTGTAATATTATTTACAAATACACTATTTTTTATGAAGGTTGAAATAGGAAAAAAAACACCAAAACTTTAAATGGCTTTTTCTCCCCTTAAACGTGCGAATTCGGCGTTTTTACGATTTAATTTTAAGGCTTGATAGATCTCTAGCTTTGACCGTTCACTGTGCCCACAATTTCTATTCGATTGTCAAAATTTTGGTCTCATTTTGTAGCTGCCAGTCTATTCTTTACGACAAGTACAAATTTGTAATATTATTTACAAATCCACTATTTTTTATGAAGGTTGAAATAGGAAAAAAAACACCAAAACTTTAAATGGCTTTTTCTCCCCTTAAACGTGCGAATTCGGCGTTTTTACGATTTAATTTTAAGGCTTGGTAGATCTCTAGCTTTGACCGTTCACTGTGCCCACAATTTCTATCCGATTGTCAAAATTTTGGTCTCATTTTGTAGCTGCTAGTCTATTCTTTACGACAAGTACAAATTTGTAATATTATTTACAAATACACTATTTTTTATGAAGGTTGAAATAGGAAAAAAAAACACCAAAACTTTAAACGGCTTTTTCTCCCCTTAAACGTGCGAATTCGGCGTTTTTACGATTTAATTTTAAGGCTTGGTAGATCTCTAGCTTTGACCGTTTACTGTGCCCACAATTTCTATCCGATTTTCAAAATTTTGGTCTCATTTTGTAGCTGCCAGTCTATTCTTTACGACAAGTACAAATTTGTAATACTATTTACAAATACACTATTTTTTATGAAGGTTGAAATAGGAAAAAAAAACACCAAAACTTTAAATGGCTTTTTCTCCCCTTAAACGTGCGAATTCGGCGTTTTTACGATTTAATTTTAAGGCTTGGTAGATCTCTAGGTTTGACCGTTCACTGTGCCTACAGTTTCTATCCGATTGTCAAAATTTTGGTCTCATTTTGTAGCTGCCAGTCTATTCTTTACGACAAATACAAATTTATAATATTATTTACAAAGACACTATTTTTTATGAAGGTTGAAATAGGAAAAATAACACCAAAACTATAAATGGCTTTTTCTCCCCTTAAACGTGCGAATTCGGCGTTTTTACGATTTAATTTTAAGGCTTGGTAGATCTCTAGCTTTGACCGTTCACTGTGCCCACAATTTCTATCCGATTGTCAAAATTTTGGTCTCATTTTGTAGCTGCTAGTCTATTCTTTACGACAAGTACAAATTTGTAATATTATTTACAAATACACTATTTTTTATGAAGATTTAAATAGGAAAAAAAAAACACCAAAACTTTAAATGGCTTTTTCTCCCCTTAAACGTGCGAATTCGGCGTTTTTACGATTTAATTTTAAGGCTTGGTAGATATCTAGCTTTGACCGTTTACTGTGCCCACAATTTCTATCCGATTTTCAAAATTTTGGTCTCATTTTGTAGCTGCCAGTCTATTCTTTACAAGTACAAATTTGTAATATTATTTACAAATACACTATTTTTTATGAAGGTTGAAATAGGAAAAAAACACCAAAACTTTAAATGGCTTTTTCTCCCCTTAAACGTGCGAATTCGGCGTTTTTACGATTTAATTTTAAGGCTTGGTAGATCTCTAGCTTTGACCGTTCACTGTGCCCACAATTTCTATTCGATTGTCAAAATTTTGGTCTCATTTTGTAGCTGCCAGTCTATTCTTTACGACAAATACAAATTTGTAATATTATTTACAAATACACTATTTTTTATGAAGGTTGAAATAGGAAAAAAAACACCAAAACTTTAAATGGCTTTTTCTCCCCTTAAACGTGCGAATTCGGCGTTTTTACGATTTAATTTTAAGGCTTGGTAGATCTCTAGCTTTGACCGTTCACTGTGCCCACAATTTCTATTCGATTGTCAAAATTTTGGTCTCATTTTGTAGCTGCCAGTCTATTCTTTACGACAAGTACAAATTTGTAATATTATTTACAAATCCACTATTTTTTATGAAGGTTGAAATAGGAAAAAAAAACACCAAAACTTTAAATGGCTTTTTCTCCCCTTAAACGTGCGAATTCGGCGTTTTTACGATTTAATTTTAAGGCTTGGTAGATCTCTAGCTTTGACTGTTCACTGTGCCCACAATTTCTATCCGATTGTCAAAATTTTGGTCTCATTTTGTAGCTGCTAGTCTATTCTTTACGACAAGTACAAATTTGTAATATTATTTACAAATACACTATTTTTTATGAAGGTTGAAATAGGAAAAAAAAACACCAAAACTTTAAACGGCTTTTTCTCCCCTTAAACGTGCGAATTCGGCGTTTTTACGATTTAATTTTAAGGCTTGGTAGATCTCTAGCTTTGACCGTTTACTGTGCCCACAATTTCTATCCGATTTTCAAAATTTTGGTCTCATTTTGTAGCTGCCAGTCTATTCTTTACGACAAGTACAAATTTGTAATACTATTTACAAATACACTATTTTTTATGAAGGTTGAAATAGGAAAAAAAAACACCAAAACTTTAAATGGCTTTTTCTCCCCTTAAACGTGCGAATTCGGCGTTTTTACGATTTAATTTTAAGGCTTGGTAGATCTCTAGGTTTGACCGTTCACTGTGCCTACAGTTTCTATCCGATTGTCAAAATTTTGGTCTCATTTTGTAGCTGCCAGTCTATTCTTTACGACAAATACAAATTTATAATATTATTTACAAAGACACTATTTTTTATGAAGGTTGAAATAGGAAAAATAACACCAAAACTATAAATGGCTTTTTCTCCCCTTAAACGTGCGAATTCGGCGTTTTAACGATTTAATTTTAAGGCTTGGTAGATCTCTAGCTTTGACCGTTCACTGTGCCCACAATTTCTATTCGATTGTCAAAATTTTGGTCTCATTTTGTAGCTGCTAGTCTATTCTTTACGACAAGTACAAATTTGTTATATTATTTACAAATACACTATTTTTTATGAAGGTTGAAATAGGAAAAGAAACACCAAAACTTTAAATGGCTTTTTCTCCCCTTAAACGTGCAAATTCGGCGTTTTTACAATTTAATTTTAAGGCTTGGTAGATCTCTAGCTTTGACCGTTCACTGTGCCCACAATTTCTATCCGATTGTCAAAATGTTGGTCTCATTTCGTAGCTGCTAGTCTATTCTTTACGACAAGTACAAATTTGTAATATTATTTACAAATACACTATTTTTTATGAAGGTTGAAATAGGAAAAAAAAACACCAAAACTTTAAATGGCTTTTTCTCCCCTTAAACGTGCGAATTCGGCGTTTTTTACGATTTAATTTTAAGGCTTGGTAGATCTCTAGCTTTGACCGTTCACTGTGCCCACAATTTCTATCCGATTGTCAAAATTTTGGTCTCATTTTGTAGCTGCCAGTCTATTCTTTACGACAAATACAAATTTGTAATATTATTTACAAAGACACTATTTTTTATGAAGGTTGAAATAGGAAAAATAACACCAAAACTTTAAATGGCTTTTTCTCCCCTTAAACGTGCGAATTCAGCGTTTTTACGATTTAATTTTAAGGCTTGGTAGATCTCTAGCTTTGACCGTTCACTGTGCCCACAATTTCTATTCGATTGTCAAAATTATGGTCTCATTTTGTAGCTGCCAGTCTATTCTTTACGACAAGTACAAATTTGTAATATTATTTACAAATACACTATTTTTTATGAAGGTTGAAATAGGAAAAAAAACACCAAAACTTTAAATGGCTTTTTCTCCCCTTAAACGTGCGAATTCGGCGTTTTTACGATTTAATTTTAAGGCTTGGTAGATCTCTAGCTTTGACCGTTCACGGTGCCCACAATTTCTATCCGATTGTCAAAATTTTGGTCTCATTTTGTAGCTGCCAGTCTATTCTTTACGACAAGTACAAATTTGTAATATTATTTACAAAGACACTATTTTTTATGAAGGTTGAAATAGGAAAAATAACACCAAAACTTTCAATGGCTTTTTCTCCCCTTAAACGTGCGAATTCGGCGTTTTTACGATTTAATTTTAAGGCTTGGTAGATCTCTAGCTTTGACCGTTTGCTGTGCGCACAATTCTTTCCGATTGTCAAAATTTTGGTCTAATTTTGTAGCTGCCAGTCTATTCTTTACGACAAGTACAAATTTGTAATATTATTTACAAATACACTATTTTTTATGAAGGTTGAAATAGGAAAAAAACACCAAAACTTTAAATGGCTTTTTCTCCCCTTAAACGTGCGAATTCGGCGTTTTTACAATTTAATTTTAAGGCTTGGTAGATCTCTAGCTTTGACCGTTCACTGTGCCCACAATTTCTATCCGATTGTCAAAATTTTGGTCTCATTTTGTAGCTGCCAGTCTATTCTTTACGACAAGTACAAATTTGTAATATTATTTACAAATACACTATTTTTTATGAAGGTTGAAATAGGAAAAAAAAACACCAAAACTTTAAATGGCTTTTTCTCCCCTTAAACGTGCGAATTCGGCGTTTTTACGATTTAATTTTAAGGCTTGGTAGATCTCTAGCTTTGACCGTTCATTGTGCCCACAATTTCTATTCGATTGTCAAAATTTTGGTCACATTTTGTAGCTGCCAGTCTATTCTTTACGACAACTACAAATTTGTAATATTATTTACAAATACACTATTTTTTATGAAATTTGAAATAGAAAAAAAAAACACCAAAATTTTAAATGGCTTTTTCTCCCCTTAAACGTGCGAATTCGGCGTTTTTACGATTTAATTTTAAGGCTTGATAGATCTCTAGCTTTGACCGTTCACTGTGCCCACAATTTCTATCCGATTGTCAAAATTTTGGTCTCATTTTGTAGCTGCCAGTCTATTCTTTACGACAAGTACAAATTTGTAATATTATTTACAAATACACTATTTTTTATGAAGGTTGAAATAGGAAAAAAACACCAAAACTTTAAATGGCTTTTTCTCCCCTTAAACGTGCGAATTCGGCGTTTTTACGATTTAATTTTAAGGTTTGGTAGATCTCTAGCTTTGACCGTTCACTGTGCCCACAATTTCTATCCGATTGTCAAAATTTTGGTCTCATTTTGTAGCTGCCAGTCTATTCTTTACGACAAGTACAAATTTGTAATATTATTTACAAATACACTATTTTTTATGAAGGTTGAAATAGGAAAAAAAACACCAAAACTTTAAATGGCTTTTTCTCCCCTTAAACGTGCGAATTCGGCGTTTTTACGATTTAATTTTAAGGCTTGGTAGATCTCTAGCTTTGACCGTTCATTGTGCCCACAATTTCTATTCGATTGTCAAAATTTTGGTCACATTTTGTAGCTGCCAGTCTATTCTTTACGACAAGTACAAATTTGTAATATTATTTACAAATACACTATTTTTTATGAAATTTGAAATAGAAAAAAAAACACCAAAACTTTAAATGGCTTTTTCTCCCCTTAAACGTGCGAATTCGGCGTTTTTACGATTTAATTTTAAGGCTTGATAGATCTCTAGCTTTGACCGTTCACTGTGCCCACAATTTCTATCCGATTGTCAAAATTTTGGTCTCATTTTGTAGCTGCCAGTCTATTCTTTACGACAAGTACAAATTTGTAATATTATTTACAAATACACTATTTTTTATGAAGGTTGAAATAGGAAAAAAAACACCAAAACTTTAAATGGCTTTTTCTCCCCTTAAACGTGCGAATTCGGCGTTTTTACGATTTAATTTTAAGGTTTGGTAGATCTCTAGCTTTGACCGTTCACTGTGCCCACAATTTCTATCCGATTGTCAAAATGTTGGTCTCATTTTGTAGCTGCCAGTCTATTCTTTACGACAAGTACAAATTTGTAATATTATTTACAAATACACTATTTTTTATGAAGGTTGAAATAGGAAAAAAACACCAAAACTTTAAATGGCTTTTTCTCCCCTTAAACGTGCGAATTCGGCGTTTTTACGATTTAATTTTAAGGCTTGGTAGATCTCTAGCTTTGACCGTTCACTGTGCCCACAATTTCTATTCGATTGTCAAAATTTTGGTCTCATTTTGTAGCTGCCAGTCTATTCTTTACGACAAGTACAAATTTGTAATATTATTTACAAATACACTATTTTTTATGAAGGTTGAAATAGGAAAAAAAACACCAAAACTTTAAATGGCTTTTTCTCCCCTTAAACGTGCGAATTCGGCGTTTTTACGATTTAATTTTAAGGCTTGGTAGATCTCTAGCTTTGACCGTTCACTGTGCCCACAATTTCTATCCGATTGTCAAAATTTTGGTCTCATTTTGTAGCTGCTAGTCTATTCTTTACGACAAGTACAAATTTGTAATATTATTTACAAATACACTATTTTTTATGAAGATTGAAATAGGAAAAAAAACACCAAAAATTTAAATGGCTTTTTCTCCCCTTAAACGTGCGAATTCGGCGTTTTTACGATTTAATTTTAAGGCTTGGTAGATCTCTAGCTTTGACCGTTCACTGTGCCCACAATTTCTATCCGATTGTCAAAATTTTGGTCGCATTTTGTAGCTGCCAGTCTATTCTTTACGACAAGTACAAATTTGTAATATTATTTGCGAAGACACTATTTTTTATGAAGGTTGAAATAGGAAAAAAAACACCAAAACTTTAAATGGCTTTTTCTCCCCTTAAACGTGCGAATTCGGCGTTTTTACAATTTAATTTTAAGGCTTGGTAGATCTCTAGCTTTAACCGTTCATTGTGCCCACAATTTTTATCCGATTGTCAAAATTTTGGTCTCATTTTGTAGCTGCCAGTCTAATCTTTACGACAAGTTTAAATTTGTAATATTATTTACAAAGACACTTTTTTTTATGAAGGTTGAAATAGGAAAAAAAACACCAAAACTTTAAATGGCTTTTTCTCCCCTTAAACGTGCGAATTCGGCGTTTTTACGATTTAATTTTAAGGCTTGGTAGATCTCTAGCTTTGGCCGTTCACTGTGCCCACAATTTCTATCCGATTGTCAAAATTTTGGTCTCATTTTGTAGCTGCCAGTCTATTCTTTACGACAAGTACAAATTTGTAATATTATTTACAAATACACTATTTTTTATGAAGGTTGAAATAGGAAAAAAAACACCAAAACTTTAAATGGCTTTTTCTCCCCTTAAACGTGCGAATTCGGCGTTTTTACGATTTAATTTTGAGGCTTGATAGATCTCTAGCTTTGACCGTTTACTGTGCCCACAATTTCTATCCGATTGTCAAAATTTTGGTCTCATTTTGTAGCTGCCAGTCTATTCTTTACGACAAGTACAAATTTGTAATATTATTTACAAATACACTATTTTTTATGAAGGTTGAAATAGGAAAAAAAACACCAAAACTTTAAATGGCTTTTTCTCCCCTTAAACGTGCGAATTCGGCGTTTTACGATTTAATTTTAAGGCTTGGTAGATCTCTAGCTTTGACCGTTCACTGTGCCCACAATTTCTATCCGATTGTCAAAATTTTGGTCTCATTTTGTAGCTGCCAGTCTATTTTTACGACAAGTACAAATTTGTAATATTATTCACAAATACACTATTTTTTATGAAGGTTGAAATAGGAAAAAAAACACCAAAACTTTAAATGGCTTTTTCTCCCCTTAAACGTGCGAATTCGGCATTTTTACGATTTAATTTTAAGGCTTGGTAGATCTCTAGCTTTGACCGTTCACTGTGCCCACAATTTCTATCCGATTGTCAAAATTTTGGTTTCATTTTGTAGCTGCCAGTCTATTCTTTACGACAAGTACAAATTTGTAATATTATTTACAAATACACTATTTTTTATGAAGGTTGAAATAGGAAAAAAAACACCAAAACTTTAAATGGCTTTTTCTCCCCTTAAACGTGCGAATTCGGCGTTTTTACGATTTAATTTTAAGGCTTGATAGATCTCTAGCTTTGACCGTTTACTGTGCCCACAATTTCTATCCGATTGTCAAAATTTTGGTCTCATTTTGTAGCTGCCAGTCTATTCTTTACGACAAGTACAAATTTGTAATATTATTTACAAAGACACTATTTTTTATGAAGGTTGAAATAGGAAAAAAAACACCAAAACTTTAAATGGCTTTTTCTCCCCTTAAACGTGCAAATTCGGCGTTTTTACGATTTAATTTTAAGGCTTGGTAGATCTCTAGCTTTGACCGTTCACTGTGCCCACAATTTCTATCCGATTGTCAAAATGTTGGTCTCATTTTGTAGCTGCCAGTCTATTCTTTACGACAAGTACAAATCTGTAATATTATTTACAATTACACTATTTTTTATGAAGGTTGAAATAGGAAAAAAAACACCAAAACTTTAAATGGCTTTTTCTCCCCTTAAACGTGCGAACTCGGCGTTTTTACGATTTAATTTTAAGGCTTGGTAGATCTCTAGCTTTGACCGTTCACTGTGCCCGCAATTTCTATCCGATTGTCAAAATTTTGGTCTCATTTTGTAGCTGCCAGTCTATTCTTTACGACAAGTACAAATTTGTAATATTATTTACAAATACACTATTTTTTATGAAGGTTGAAATAGGAAAACAAACACCAAAACTTTAAATGGCTTTTTCTCCCCTTAAACGTGCGAATTCGGCGTTTTTACAATTTAATTTTAAGGCTTGGTAGATCTCTAGCTTTGACCGTTTACTGTGCCCACAATTTCTATCCGATTGTCAAAATTTTGGTCTCATTTTGTAGCTGCCAGTCTATTCTTTACGACAAGTACAAATTTGTAATATTATTTACAAATACACTATTTTTTATGAAGGTTGAAAAAGGAAAAAAAACACCAAAACTTTAAATGGCTTTTTCTCCCCTTAAACGTGTGAATTCGGCGTTTTTACGATTTAATTTTAAGGCTTGGTAGATCTCTAGCTTTGACCGTTCACTGTGCCCACAATTTCTATCCGATTGTCAAAATTTTGGTCTCATTTTGTAGCTGCCTGTCTATTCTTTACGACAAGTACAAATTTGTAATATTATTTACAAATACACTTTTTTTTATGAAGGTTGAAATAAGAAAAAAAACACCAAAACTTTAAATGGCTTTTTCTCCCCTTAAACGTGCGAATTCGGCGTTTTTACGATTTAATTTTAAGGCTTGGTAGATCTCTAGCTTTGACCGTTCACTGTGCCCACAATTTCTATCCGATTGTCAAAATTTTGGTCTCATTTTGTAGCTGCCAGTCTATTCTTTACGACAAGTACAAATTTGTAATATTATTTACAAATACACTATTTTTTATGAAGGTTGAAATAGGAAAAAAAACACCAAAACTTTAAATGGCTTTTTTCTCCCCTTAAACGTGCGAATTCGGCGTTTTTACGATTTAATTTTAAGGCTTGGTAGATCTCTAGCTTTGACCGTTCACTGTGCCCACAATTTCTATCCGATTGTCAAAATTTTGGTCTCATTTTGTAGCTGCCAGTCTATTCTTTACGACAAGTACAAATTTTTAATATTATTTACAAATACTCTATTTTTTATGAAGGTTGAAATAGAAAAAAAAACACCAAAACTTTAAATGGCTTTTTCCTCCCCTTAAACGTGCGAATTCGGCGTTTTTACGATTAAATTTTAAGGCTTGGTAGATCTCTAGCTTTGACCGTTCACTGTGCCCACAATTTCTATCCGATTGTCAAAATTTTGGTCTCATTTTGTAGCTGCCAGTCTATTCTTTACGACAAGTACAAATTTGTAATATTATTTACAAATACACTATTTTTTATGAAGGTTGAAATAGGAAAAAAAACACCAAAACTTTAAATGGCTTTTTCTCCCCTTAAACGTGCGAATTCGGCGTTTTTACGATTTAATTTTAAGGCTTGGTAGATCTCTAGCTTTGACCGTTCACTGTGCCCACAATTTCTATTCGATTGTCAAAATTTTTGGTCTCATTTTGTAGCTGCCAGTCTATTCTTTACGACAAGTACAAATTTGTAATATTATTTACAAATCCACTATTTTTTATGAAGGTTGAAATAGGAAAAAAAACACCAAAACTTTAAATGGCTTTTTCTCCCCTTAAACGTGCGAATTCGGCGTTTTTACGATTTAATTTTAAGGCTTGGTAGATCTCTAGCTTTGACCGTTCACTGTGCCCACAATTTCTATCCGATTGTCAAAATTTTGGTCGCATTTTGTAGCTGCCAGTCTATTCTTTACGACAAGTACAAATTTGTAATATTATTTACAAAGACACTATTTTTTATGAAGGTTGAAATAGGAAAAAAAACACCAAAACTTTAAATGGCTTTTTCTCCCCTTGAACGTGCGAATTCGGCGTTTTTACAATTTAATTTTAAGGCTTGGTAGATCTCTAGCTTTGACCGTTCACTGTGCCCACAATTTCTATCCGATTGTCAAAATTTTGGTCTCATTTTGTAGCTGCCAGTCTAATCTTTACGACAAGTACAAATTTGTAATATTATTTACAAAGACACTATTTGTTATGAAGGTTGAAATAGGAAAAAAAACACCAAAACTTTAAATGGCTTTTTCTCCCCTTAAACGTGCGAATTCGGCGTTTTTACGATTTAATTTTAAGGCTTGGTAGATCTCTAGCTTTGACCGTTCACTGTGCCCACAATTTCTATCCGATTGTCAAAATTTTGGTCTCATTTTGTAGCTGCCAGTCTATTCTTTACGACAAGTACAAATTTGTAATATTATTTACAAATACACTATTTTTTATGAAGGTTGAAATAGGAAAAAAAACACCAAAACTTTAAATGGCTTTTTCTCCCCTTAAACGTGCGAATTCGGCGTTTTTACGATTTAATTTTAAGGCTTGATAGATCTCTAGCTTTTACCGTTCACTGTGCCCACAATTTCTATCCGATTGTCAAAATTTTGGTCTCATTTTGTAGCTGCCAGTCTATTCTTTACGACAAGTACAAATTTGTAATATTATTTACAAAGACACCATTTTTTATGAAGGTTGAAATAGGAAAAAAAACACCAAAACTTTAAATGGCTTTTTCTCCCCTTAAACGTGCGAATTCGGCGTTTTTACGATTTAATTTTAAGGCTTGGTAGATCTCTAGCTTTGACCGTTCACTGTGCCCACAATTTCTATCCGATTGTCAAAATTTTGGTCTCATTTTGTAGCTGCCAGTCTATTCTTTACGACAAGTACAAATTTTTAATATTATTTACAAATAATCTATTTTTTATGAAGGTTGAAATAGAAAAAAAACACCAAAACTTTAAATGGCTTTTTCTCCCCTTAAACGTGCGAATTCGGCGTTTTTACGATTTAATTTTAAGGCTTGGCAGATCTCTAGCTTTGACCGTTCACTGTGCCCACAATTTCTATCCGATTGTCAAAATTTTGGTCTCATTTTGTAGCTGCCAGTCTATTCTTTACGACAAGTACAAATTTGTAATATTATTTACAAATACACTATTTTTTATGAAGGTTGAAATAGGAAAAAAAAACACCAAAACTTTAAATGGCTTTTTCTCCCCTTAAACGTGCGAATTCGGCGTTTTTACGATTTAATTTTAAGGCTTGGTAGATCTCTAGCTTTGACCGTTCACTGTGCCCACAATTTCTATTCGATTGTCAAAATTTTGGTCTCATTTTGTAGCTGCCAGTCTATTCTTTACGACAAGTACAAATTTGTAATATTATTTACAAATCCACTATTTTTTATGAAGGTTGAAAGAGGAAAAAAAACACCAAAACTTTAAATGGCTTTTTCTCCCCTTAAACGTGCGAATTCGGCGTTTTTACGATTTAATTTTAAGGCTTGGTAGATCTCTAGCTTTGACCGTTCACTGTGCCCACAATTTCTATCCGATTGTCAAAATTTTGGTCGCATTTTGTAGCTGCCAGTCTATTCTTTACGACAAGTACAAATTTGTAATATTATTTACAAAGACACTATTTTTTATGAAGGTTGAAATAGGAAAAAAAACACCAAAACTTTAAATGGCTTTTTCTCCCCTTAAACGTGCGAATTCGGCGTTTTTGCGATTTAATTTTAAGGCTTGGTAGATCTCTAGCTTTGACCGTTCACTGTGCCCACAATTTCTATCCGATTGTCAAAATTTTGGTCTCATTTTGTAGCTGCCAGTCTAATCTTTACGACAAGTACAAATTTGTAATATTATTTACAAAGACACTATTTTTTATGAAGGTTGAAATAGGAAAAAAAACACCAAAACTTTAAATGGCTTTTTCTCCCCTTAAATGTGCGAATTCGGCGTTTTTACGATTTAATTTTAAGGCTTGGTAGATCTCTAGCTTTGACCGTTCATTGTGCCCACAATTTCTATCCGATCGTCAAAATTTTGGTCTCATTTTGTAGCTGCCAGTCTATTCTTTACGACAAGTACAAATTTGTAATATTATTTACAAATCCACTATTTTTTATGAAGGTTGAAATAGGAAAAAAAACACCAAAACTTTAAATGGCTTTTTCTCCCCTTAAACGTGCGAATTCGGCGTTTTTACGATTTAATTTTAAGGCTTGATAGATCTCTAGCTTTGACCGTTTACTGTGCCCACAATTTCTATCCGATTGTCAAAATTTACGTCTCATTTTGTAGCTGCCAGTCTATTCTTTACGACAAGTACAAATTTGTAATATTATTTACAAATACACTATTTTTTATGAAGGTTGAAATAGGAAAAAAAACACCAAAACTTTAAAATGGCTTTTTCTCCCCTTAAACGTGCAAATTCGGCGTTTTTACGATTTAATTTTAAGGCTTGGTAGATCTCTAGCTTTGACCGTTCACTGTGCCCACAATTTCTATCCGATTGTCAAAATGTTGGTCTCATTTTGTAGCTGCCAGTCTATTCTTTACGACAAATACAAATTTGTAATATTATTTACAAATACACTATTTTTTATGAAGGTTGAAATAGGAAAACAAACACCAAAACTTTAAATGGCTTTTTCTCCCCTTAAACGTGCGAATTCGGCGTTTTTACGATTTAATTTTAAGGCTTGGTAGATCTCTAGCTTTGACCGTTCACTGTGCCCACAATTTCTATCCGATTGTCAAAATTTTGGTCTCATTTTGTAGCTGCCAGTCTATTCTTTACGACAAGTACAAATTTGTAATATTATTTACAAATACACTATTTTTTATGAAGGTTGAAATAGGAAAAAAAACACCAAAACTTTAAATGGCTTTTTCTCCCCTTAAACGTGTGAATTCGGCGTTTTTACGATTTAATTTTAAGGCTTGGTAGTTCTCTAGCTTTGACCGTTCACTGTGCCCACAATTTCTATCCGATTGTCAAAATTTTGGTCTCATTTTGTAGCTGCCAGTCTATTCTTTACGACAAGTACAAATTTGTAATATTATTTACAAATACACTATTTTTTATGAAGGTTGAAATAGGAAAAAAAACACCAAAACTTTAAATGGCTTTTTCTCCCCTTAAACGTGTGAATTCGGCGTTTTTACGATTTAATTTTAAGGCTTGGTAGATCTCTAGCTTTGACCGTTCACTGTGCCCACAATTTCTATCCGATTGTCAAAATTTTGGTCTCATTTTGTAGCTGCCAGTCTATTCTTTACGACAAGTACAAATTTGTAATATTATTTACAAATACACTATTTTTTATGAAGGTTGAAATAGGAAAAAAAACACCAAAACTTTAAATGGCTTTTTCTCCCCTTAAACGTGCGATTTCGGCGTTTTTACGATTTAATTTTAAGGCTTGGTAGATCTCTAGCTTTGACCGTTCACTGTGCCCACAATTTCTATCCGATTGTCAAAATTTTGGTCTCATTTTGTAGCTGCCAGTCTATTCTTTACGACAAGTACAAATTTGTAATATTATTTACAAATACACTATTTTTTATGAAGGTTGAAATAGGAAAAAAAACACCAAAACTTTAAATGGCTTTTTCTCCCCTTAAACGTGCGAATTCGGCGTTTTTACGATTTAATTTTAAGGCTTGGTAGATCTCTAGCTTTGACCGTTCACTGTGCCCACAATTTCTATCCGATTGTCAAAATTTTGGTCTCATTTTGTAGCTGCTAGTCTATTCTTTACGACAAGTACAAATTTGTAATATTATTTACAAATACACTATTTTTTATGAAGGTTGAAATAGGAAAAAATAAACACCAAAACTTTAAATGGCTTTTTCTCCCCTTAAATGTGCGAATTCGGCGTTTTTACGATTTAATTTTAAGGCTTGTTAGATCTCTAGCTTTGACCGTTCACTGTGCCCACAATTTCTATCCGATTGTCAACATTTTGGTCTCATTTTGTAGCTGCCAGTCTATTCTTTACGACAAATACAAATTTGTAATATTATTTACAAAGACACTATTTTTTATGAAGGTTGAAATAGGATAAAAAACACCAAAACTTTAAATGGCTTTTTCTCCCCTTAAACGTGCGAATTCGGCGTTTTTACGATTTAATTTTAAGGCTTGGTAGATCTCTAGCTTTGACCGTTCACTGTGCCCACAATTTCTATCCGATTGTCAAAATTTTGGTCTCATTTTGTAGCTGCCAGTCTATTCTTTACGACAAGTACAAATTTGTAATATTATTTACAAATACACTATTTTTTATGAAGGTTGAAATAGGAAAAAAAACACCAAAACTTTAAATGGCTTTTTCTCCCCTTAAACGTGCGAATTCGGCGTTTTTACGATTTAATTTTAAGGCTTGGTAGATCTCTAGCTTTGACCGTTCACTGTGCCCACAATTTCTATCCGATTGTCAAAATTTTGGTCTCATTTTGTAGCTGCCAGTCTATTCTTTACGACAAGTACAAATTTGTAATATTATTTACAAATACACTATTTTTTATGAAGGTTGAAATAGGAAAAACAACACCAAAACTTTAAATGGCTTTTTCTCCCCTTAAACGTGCGAATTCGGCGTTTTTACGATTTAATTTTAAGGCTTGGTAGATCTCTAGCTTTGACCGTTCACTGTGCCCACAATTTCTATTCGATTGTCAAAATTTTGGTCTCATTTTGTAGCTGCCAGTCTATTCTTTACGACAAGTACAAATTTGTAATATTATTTACAAATACACTATTTTTTATGAAGGTTGAAATAGGAAAAAAAACACCAAAACTTTAATGGCTTTTTCTCCCCTTAAACGTGCGAATTCGGCGTTTTTACGATTTAATTTTAAGGCTTGGTAGATCTCTAGCTTTGACCGTTCACTGTGCCCACAATTTCTATCCGATTGTCAAAATTTTGGTCTCATTTGTAGCTGCCAGTCTATTCTTTACGACAAGTACAAATTTGTAATATTATTCACAAAGACACTATTTTTTATGAAGGTTGAAATAGGAAAAAAAACACCAAAACTTTAAATGGCTTTTTCTCCCCTTAAACTTGCGAATTCGGCGTTTTTACGATTTAATTTTAAGGCTTGGTAGATCTCTAGCTTTGACCGTTCACTGTGCCCACAATTTCTATCCGATTGTCAAAATTTTGGTCTCATTTTGTAGCTGCCAGGTCTATCTTTACGACAAGTACAAATTTGTAATATTATTTACAAAGACACTATTTTTTATGAAGGTTGAAATAGGAAAAAAAACACCAAAACTTTAAATGGCTTTTTCTCCCCTTGAACGTGCGAATTCGGCGTTTTTACGATTTAATTTTAAGGCTTGGTAGATCTCTAGCTTTGACCGTTCACTGTGCCCACAATTTCTAACCAATCGTCAAAATTTTGGTCTCATTTTGTAGCTGCCAGTCTATTCTTTACGACAAGTACAAATTTGTAATATTATTTACAAATCCACTATTTTTTATGAAGGTTGAAATAGGAAAAAAAACACCAAAACTTTAAATGGCTTTTTCTCCCCTTAAACGTGCGAATTCGGCGTTTTTACGATTTAATTTTAAGGCTTGATAGATCTCTAGCTTTGACCGTTTACTGTGCCCACAATTTCTATCCGATTGTCAAAATTTACGTCTCATTTTGTAGCTGCCAGTCTATTCTTTACGACAAGTACAAATTTGTAATATTATTTACAAATACACTATTTTTTATGAAGGTTGAAATAGGAAAAAAACACCAAAACTTTAAATGGCTTTTTCTCCCCTTAAACGTGCGAATTCGGCGTTTTTACAATTTAATTTTAAGGCTTGGTAGATCTCTAGCTTTGACCGTTCACTGTGCCCACAATTTCTATCCGATTGTCAAAATGTTGGTCTCATTTTGTAGCTGCCAGTCTATTCTTTACGACAAATACAAATTTGTAATATTATTTACAAATACACTATTTTTTTATGAAGGTTGAAATAGGAAAAAAAAACACCAAAACTTTAAATGGCTTTTTCTCCCCTTAAACGTGCGAATTCGGCGTTTTTACGATTTAATTTTAAGGCTTGGTAGATCTCTAGCTTTGACCGTTCACTGTGCCCGCAATTTCTATCCGATTGTCAAAATTTTGGTCTCATTTTGTAGCTGCCAGTCTTTTTTTTACGACAAGTACAAATTTGTAATATTATTTACAAATACACTATTTTTTATGAAGGTTGAAATAGGAAAACAAACACCAAAACTTTAAATGGCTTTTTCTCCCCTTAAACGTGCGAATTCGGCGTTTTTACGATTTAATTTTAAGGCTTGGTAGATCTCTAGCTTTGACCGTTCACTGTGCCCACAATTTCTATCCGATTGTCAAAATTCTGGTCTCATTTTGTAGCTGCCAGTCTATTCTTTACGACAAGTACAAATTTGTAATATTATTTACAAATACACTATTTTTTATGAAGGTTGAAATAGGAAAAAAAACACCAAAACTTTAAATGGCTTTTTCTCCCCTTAAACGTGTGAATTCGGCGTTTTTACGATTTAATTTTAAGGCTTGGTAGTTCTCTAGCTTTGACCGTTCACTGTGCCCACAATTTCTATCCGATTGTCAAAATTTTGGTCTCATTTTGTAGCTGCCAGTCTATTCTTTACGACAAGTACAAATTTGTAATATTATTTACAAATACACTATTTTTTATGAAGGTTGAAATAGGAAAAAAAACACCAAAACTTTAAATGGCTTTTTCTCCCCTTAAACGTGTGAATTCGGCGTTTTTACGATTTAATTTTAAGGCTTGGTAGATCTCTAGCTTTGACCGTTCACTGTGCCCACAATTTCTATCCGATTGTCAAAATTTTGGTCTCATTTTGTAGCTGCCAGTCTATTCTTTACGACAAGTACAAATTTGTAATATTATTTACAAATACACTATTTTTTATGAAGGTTGAAATAGGAAAAAAAACACCAAAACTTTAAATGGCTTTTTCTCCCCTTAAACGTGCGATTTCGGCGTTTTTACGATTTAATTTTAAGGCTTGGTAGATCTCTAGCTTTGACCGTTTACTGTGCCCACAATTTCTATCCGATTGTCAAAATTTTGGTCTCATTTTGTAGCTGCCAGTCTATTCTTTACGACAAATACAAATTTGTAATATTATTTACAAATACACTATTTTTTATGAAGGTTGAAATAGGAAAAAAAACACCAAAACTTTAAATGGCTTTTTCTCCCCTTAAACGTGCGAATTCGGCGTTTTTACGATTTAATTTTAAGGCTTGGTAGATCTCTAACTTTGACCGTTCACTGTGCCCACAATTTCTATCCGATTGTCAAAATTTTGGTCTCATTTTGTAGCTGCTAGTCTATTCTTTACGACAAGTACAAATTTGTAATATTATTTACAAATACACTATTTTTTATGAAGGTTGAAATAGGAAAAAAAAACACCAAAACTTTAAATGGCTTTTTCTCCCCTTAAATGTGCGAATTCGGCGTTTTTACGATTTAATTTTAAGGCTTGTTAGATCTCTAGCTTTGACCGTTCACTGTACCCACAATTTCTATCCGATTGTCAACATTTTGGTCTCATTTTGTAGCTGCCAGTCTATTCTTTACGACAAATACAAATTTGTAATATTATTTAAAAATACACTATTTTTTATGAAGGTTGAAATAGGAAAAAAACATCAAAACTTTAAATGGCTTTTTCTCCCCTTAAACGTGCGAATTCGGCGTTTTTACGATTTAATTTTAAGGCTTGGTAGATCTCTAGCTTTGACCGCTCACTGTGCCCACAATTTCTATCCGATTGTCAAAATTTTGGTCTCATTTTGTAGCTGCCAGTCTATTCTTTACGACAAGTACAAATTTGTAATATTATTTACAAAGACACTATTTTTTATGAAGGTTGAAATAGGAAAAAAAACACCAAAACTTTAAATGGCTTTTTCTCCCCTTAAACGTGCGAATTCGGCGTTTTTACGATTTAATTTTAAGGCTTGGTAGATCTCCAGCTTTGACCGTTCACTGTGCCCACAATTTCTATTCGATTGTCAAAATTTTGGTCTCATTTTGTAGCTGCCAGTCTATTCTTTACGACAAGTACAAATTTGTAATATTATTTACAAATACACTATTTTTTATGAAGGTTGAAATAGGAAAAAAAACACCAAAACTTTAAATGGCTTTTTCTCCCCTTAACCGTGCGAATTCGGCGTTTTTACGATTTAATTTTAAGGCTTGGTAGATCTCTAGCTTTGACCGTTCACTGTGCCCACAATTTCTATCCGATTGTCAAAATTTTGGTCTCATTTTGTAGCTGCCAGTCTATTCTTTACGACAATTACAAATTTGTAATATTATTTACAAATACACTATTTTTTATGAAGGTTGAAATAGAAAAATAAGCATCAAAACTTTAAATGGCTTTTTCTCCCCTTAAACGTGCGAATTCGGCGTTTTTACGATTTAATTTTAAGGCTTGGTAGATCTCTAGCATTGACCGTTTACTGTGCCCACAATTTTTATTCGATTGTCAAAATTTTGGTCTCATTTTGTAGCTGCCAGTCTATTCTTTACGACAAGTACAAATTTGTAATATTATTTACAAATACACTATTTTTTATGAAGGCTGAAATAGGAAAAAAAACACCAAAACTTTAAATGGCTTTTTCTCCCCTTAAACGTGCGAATTCGGCGTTTTTACGATTTAATTTTAAGGCTTGGCAGATCTCTAGCTTTGACCGTTTACTGTGCCCACAATTTCTATCCGATTGTCAAAATTTTAGTCTCATTTTGTAGCTGCCAGTCTATTCTTTACGACAAGTACAAATTTGTAATATTATTTACAAATACACTATTTTTTATGAAGGTTGAAATAGGAAAAAAAACACCAAAACTTTAAATAGCTTTTTCTCCCCTTAAACGTGCGAATTCGGCGTTTTTACGATTTAATTTTAAGGTTTGGTAGATCTCTAGCTTTGACCGTTCAGTGTGCCCACAATTTCTATCCGATTGTCAAAATTTTGGTTCCATTTTGTAGCTACCAGTCTATTCTTTACGACAAGTACAAATTTGTAATATTATTTACAAATACACTATTTTTTATTAAGGTTGAAATAGAAAAAAAAAAACACCAAAACTTTAAATGGCTTTTTCTCCCCTTAAACGTGCGAATTCGGCGTTTTTACGATTTAATTTTAAGGCTTGGTAGATCTCTAGTTTTGACCGTTCACTGTGCCCACAATTTCTATCCGATTGTCAAAATTTTGGTCTCATTTTGTAGCTGCCAGTCTATTCTTTACGACAAGTACAAATTTGTAATATTATTTACAAATACACTATATTTTATGAAGGTTGAAATAGGAAAAAAAACACCAAAACTTTAAATGGCATTTTCTCCCCTTAAACGTGCGAATTCGGCGTTTTTACGATTTAATTTTAAGGCTTGGTAGATCTCTAGCTTTGACCGTTTACTGTGCCCACAATTGCTATCCGATTGTCAAAATTTTGGTCTCATTTTGTAGCTGCCAGTCTATTCTTTACGACAAGTACAAATTTGTAATATTATTTACAAATACACTATTTTTTATGAAGGCTGAAATAGGAAAAAAAACACCAAAACTTTAAATGGCTTTTTCTCCCCTTAAACGTGCGAATTCGGCGTTTTTACGATTTAATTTTAAGGCTTGGTAGATCTCTAGCTTTGACCGTTTACTGTGCCCACAATTTCTATCCGATTGTCAAAATTTTGGTCTCATTTTGTAGCTGCCAGTCTATTCTTTACGACAAGTACAAATTTGTAATATTATTTACAAATACACTATTTTTTATGAAGGTTGAAATAGGAAAAAAAACACCAAAACTTTAAATGGCTTTTTCTCCCCTTAAACGTGCGAATTCGGCGTTTTTACGATTTAATTTTAAGGCTTGGTAGATCTCTAGCTTTGACCGTTCACTGTGCCCACAATTTCTATCCGATTGTCAAAATTTTGGTCTCATTTTGTAGCTGCCAGTCTATTCTTTACGACAAGTACAAATTTGTAATATTATTTACAAATACACTATATTTTATGAAGGTTGAAATAGGAAAAAAAACACCAAAACTTTAAATGGCATTTTCTCCCCTTAAACGTGCGAATTCGGCGTTTTTACGATTTAATTTTAAGGCTTGGTAGATCTCTAGCTTTGACCGTTTACTGTGCCCACAATTGCTATCCGATTGTCAAAATTTTGGTCTCATTTTGTAGCTGCCAGTCTATTCTTTACGACAAGTACAAATTTGTAATATTATTTACAAATACACTATTTTTTATGAAGGCTGAAATAGGAAAAAAAACACCAAAACTTTAAATGGCTTTTTCTCCCCTTAAACGTGCGAATTCGGCGTTTTTACGATTTAATTTTAAGGCTTGGTAGATCTCTAGCTTTGACCGTTTACTGTGCCCACAATTTCTATCCGATTGTCAAAATTTTGGTCTCATTTTGTAGCTGCCAGTCTATTCTTTACGACAAGTACAAATTTGTAATATTATTTACAAATACACTATTTTTTATGAAGGTTGAAATAGGAAAAAAACACCAAAACTTTAAATGGCTTTTTCTCCCCTTAAACGTGCGAATTCGGCGTTTTTACGATTTAATTTTAAGGCTTGGTAGATCTCTAGCTTTGACCGTTCACTGTGCCCACAATTTCTATCCGATTGTCAAAATTTTGGACTCATTTTGTAGCTGCCAGTCTATTCTTTACAACAAGTACAAATTTGTAATATTATTTACAAATACACTATTTTTTATGAAGGTTGAAATAGGAAAAAAAACACCAAAACTTTAAATGGCTTTTTCTCCCCTTAAACGTGCGAATTCGGCGTTTTTACGATTTAATTTTAAGGCTTGGTAGATCTCTAGCTTTGACCGTTCACTGTGCCCACAATTTCTATTCGATTGTCAAAATTTTGGTCTCATTTTGTAGCTGCCAGTCTATTCTTTACGACAAGTACAAATTTGTAATATTATTTACAAATACACTATTTTTTATGAAGGTTGAAATAGAAAAAAAAACACCAAAACTTTAAATGGCTTTTTCTCCCCTTAAACGTGCGAATTCGGCGTTTTTACGATTTAATTTTAAGGCTTGGTAGATCTCTAGCTTTGACCGTTCACTATGCCCACAATTTCTATCCGATTGTCAAAATTTTGGTCTCATTTTGTAGCTGCCAGGCTATTCCTTACGACAAGTACAAATTTGTAATATTATTTACAAACACACTATTTTTTATGAAGGTTGAAATAGGAAAAGAAACACCAAAACTTTAAATGGCTTTTTCTCCCCTTAAACGTGCGAATTCGGCGTTTTTACGATTTAATTTTAAGGCTTGGTAGATCTCTAGCTTTGACCGTTCACTGTGCCCACAATTTCTATCCGATTGTCAAAATTTTGGTCTCATTTTGTAGCTGCCAGTCTATTCTTTACGACAAGTACAAATTTGTAATATTATTTACAAAGACACTATTTTTTATGAAGGTTGAAATAGAAAAAAAAAACACCAAAACTTTAAATGGCTTTTTCTCCCCTTAAATATGCGAATTCGGCGTTTTTACGATTTAATTTTAAGGCTTGGTAGATCTCTAGCTTTGACCGTTCACTGTGCCCACAATTTCTATTCGTTTGTCAAAATTTTGGTCTCATTTTGTAGCTGCCAGTCTGCTCTTTACGACAAGTACAAATTTGTAATATTATTTACAAATACACTATTTTTTATGAAGGTTGAAATTGAAAAAAAAACACCAAAACTTTAAATGGCTTTTTCTCCCCTTAAACGTGCAAATTCGGCGTTTTTACGATTTAATTTTAAGGTTTGGTAGATCTCTAGCTTTGACCGTTCACTGTGCCCACAATTTCTATCCGATTGTCAAAATTTTGGTCTCATTTTGTAGCTGCCAGTCTATTCTTTACGACAAGTACAAATTTGTAATATTATTTACAAATACACTATTTTTTATGAAGGTTGAAAAAAAAACACCAAAACTTTAAATGGCTTTTTCTCCCCTTAAACGTGCGAATTCGGCGTTTTTACGATTTAATTTTAAGGTTTGGTAGATCTCTAGCTTTGACCGTTCACTGTGCCCACAATTTCTATTCGATTGTCAAAATTTTGGTCTCATTTTGTAGCTGCCAGTCTATTCTTTACGACAAGTACAAATTTGTAATATTATTTACAAATACACTATTTTTTATGAAGGTTGAGAAAAAAACACCAAAACTTTAAATGGCTTTTTCTCCCCTTAGACGTGCGAATTCGGCGTTTTTACGATTTAATTTTAAGGCTTGGTAGATCTCTAGCTTTGACCGTTCACTGTGCCCACAATTTCTATCCGATTGTCAAAATTTTGGTCTCATTTTGTAGCTGCCAGTCTATTCTTTACGACAAGTACAAATTTGTAATATTATTTACAAATACACTATTTTTTATGAAGGTTGAAATAGGAAAAAAAACACCAAAACTTTAAATGGCTTTTTCTCCCCTTAAACGTGCGAATTCGGCGTTTTTACGATTTAATTTTAAGGCTTGGTAGATCTCTAGCTTTGACCGTTCACTGTGCCCACAATTTCTATCCGATTGTCAAAATTTTGGTCTCATTTTGTAGCTGCCAGTCTATTCTTTAAGACAAGTATAAATTTGTAATATTATTTACAAAGACACTATTTTTTATGAAGGTTGAAATAGGAAAAAAAACACCAAAACTTTAAATGGCTTTTTCTCCCCTTAAATATGCGAATTTGGCGTTTTTACGATTTAATTTTAAGGCTTGGTAGATCTCTAGCTTTGACCGTTCACTGTGCCCACAATTTCTATTCGTTTGTCAAAATTTTGGTCTCATTTTGTAGCTGCCAGTCTATTCTTTACGACAAGTACAAATTTGTAATATTATTTACAAATACACTATTTTTTATGAAGGTTGAAATTGAAAAAAAAACACCAAAACTTTAAATGGCTTTTTCTCCCCTTAAACGTGCGAATTCGGCGTTTTTACGGTTTAATTTTAAGGCTTGGTAGATCTCTAGCTTTGACCGTTCACTGTGCCCACAATTTCTATCCGATTGTCAAAATTTTGGTCTCATTTTGTAGCTGCCAGTCTATTCTTTACGACAAGTACAAATTTGTAATATTATTTACAAATACACTATTTTTTATGAAGGTTGAGAAAAAAACACCAAAACTTTAAATGGCTTTTTCTCCCCTTAGACGTGCGAATTCGGCGTTTTTACGATTTAATTTTAAGGTTTGGTAGATCTCTAGCTTTGACCGTTCACTGTGCCCACAATTTCTATTCGATTGTCAAAATTTTGGTCTCATTTTGTAGCTGCCAGTCTATTCTTTACGACAAGTACAAATTTGTAATATTATTTACAAATACACTATTTTTTATGAAGGTTGAGAAAAAAAACACCAAGACTTTAAATGGCTTTTTCTCCCCTTAAACGTGCGAATTCGGCGTTTTTACGATTTAATTTTAAGGCTTGGTAGATCTCTAGCTTTGACCGTTCACTGTGCCCACAATTTCTATCCGATTGTCAAAATTTTGGTCTCATTTTGTAGCTGCCAGTCTATTCTTTACGACAAGTACAAATTTGTAATATTATTTACAAATACACTATTTTTTATGAAGGTTGAAATAGGAAAAAAAACACCAAAACTTTAAATGGCTTTTTCTCCCCTTAAACGTGCGAATTCGGCGTTTTTACGATTTAATTTTAAGGCTTGGTAGATCTCTAGCTTTGACCGTTCACTGTGCCCACAATTTCTATCCGATTGTCAAAATTTTGGTCTCATTTTGTAGCTGCCAGTCTATTCTTTACGACAAGTACAAATTTGTAATATTATTTACAAATACACTATTTTTTATGAAGGTTGAAATAGGAAAAAAAACACCAAAACTTTAAATGGCTTTTTCTCCCCTTAAACGTACGAATTCGGCGTTTTTACGATTTAATTTTAAGGCTTGGTAGATCTCTAGCTTTGACCATTCACTGTGCCCACAATTTCTATCCAATTGTCAAAATTTTGGTCTCATTTTGTAGCTGCCAGTCTATTCTTTACGACAAGTACAAATTTGTAATATTATTTACAAAGACACTATTTTTTATGAAGGTTGAAATAGGAAAAAAAACACCAAAACTTTAAATGGCTTTTTCTCCCCTTAAATATGCGAATTCGGCGTTTTTACGATTTGATTTTAAGGCTTGGTAGATCTCTAGCTTTGACCGTTCACTGTGCCCACAATTTCTATTCGTTTGTCAAAATTTTGGTCTCATTTTGTAGCTGCCAGTCTATTCTTTACGACAAGTACAAATTTGTAATATTATTTACAAATACACTATTTTTTATGAAGGTTGAAATTGAAAAAAAAACACCAAAACTTTAAATGGCTTTTTCTCCCCTTAAACGTGCGAATTCGGCGTTTTTACGATTTAATTTTAAGGTTTGGTAGATCTCTAGCTTTGACCGTTCACTGTGCCCACAATTTCTATCCGATTGTCAAAATTTTGGTCTCATTTTGTAGCTGCCAGTCTATTCTTTACGACAAGTACAAATTTGTAATATTATTTACAAATACACTATTTTTTATGAAGGTTGAGAAAAAAACACCAAAACTTTAAATGGCTTTTTCTCCCCTTAGACGTGCGAATTCGGCGTTTTTACGATTTAATTTTAAGGTTTGGTAGATCTCTAGCTTTGACCGTTCACTGTGCCCACAATTTCTATTCGATTGTCAAAATTTTGGTCTCATTTTGTAGCTGCCAGTCTATTCTTTACGACAAGTACAAATTTGCAATATTATTTACAAATACACTATTTTTTATGAAGGTTGAAATAGGAAAAAAAAACACCAAAACTTTAAATGGCTTTTTCTCCCCTTAAACGTGCGAATTCGGCGTTTTTACGATTTAATTTTAAGGCTTGGTAGATCTCTAGCTTTGACCGTTCACTGTGCCCACAATTTCTATCCGATTGTCAAAATTTTGGTCTCATTTTGTAGCTGCCAGTCTATTCCTTACGACAAGTACAAATTTGTAATATTATTTACAAAGACACTATTTTTTATGAAGGTTGAAATAGGAAAAAAAACACCAAAACTTTAAATGGCTTTTTCTCCCCTTAAATATGCGAATTCGGCGTTTTTACGATTTGATTTTAAGGCTTGGTAGATCTCTAGCTTTGACCGTTCACTGTGCCCACAATTTCTATTCGTTTGTCAAAATTTTGGTCTCATTTTGTAGCTGCCAGTCTATTCTTTACGACAAGTACAAATTTGTAATATTATTTACAAATACACTATTTTTTATGAAGGTTGAAATTGAAAAAAAAACACCAAAACTTTAAATGGCTTTTTCTCCCCTTAAACGTGCGAATTCGGCGTTTTTACGATTTAATTTTAAGGTTTGGTAGATCTCTAGCTTTGACCGTTCACTGTGCCCACAATTTCTATCCGATTGTCAAAATTTTGGTCTCATTTTGTAGCTGCCAGTCTATTCTTTACGACAAGTACAAATTTGTAATATTATTTACAAATACACTATTTTTTATGAAGGTTGAGAAAAAAACACCAAAACTTTAAATGGCTTTTACTCCCCTTAGACGTGCGAATTCGGCGTTTTTACGATTTAATTTTAAGGTTTGGTAGATCTCTAGCTTTGACCGTTCACTGTGCCCACAATTTCTATTCGATTGTCAAAATTTTGGTCTCATTTTGTAGCTGCCAGTCTATTCTTTACGACAAGTACAAATTTGCAATATTATTTACAAATACACTATTTTTTATGAAGGTTGAAATAGGAAAAAAAAACACCAAAACTTTAAATGGCTTTTTCTCCCCTTAAACGTGCGAATTCGGCGTTTTTACGATTTAATTTTAAGGCTTGGTAGATCTCTAGCTTTGACCGTTCACTGTGCCCACAATTTCTATCCGATTGTCAAAATTTTGGTCTCATTTTGTAGCTGCCAGTCTATTCCTTACGACAAGTACAAATTTGTAATATTATTTACAAATACACTATTTTTTATGAAGGTTGAAATAGGAAAAAAAACACCAAAACTTTAAATGGCTTTTTCTCCCCTTAAACGTGCGAATTCGGCGTTTTTACGATTTAATTTTAAGGCTTGGTAGATCTCTAGCTTTCACCGTTCACTGTGCCCACAATTTCTATCCGATTGTCAAAATTTTGGTCTCATTTTGTAGCTGCCAGTCTATTCTTTACGACAAGTACAAATTTGTAATATTATTTACAAATACACTATTTTTTATGAAGGTTGAGAAAAAAACACCAAAACTTTAAATGGCTTTTTCTCCCCTTAGACGTGCGAATTCGGCGTTTTTACGATTTAATTTTAAGGTTTGGTAGATCTCTAGCTTTGACCGTTCACTGTGCCCACAATTTCTATCCGATTGTCAAAATTTTGGTCTCATTTTGTAGCTGCCAGTCTATTCTTTACGACAAGTACAAATTTGTAATATTATTTCCAAATACACTATTTTTTATGAAGGTTGAAATAGGAAAAAAAACACCAAAACTTTAAATGGCTTTTTCTCCCCTTAAACGTGCGAATTCGGCGTTTTTACGATTTAATTTTAAGGCTTGGTAGATCTCGAGCTTTGACCGTTCACTGTGCCCACAATTTCTATTCGTTTGTCAAAATTTTGGTCTCATTTTGTAGCTGCCAGTCTATTCTTTACGACAAGTACAAATTTGTAATATTATTTACAAATACACTATTTTTTATGAAGGTTGAAATAGAAAAATAAACACCAAAACTTTAAATGGCTTTTTCTCCCCTTAAACGTGCGAATTCGGCGTATTTACGATTTAATTTTAAGGCTTGGTAGATCTCGAGCTTTGACCGTTCACTGTGCCCACAATTTCTATTCGTTTGTCAAAATTTTGGTCTCATTTTGTAGCTGCCAGTCTATTCTTTACGACAAGTACAAATTTGTAATATTATTTACAAATACACTATTTTTTATGAAGGTTGAAATAGGAAAAAAAACACCAAAACTTTAAATGGCTTTTTCTCCCCTTAAACGTGCGAATTCGGCGTTTTTACGATTTAATTTTAAGGCTTGGTAGATCTCGAGCTTTGACCGTTCACTGTGCCCACAATTTCTATCCGATTGTCAAAATTTTGGTCTCATTTTGTAGCTGCCAGTCTATTCTTTACGACAAGTACAAATTTGTAATATTATTTACAAATACACTATTTTTTATGAAGGTTGAAATAGAAAAAAAAAAACACCAAAACTTTAAATGGCTTTTTCTCCCCTTAAACGTGCGAATTCGGCGTTTTTACGATTTAATTTTAAGGCTTGGTAGATCTCTAGCTTTGACCGTTCACTGTGCCCACAATTTCTATCCGATTGTCAAAATTTTGGTCTCATTTTGTAGCTGCCAGTCTATTCTTTACGACAAAAACAAATTTGTAATATTATTTACAAATACACTATTTTTTATGAAGGTTGAAATAGGAAAAGAAACACCAAAACTTTAAATGGCTTTTTCTCCCCTTAAACGTGCGAATTCGGCGTTTTTACGATTTAATTTTAAGGCTTGGTAGATCTCTAGCTTTGACCGTTCACTGTGCCCACAATTTCTATCCGATTGTCAAAATTTTGGTCTCATTTTGTAGCTGCCAGTCTATTCTTTACGACAAGTACAAATTTGTAATATTATTTACAAAGACACTATTTTTTATGAAGGTTGAAATAGGAAAACAAACACCAAAACTTTAAATGGCTTTTTCTCCCCTTAAATATGCGAATTCGGCGTTTTTACGATTTAATTTTAAGGCTTGGTAGATCTCTAGCTTTGACCGTTCACTGTGCCCACAATTTCTATCCGATTGTCAAAATTTTGGTCTCATTTTGTAGCTGCCAGTCTATTCTTTACGACAAGTACAAATTTGTAATATTATTTACAAATACACTATTTTTTATGAAGGTTGAGAAAAAAACACCAAAACTTTAAATGGCTTTTTCTCCCCTTAGACGTGCGAATTCGGCGTTTTTACGATTTAATTTTAAGGTTTGGTAGATCTCTAGCTTTGACCGTTCACTGTGCCCACAATTTCTATCCGATTGTCAAAATTTTGGTCTCATTTTGTAGCTGCCAGTCTATTCTTTACGACAAGTACAAATTTGTAATATTATTTACAAATACACTATTTTTTATGAAGGTTGAGAAAAAAACACCAAAACTTTAAATGGCTTTTTCTCCCCTTAGACGTGCGAATTTGGCGTTTTTACGATTTAATTTTAAGGTTTGGTAGATCTCTAGCTTTGACCGTTCACTGTGCCCACAATTTCTATCCGATTGTCAAAATTTTGGTCTCATTTTGTAGCTGCCAGTCTATTCTTTACGACAAGTACAAATTTGTAATATTATTTACAAATACACTATTTTTTATGAAGGTTGAGAAAAAAACACCAAAACTTTAAATGGCTTTTTCTCCCCTTAGACGTGCGAATTCGGCGTTTTTACGATTTAATTTTAAGGTTTGGTAGATCTCGAGCTTTGACCGTTCACTGTGCCCACAATTTCTATTCGATTGTCAAAATTTTGGTCTCATTTTGTAGCTGCCAGTCTATTCTTTACGACAAGTACAAATTTGTAATATTATTTACAAATACACTATTTTTTATGAAGGTTGAGAAAAAAACACCAAAACTTTAAATGGCTTTTTCTCCCCTTAGACGTGCGAATTCGGCGTTTTTACGATTTAATTTTAAGGTTTGGTAGATCTCTAGCTTTGACCGTTCACTGTGCCCACAATTTCTATCCGATTGTCAAAATTTTGGTCTCATTTTGTAGCTGCCAGTCTATTCTTTACGACAAGTACAAATTTGTAATATTATTTACAAATACACTATTTTTTATGAAGGTTGAAATAGGAAAAAAAACACCAAAACTTTAAATGGCTTTTTCTCCCCTTAAACGTGCGAATTCGGCGTTTTTACGATTTAATTTTAAGGTTTGGTAGATCTCTAGCTTTGACCGTTCACTGTGCCCACAATTTCTATCCGATTGTCAAAATTTTGGTCTCATTTTGTAGCTGCCAGTCTATTCTTTACGACAAGTACAAATTTGTAATATTATTTACAAATACACTATTTTTTATGAAGGTTGAGAAAAAAACACCAAAACTTGAAATGGCTTTTTCTCCCCTTAGACGTGCGAATTCGGCGTTTTTACGATTTAATTTTAAGGTTTGGTAGATCTCTAGCTTTGACCGTTCACTGTGCCCACAATTTCTATTCGATTGTCAAAATTTTGGTCTCATTTTGTAGCTGCCAGTCTATTCTTTACGACAAGTACAAATTTGTAATATTATTTACAAATACACTATTTTTTATGAAGGTTGAAATAGAAAAAAAAACACCAAAACTTTAAATGGCTTTTTCTCCCCTTAAACGTGCGAATTCGGCGTTTTTACGATTTAATTTTAAGGCTTGGTAGATCTCTAGCTTTGACCGTTCACTGTGCCCACAATTTCTATCCGATTGTCAAAATTTTGGTCTCATTTTGTAGCTGCCAGTCTATTCTTTACGACAAGTACAAATTTGTAATATTATTTACAAATACACTATTTTTTATGAAGGTTGAAATAGGAAAAAAAACACCAAAACTTTAAATGGCTTTTTCTCCCCTTAAACGTGCGAATTCGGCGTTTTTACGATTTAATTTTAAGGCTTGGTAGATCTCTAGCTTTGACCGTTCACTGTGCCCACAATTTCTATCCGATTGTCAAAATTTTGGTCTCATTTTGTAGCTGCCAGTCTATTCTTTACGACAAGTACAAATTTGTAATATTATTTACAAAGACACTATTTTTTATGAAGGTTGAAATAGGAAAAAAAACACCAAAACTTTAAATGGCTTTTTCTCCCCTTAAACGTGCGAATTCGGCGTTTTTACGATTTAATTTTAAGGTTTGGTAGATCTCTAGCTTTGACCGTTCACTGTGCCCACAATTTCTATCCGATTGTCAAAATTTTGGTCTCATTTTGTAGCTGCCAGTCTATTCTTTACGACAAGTACAAATTTGTAATATTATTTACAAATACACTTTTTTTTATGAAGGTTGAGAAAAAAACACCAAAACTTTAAATGGCTTTTTCTCCCCTTAGACGTGCGAATTCGGCGTTTTTACGATTTAATTTTCAGGTTTGGTAGATCTCTAGCTTTGACCGTTCACTGTGCCCACAATTTCTATTCGATTGTCAAAATTTTGGTCTCATTTTGTAGCTGCCAGTCTATTCTTTACGACAAGTACAAATTTGTAATATTATTTACAAATACACTATTTTTTATGAAGGTTGAGAAAAAAACACCAAAACTTTAAATGGCTTTTTCTCCCCTTAGACGTGCGAATTCGGCGTTTTTACGATTTAATTTTAAGGCTTGGTAGATCTCTAGCTTTGACCGTTCACTGTGCCCACAATTTCTATTCGATTGTCAAAATTTTGGTGTCATTTTGTAGCTGCCAGTCTATTCTTTACGACAAGTACAAATTTGTAATATTATTTACAAATACACTATTTTTTATGAAGGTTGAGAAAAAAACACCAAAACTTTAAATGGCTTTTTCTCCCCTTAAACGTGCGAATTCGGCGTTTTTACGATTTAATTTTAAGGCTTGGTAGATCTCTAGCTTTGACCGTTCACTGTGCCCACAATTTCTATCCGATTGTCAAAATTTTGGTCTCATTTTGTAGCTGCCAGTCTATTCTTTACGACAAGTACAAATTTGTAATATTATTTACAAATACACTATTTTTTATGAAGGTTGAAATAGGAAAAAAAACACCAAAACTTTAAATGGCTTTTTCTCCCCTTAAACGTGCGAATTCGGCGTTTTTACGATTTAATTTTAAGGTTTGGTAGATCTCTAGCTTTGACCGTTCACTGTGCCCACAATTTCTATCCGATTGTCAAAATTTTGGTCTCATTTTGTAGCTGCCAGTCTATTCTTTACGACAAGTACAAATTTGTAATATTATTTACAAATACACTATTTTTTATGAAGGTTGAGAAAAAAACACCAAAACTTTAAATGGCTTTTTCTCCCCTTAAACGTGCGAATTCGGCGTTTTTACGATTTAATTTTAAGGCTTGGTAGATCTCTAGCTTTGACCGTTCACTGTGCCCACAATTTCTATCCGATTGTCAAAATTTTGGTCTCATTTTGTAGCTGCCAGTCTATTCTTTACGACAAGTACAAATTTGTAATATTATTTACAAATACACTATTTTTTATGAAGGTTGAAATAGGAAAAGAAACACCAAAACTTTAAATGGCTTTTTCTCCCCTTAAACGTGCGAATTCGGCGTTTTTACGATTTAATTTTAAGGCTTGGTAGATCTCTAGCTTTGACCGTTCACTGTGCCCACAATTTCTATTCGATTGTCAAAATTTTGGTCTCATTTTGTAGCTGCCAGTCTATTCTTTACGACAAGTACAAATTTGTAATATTATTTACAAATACACTTTTTTTTATGAAGGTTGAAATAGAAAAAAAAACACCAAAACTTTAAATGGCTTTTTCTCCCCTTAAACGTGCGAATTCGGCGTTTTTACGATTTAATTTTAAGGCTTGGTAGATCTCTAGCTTTGACCGTTCACTGTGCCCACAATTTCTATCCGATTGTCAAAATTTTGGTCTCATTTTGTAGCTGCCAGTCTATTCTTTACGACAAGTACAAATTTGTAATATTATTTACAAATACACTATTTTTTATGAAGGTTGAAATAGGAAAAGAAACACCAAAACTTTAAATGGCTTTTTCTCCCCTTAAACGTGCGAATTCGGCGTTTTTACGATTTAATTTTAAGGCTTGGTAGATCTCTAGCTTTGACCGTTCACCGTGCCCACAATTTCTATCCGATTGTCAAAATTTTGGTCTCATTTTGTAGCTGCCAGTCTATTCTTTACGACAAGTATAAATTTGTAATATTATTTACAAAGACACTTTTTTTTATGAAGGTTGAATTAGGAAAAAAACAAAACACCAAAACTTTAAATGGCTTTTTCTCCCCTTAAATATGCGAATTCGGCGTTTTTACGATTTAATTTTAAGGCTTGGTAGATCTCTAGCTTTGACCGTTCACTGTGCCCACAATTTCTATTCGTTTGTCAAAATTTTGGTCTCATTTTGTAGCTGCCAGTCTAACATTCACGACAAGTACAAATTTGTAATATTATTTACAAAGACACTATTTTTTATGAAGGTTGAAAAAGGAAAAAAAACACCAAAACTTTAAATGGCTTTTTCTCCCCTTAAATATGCGAATTCGGCGTTTTT
>CAXAJY010000030.1:0-158700 GCA_963969285.1 Odontomyia ornata | reverse complement strand
CCCCAAAACTTTAAATTGCTTTTTCTCCCCTTAAACGTGCGAATTTCGCGTTTTTACGTTTTTATTTAAATGCTTAGCCCAAATTAGTGTTTTGATGGTCGGAACATGTTTTAGGCAAAATATCTAAAAATTGCTGTTTCTAGAACACGTGCAGTTTTTGTGCAGATTTTCAGCTTTGATTGCTTACTGTGTCCGTAATTTTAATCCGATTGTTGAAATTTCGGTCTTATCTTATAGTTGCGTTTGTTTAGTTTGTGCGAAGTGCAAATATGTGGTAGTTTGCATGAAAATACTAATTTTTATGACGCTTAGGAGGCATAGACATGTATTTGTCTAAAATACGTAAATTTCCTTGTCAGACCTCTGGCTTTAATCGTTCACTGTAGCCACAATTCCTATTCGATTATCAAAATTTTGGTCTCATTTTGTAGCTGTCAGTCTGTCGTTTACGTCAAATACAAATTTGTAGTACTTTTCATAGGAATACTAATTTTTATAAGGTTCCTTATATTTTTGGGGGGAGGTTATGGAAACTTTTTCCCTTTACGGCATTGCTGTGGCTTGATTTTTCAACCGATGTGTTATATTTTAGTCTTAATGGATAGATCAGCGTCTGAATTTTCCAAAAAGTATAAATTTGTGGCACTTCGCAAAAGTTTAAGGGCGGGTTTAGTGGTTGGAAGGCAAAAAAATCCTAATTTTTCACGTGTCAACTCCCCAAAACTTTAAATTGCTTTTTCTCCCCTTAAACGTGCGAATTTCGCGTTTTTACGTTTTTGTTTAAATGCTTAGCCCAAATTAGTGTTTTGATGGTCGGAACATGTTTTAGGCAAAATATCTAAAAATTGCTGTTTCTAGAACACGTGCAGTTTTTGTGCAGATTTTCAGCTTTGATTGCTTACTGTGTCCGTAATTTTAATCCGATTGTTGAAATTTCGGTCTTATCTTATAGTTGCGTTTGTTTAGTTTGTGTGAAGTGCAAATATGTGGTAGTTTGCATGAAAATACTAATTTTTATGACGCTTAGGAGGCATAGACATGTATTTGTCTAAAATACGTAAATTTCCTTGTCAGACCTCTGGCTTTAATCGTTCACTGTAGCCACAATTCCTATTCGATTATCAAAATTTTGGTCTCATTTTGTAGCTGTCAGTCTGTCGTTTACGTCAAATACAAATTTGTAGTACTTTTCATAGGAATACTAATTTTTATAAGGTTCCTTATATTTTTGGGGGCAGGTTATGGAAACTTTTTCCCTTTACGGCATTGCTGTGGCTTGATTTTTCAACCGATGTGTTATATTTTAGTCTTAATGGATAGATCAGCGTCTGAATTTTCCAAAAAGTGTAAATTTGTGGCACTTCGCAAAAGTTTAAGGGCGGGTTTAGTGGTTGGAAGGCAAAAAAATCCTAATTTTTCACGTGTCAACTCCCCAAAACTTTAAATTGCTTTTTCTCCCCTTAAACGTGCGAATTTCGCGTTTTTACGTTTTTATTTAAATGCTTAGCCCAAATTAGTGTTTTGATGGTCGGAACATGTTTTAGGCAAAATATCTAAAAATTGCTGTTTCTAGAACACGTGCAGTTTTTGTGCAGATTTTCAGCTTTGATTGCTTACTGTGTCCGTAATTTTAATCCGATTGTTGAAATTTCGGTCTTATCTTATAGTTGCGTTTGTTTAGTTTGTGTGAAGTGCAAATATGTGGTAGTTTGCATGAAAATACTAATTTTTATGACGCTTAGGAGGCATAGACATGTATTTGTCTAAAATACGTAAATTTCCTTGTCAGACCTCTGGCTTTAATCGTTCACTGTAGCCACAATTCCTATTCGATTATCAAAATTTTGGTCTCATTTTGTAGCTGTCAGTCTGTCGTTTACGTCAAATACAAATTTGTAGTACTTTTCATAGGAATACTAATTTTTATAAGGTTCCTTATATTTTTGGGGGCAGGTTATGGAAACTTTTTCCCTTTACGGCATTGCTGTGGCTTGATTTTTCAACCGATGTGTTATATTTTAGTCTTAATGGATAGATCAGCGTCTGAATTTTCCAAAAAGTATAAATTTGTGGCACTTCGCAAAAGTTTAAGGGCGGGTTTAGTGGTTGGAAGGCAAAAAAATCCTAATTTTTCACGTGTCAACTCCCCAAAACTTTAAATTGCTTTTTCTCCCCTTAAACGTGCGAATTTCGCGTTTTTACGTTTTTATTTAAATGCTTAGCCCAAATTAGTGTTTTGATGGTCGGAACATGTTTTAGGCAAAATATCTAAAAATTGCTGTTTCTAGAACACGTGCAGTTTTTGTGCAGATTTTCAGCTTTGATTGCTTACTGTGTCCGTAATTTTAATCCGATTGTTGAAATTTCGGTCTTATCTTATAGTTGCGTTTGTTTAGTTTGTGCGAAGTGCAAATATGTGGTAGTTTGCATGAAAATACTAATTTTTATGACGCTTAGGAGGCATAGACATGTATTTGTCTAAAATACGTAAATTTCCTTGTCAGACCTCTGGCTTTAATCGTTCACTGTAGCCACAATTCCTATTCGATTATCAAAATTTTGGTCTCATTTTGTAGCTGTCAGTCTGTCGTTTACGTCAAATACAAATTTGTAGTACTTTTCATAGGAATACTAATTTTTATAAGGTTCCTTATATTTTTGGGGGCAGGTTATGGAAACTTTTTCCCTTTACGGCATTGCTGTGGCTTGATTTTTCAACCGATGTGTTATATTTTAGTCTTAATGGATAGATCAGCGTCTGAATTTTCCAAAAAGTATAAATTTGTGGCACTTCGCAAAAGTTTAAGGGCGGGTTTAGTGGTTGGAAGGCAAAAAAATCCTAATTTTTCACGTGTCAACTCCCCAAAACTTTAAATTGCTTTTTCTCCCCTTAAACGTGCGAATTTCGCGTTTTTACGTTTTTGTTTAAATGCTTAGCCCAAATTAGTGTTTTGATGGTCGGAACATGTTTTAGGCAAAATATCTAAAAATTGCTGTTTCTAGAACACGTGCAGTTTTTGTGCAGATTTTCAGCTTTGATTGCTTACTGTGTCCGTAATTTTAATCCGATTGTTGAAATTTCGGTCTTATCTTATAGTTGCGTTTGTTTAGTTTGTGCGAAGTGCAAATATGTGGTAGTTTGCATGAAAATACTAATTTTTATGACGCTTAGGAGGCATAGACATGTATTTGTCTAAAATACGTAAATTTCCTTGTCAGACCTCTGGCTTTAATCGTTCACTGTAGCCACAATTCCTATTCGATTATCAAAATTTTGGTCTCATTTTGTAGCTGTCAGTCTGTCGTTTACGTCAAATACAAATTTGTAGTACTTTTCATAGGAATACTAATTTTTATAAGGTTCCTTATATTTTTGGGGGGAGGTTATGGAAACTTTTTCCCTTTACGGCATTGCTGTGGCTTGATTTTTCAACCGATGTGTTATATTTTAGTCTTAATGGATAGATCAGCGTCTGAATTTTCCAAAAAGTATAAATTTGTGGCACTTCGCAAAAGTTTAAGGGCGGGTTTAGTGGTTGGAAGGCAAAAAAATCCTAATTTTTCACGTGTCAACTCCCCAAAACTTTAAATTGCTTTTTCTCCCCTTAAACGTGCGAATTTCGCGTTTTTACGTTTTTGTTTAAATGCTTAGCCCAAATTAGTGTTTTGATGGTCGGAACATGTTTTAGGCAAAATATCTAAAAATTGCTGTTTCTAGAACACGTGCAGTTTTTGTGCAGATTTTCAGCTTTGATTGCTTACTGTGTCCGTAATTTTAATCCGATTGTTGAAATTTCGGTCTTATCTTATAGTTGCGTTTGTTTAGTTTGTGTGAAGTGCAAATATGTGGTAGTTTGCATGAAAATACTAATTTTTATGACGCTTAGGAGGCATAGACATGTATTTGTCTAAAATACGTAAATTTCCTTGTCAGACCTCTGGCTTTAATCGTTCACTGTAGCCACAATTCCTATTCGATTATCAAAATTTTGGTCTCATTTTGTAGCTGTCAGTCTGTCGTTTACGTCAAATACAAATTTGTAGTACTTTTCATAGGAATACTAATTTTTATAAGGTTCCTTATATTTTTGGGGGCAGGTTATGGAAACTTTTTCCCTTTACGGCATTGCTGTGGCTTGATTTTTCAACCGATGTGTTATATTTTAGTCTTAATGGATAGATCAGCGTCTGAATTTTCCAAAAAGTATAAATTTGTGGCACTTCGCAAAAGTTTAAGGGCGGGTTTAGTGGTTGGAAGGCAAAAAAATCCTAATTTTTCACGTGTCAACTCCCCAAAACTTTAAATTGCTTTTTCTCCCCTTAAACGTGCGAATTTCGCGTTTTTACGTTTTTATTTAAATGCTTAGCCCAAATTAGTGTTTTGATGGTCGGAACATGTTTTAGGCAAAATATCTAAAAATTGCTGTTTCTAGAACACGTGCAGTTTTTGTGCAGATTTTCAGCTTTGATTGCTTACTGTGTCCGTAATTTTAATCCGATTGTTGAAATTTCGGTCTTATCTTATAGTTGCGTTTGTTTAGTTTGTGTGAAGTGCAAATATGTGGTAGTTTGCATGAAAATACTAATTTTTATGACGCTTAGGAGGCATAGACATGTATTTGTCTAAAATACGTAAATTTCCTTGTCAGACCTCTGGCTTTAATCGTTCACTGTAGCCACAATTCCTATTCGATTATCAAAATTTTGGTCTCATTTTGTAGCTGTCAGTCTGTCGTTTACGTCAAATACAAATTTGTAGTACTTTTCATAGGAATACTAATTTTTATAAGGTTCCTTATATTTTTGGGGGCAGGTTATGGAAACTTTTTCCCTTTACGGCATTGCTGTGGCTTGATTTTTCAACCGATGTGTTATATTTTAGTCTTAATGGATAGATCAGCGTCTGAATTTTCCAAAAAGTATAAATTTGTGGCACTTCGCAAAAGTTTAAGGGCGGGTTTAGTGGTTGGAAGGCAAAAAAATCCTAATTTTTCACGTGTCAACTCCCCAAAACTTTAAATTGCTTTTTCTCCCCTTAAACGTGCGAATTTCGCGTTTTTACGTTTTTATTTAAATGCTTAGCCCAAATTAGTGTTTTGATGGTCGGAACATGTTTTAGGCAAAATATCTAAAAATTGCTGTTTCTAGAACACGTGCAGTTTTTGTGCAGATTTTCAGCTTTGATTGCTTACTGTGTCCGTAATTTTAATCCGATTGTTGAAATTTCGGTCTTATCTTATAGTTGCGTTTGTTTAGTTTGTGCGAAGTGCAAATATGTGGTAGTTTGCATGAAAATACTAATTTTTATGACGCTTAGGAGGCATAGACATGTATTTGTCTAAAATACGTAAATTTCCTTGTCAGACCTCTGGCTTTAATCGTTCACTGTAGCCACAATTCCTATTCGATTATCAAAATTTTGGTCTCATTTTGTAGCTGTCAGTCTGTCGTTTACGTCAAATACAAATTTGTAGTACTTTTCATAGGAATACTAATTTTTATAAGGTTCCTTATATTTTTGGGGGCAGGTTATGGAAACTTTTTCCCTTTACGGCATTGCTGTGGCTTGATTTTTCAACCGATGTGTTATATTTTAGTCTTAATGGATAGATCAGCGTCTGAATTTTCCAAAAAGTATAAATTTGTGGCACTTCGCAAAAGTTTAAGGGCGGGTTTAGTGGTTGGAAGGCAAAAAAATCCTAATTTTTCACGTGTCAACTCCCCAAAACTTTAAATTGCTTTTTCTCCCCTTAAACGTGCGAATTTCGCGTTTTTACGTTTTTATTTAAATGCTTAGCCCAAATTAGTGTTTTGATGGTCGGAACATGTTTTAGGCAAAATATCTAAAAATTGCTGTTTCTAGAACACGTGCAGTTTTTGTGCAGATTTTCAGCTTTGATTGCTTACTGTGTCCGTAATTTTAATCCGATTGTTGAAATTTCGGTCTTATCTTATAGTTGCGTTTGTTTAGTTTGTGTGAAGTGCAAATATGTGGTAGTTTGCATGAAAATACTAATTTTTATGACGCTTAGGAGGCATAGACATGTATTTGTCTAAAATACGTAAATTTCCTTGTCAGACCTCTGGCTTTAATCGTTCACTGTAGCCACAATTCCTATTCGATTATCAAAATTTTGGTCTCATTTTGTAGCTGTCAGTCTGTCGTTTACGTCAAATACAAATTTGTAGTACTTTTCATAGGAATACTAATTTTTATAAGGTTCCTTATATTTTTGGGGGCAGGTTATGGAAACTTTTTCCCTTTACGGCATTGCTGTGGCTTGATTTTTCAACCGATGTGTTATATTTTAGTCTTAATGGATAGATCAGCGTCTGAATTTTCCAAAAAGTATAAATTTGTGGCACTTCGCAAAAGTTTAAGGGCGGGTTTAGTGGTTGGAAGGCAAAAAAATCCTAATTTTTCACGTGTCAACTCCCCAAAACTTTAAATTGCTTTTTCTCCCCTTAAACGTGCGAATTTCGCGTTTTTACGTTTTTATTTAAATGCTTAGCCCAAATTAGTGTTTTGATGGTCGGAACATGTTTTAGGCAAAATATCTAAAAATTGCTGTTTCTAGAACACGTGCAGTTTTTGTGCAGATTTTCAGCTTTGATTGCTTACTGTGTCCGTAATTTTAATCCGATTGTTGAAATTTCGGTCTTATCTTATAGTTGCGTTTGTTTAGTTTGTGCGAAGTGCAAATATGTGGTAGTTTGCATGAAAATACTAATTTTTATGACGCTTAGGAGGCATAGACATGTATTTGTCTAAAATACGTAAATTTCCTTGTCAGACCTCTGGCTTTAATCGTTCACTGTAGCCACAATTCCTATTCGATTATCAAAATTTTGGTCTCATTTTGTAGCTGTCAGTCTGTCGTTTACGTCAAATACAAATTTGTAGTACTTTTCATAGGAATACTAATTTTTATAAGGTTCCTTATATTTTTGGGGGGAGGTTATGGAAACTTTTTCCCTTTACGGCATTGCTGTGGCTTGATTTTTCAACCGATGTGTTATATTTTAGTCTTAATGGATAGATCAGCGTCTGAATTTTCCAAAAAGTATAAATTTGTGGCACTTCGCAAAAGTTTAAGGGCGGGTTTAGTGGTTGGAAGGCAAAAAAATCCTAATTTTTCACGTGTCAACTCCCCAAAACTTTAAATTGCTTTTTCTCCCCTTAAACGTGCGAATTTCGCGTTTTTACGTTTTTGTTTAAATGCTTAGCCCAAATTAGTGTTTTGATGGTCGGAACATGTTTTAGGCAAAATATCTAAAAATTGCTGTTTCTAGAACACGTGCAGTTTTTGTGCAGATTTTCAGCTTTGATTGCTTACTGTGTCCGTAATTTTAATCCGATTGTTGAAATTTCGGTCTTATCTTATAGTTGCGTTTGTTTAGTTTGTGTGAAGTGCAAATATGTGGTAGTTTGCATGAAAATACTAATTTTTATGACGCTTAGGAGGCATAGACATGTATTTGTCTAAAATACGTAAATTTCCTTGTCAGACCTCTGGCTTTAATCGTTCACTGTAGCCACAATTCCTATTCGATTATCAAAATTTTGGTCTCATTTTGTAGCTGTCAGTCTGTCGTTTACGTCAAATACAAATTTGTAGTACTTTTCATAGGAATACTAATTTTTATAAGGTTCCTTATATTTTTGGGGGCAGGTTATGGAAACTTTTTCCCTTTACGGCATTGCTGTGGCTTGATTTTTCAACCGATGTGTTATATTTTAGTCTTAATGGATAGATCAGCGTCTGAATTTTCCAAAAAGTATAAATTTGTGGCACTTCGCAAAAGTTTAAGGGCGGGTTTAGTGGTTGGAAGGCAAAAAAATCCTAATTTTTCACGTGTCAACTCCCCAAAACTTTAAATTGCTTTTTCTCCCCTTAAACGTGCGAATTTCGCGTTTTTACGTTTTTATTTAAATGCTTAGCCCAAATTAGTGTTTTGATGGTCGGAACATGTTTTAGGCAAAATATCTAAAAATTGCTGTTTCTAGAACACGTGCAGTTTTTGTGCAGATTTTCAGCTTTGATTGCTTACTGTGTCCGTAATTTTAATCCGATTGTTGAAATTTCGGTCTTATCTTATAGTTGCGTTTGTTTAGTTTGTGTGAAGTGCAAATATGTGGTAGTTTGCATGAAAATACTAATTTTTATGACGCTTAGGAGGCATAGACATGTATTTGTCTAAAATACGTAAATTTCCTTGTCAGACCTCTGGCTTTAATCGTTCACTGTAGCCACAATTCCTATTCGATTATCAAAATTTTGGTCTCATTTTGTAGCTGTCAGTCTGTCGTTTACGTCAAATACAAATTTGTAGTACTTTTCATAGGAATACTAATTTTTATAAGGTTCCTTATATTTTTGGGGGCAGGTTATGGAAACTTTTTCCCTTTACGGCATTGCTGTGGCTTGATTTTTCAACCGATGTGTTATATTTTAGTCTTAATGGATAGATCAGCGTCTGAATTTTCCAAAAAGTATAAATTTGTGGCACTTCGCAAAAGTTTAAGGGCGGGTTTAGTGGTTGGAAGGCAAAAAAATCCTAATTTTTCACGTGTCAACTCCCCAAAACTTTAAATTGCTTTTTCTCCCCTTAAACGTGCGAATTTCGCGTTTTTACGTTTTTATTTAAATGCTTAGCCCAAATTAGTGTTTTGATGGTCGGAACATGTTTTAGGCAAAATATCTAAAAATTGCTGTTTCTAGAACACGTGCAGTTTTTGTGCAGATTTTCAGCTTTGATTGCTTACTGTGTCCGTAATTTTAATCCGATTGTTGAAATTTCGGTCTTATCTTATAGTTGCGTTTGTTTAGTTTGTGCGAAGTGCAAATATGTGGTAGTTTGCATGAAAATACTAATTTTTATGACGCTTAGGAGGCATAGACATGTATTTGTCTAAAATACGTAAATTTCCTTGTCAGACCTCTGGCTTTAATCGTTCACTGTAGCCACAATTCCTATTCGATTATCAAAATTTTGGTCTCATTTTGTAGCTGTCAGTCTGTCGTTTACGTCAAATACAAATTTGTAGTACTTTTCATAGGAATACTAATTTTTATAAGGTTCCTTATATTTTTGGGGGGAGGTTATGGAAACTTTTTCCCTTTACGGCATTGCTGTGGCTTGATTTTTCAACCGATGTGTTATATTTTAGTCTTAATGGATAGATCAGCGTCTGAATTTTCCAAAAAGTATAAATTTGTGGCACTTCGCAAAAGTTTAAGGGCGGGTTTAGTGGTTGGAAGGCAAAAAAATCCTAATTTTTCACGTGTCAACTCCCCAAAACTTTAAATTGCTTTTTCTCCCCTTAAACGTGCGAATTTCGCGTTTTTACGTTTTTATTTAAATGCTTAGCCCAAATTAGTGTTTTGATGGTCGGAACATGTTTTAGGCAAAATATCTAAAAATTGCTGTTTCTAGAACACGTGCAGTTTTTGTGCAGATTTTCAGCTTTGATTGCTTACTGTGTCCGTAATTTTAATCCGATTGTTGAAATTTCGGTCTTATCTTATAGTTGCGTTTGTTTAGTTTGTGTGAAGTGCAAATATGTGGTAGTTTGCATGAAAATACTAATTTTTATGACGCTTAGGAGGCATAGACATGTATTTGTCTAAAATACGTAAATTTCCTTGTCAGACCTCTGGCTTTAATCGTTCACTGTAGCCACAATTCCTATTCGATTATCAAAATTTTGGTCTCATTTTGTAGCTGTCAGTCTGTCGTTTACGTCAAATACAAATTTGTAGTACTTTTCATAGGAATACTAATTTTTATAAGGTTCCTTATATTTTTGGGGGCAGGTTATGGAAACTTTTTCCCTTTACGGCATTGCTGTGGCTTGATTTTTCAACCGATGTGTTATATTTTAGTCTTAATGGATAGATCAGCGTCTGAATTTTCCAAAAAGTATAAATTTGTGGCACTTCGCAAAAGTTTAAGGGCGGGTTTAGTGGTTGGAAGGCAAAAAAATCCTAATTTTTCACGTGTCAACTCCCCAAAACTTTAAATTGCTTTTTCTCCCCTTAAACGTGCGAATTTCGCGTTTTTACGTTTTTATTTAAATGCTTAGCCCAAATTAGTGTTTTGATGGTCGGAACATGTTTTAGGCAAAATATCTAAAAATTGCTGTTTCTAGAACACGTGCAGTTTTTGTGCAGATTTTCAGCTTTGATTGCTTACTGTGTCCGTAATTTTAATCCGATTGTTGAAATTTCGGTCTTATCTTATAGTTGCGTTTGTTTAGTTTGTGCGAAGTGCAAATATGTGGTAGTTTGCATGAAAATACTAATTTTTATGACGCTTAGGAGGCATAGACATGTATTTGTCTAAAATACGTAAATTTCCTTGTCAGACCTCTGGCTTTAATCGTTCACTGTAGCCACAATTCCTATTCGATTATCAAAATTTTGGTCTCATTTTGTAGCTGTCAGTCTGTCGTTTACGTCAAATACAAATTTGTAGTACTTTTCATAGGAATACTAATTTTTATAAGGTTCCTTATATTTTTGGGGGGAGGTTATGGAAACTTTTTCCCTTTACGGCATTGCTGTGGCTTGATTTTTCAACCGATGTGTTATATTTTAGTCTTAATGGATAGATCAGCGTCTGAATTTTCCAAAAAGTATAAATTTGTGGCACTTCGCAAAAGTTTAAGGGCGGGTTTAGTGGTTGGAAGGCAAAAAAATCCTAATTTTTCACGTGTCAACTCCCCAAAACTTTAAATTGCTTTTTCTCCCCTTAAACGTGCGAATTTCGCGTTTTTACGTTTTTGTTTAAATGCTTAGCCCAAATTAGTGTTTTGATGGTCGGAACATGTTTTAGGCAAAATATCTAAAAATTGCTGTTTCTAGAACACGTGCAGTTTTTGTGCAGATTTTCAGCTTTGATTGCTTACTGTGTCCGTAATTTTAATCCGATTGTTGAAATTTCGGTCTTATCTTATAGTTGCGTTTGTTTAGTTTGTGTGAAGTGCAAATATGTGGTAGTTTGCATGAAAATACTAATTTTTATGACGCTTAGGAGGCATAGACATGTATTTGTCTAAAATACGTAAATTTCCTTGTCAGACCTCTGGCTTTAATCGTTCACTGTAGCCACAATTCCTATTCGATTATCAAAATTTTGGTCTCATTTTGTAGCTGTCAGTCTGTCGTTTACGTCAAATACAAATTTGTAGTACTTTTCATAGGAATACTAATTTTTATAAGGTTCCTTATATTTTTGGGGGCAGGTTATGGAAACTTTTTCCCTTTACGGCATTGCTGTGGCTTGATTTTTCAACCGATGTGTTATATTTTAGTCTTAATGGATAGATCAGCGTCTGAATTTTCCAAAAAGTATAAATTTGTGGTACTTCGCAAAAGTTTAAGGGCGGGTTTAGTGGTTGGAAGGCAAAAAAATCCTAATTTTTCACGTGTCAACTCCCCAAAACTTTAAATTGCTTTTTCTCCCCTTAAACGTGCGAATTTCGCGTTTTTACGTTTTTATTTAAATGCTTAGCCCAAATTAGTGTTTTGATGGTCGGAACATGTTTTAGGCAAAATATCTAAAATTTGCTGTTTCTAGAACACGTGCAGTTTTTGTGCAGATTTTCAGCTTTGATTGCTTACTGTGTCCGTAATTTTAATCCGATTGTTGAAATTTCGGTCTTATCTTATAGTTGCGTTTGTTTAGTTTGTGTGAAGTGCAAATATGTGGTAGTTTGCATGAAAATACTAATTTTTATGACGCTTAGGAGGCATAGACATGTATTTGTCTAAAATACGTAAATTTCCTTGTCAGACCTCTGGCTTTAATCGTTCACTGTAGCCACAATTCCTATTCGATTATCAAAATTTTGGTCTCATTTTGTAGCTGTCAGTCTGTCGTTTACGTCAAATACAAATTTGTAGTACTTTTCATAGGAATACTAATTTTTATAAGGTTCCTTATATTTTTGGGGGCAGGTTATGGAAACTTTTTCCCTTTACGGCATTGCTGTGGCTTGATTTTTCAACCGATGTGTTATATTTTAGTCTTAATGGATAGATCAGCGTCTGAATTTTCCAAAAAGTATAAATTTGTGGCACTTCGCAAAAGTTTAAGGGCGGGTTTAGTGGTTGGAAGGCAAAAAAATCCTAATTTTTCACGTGTCAACTCCCCAAAACTTTAAATTGCTTTTTCTCCCCTTAAACGTGCGAATTTCGCGTTTTTACGTTTTTATTTAAATGCTTAGCCCAAATTAGTGTTTTGATGGTCGGAACATGTTTTAGGCAAAATATCTAAAAATTGCTGTTTCTAGAACACGTGCAGTTTTTGTGCAGATTTTCAGCTTTGATTGCTTACTGTGTCCGTAATTTTAATCCGATTGTTGAAATTTCGGTCTTATCTTATAGTTGCGTTTGTTTAGTTTGTGCGAAGTGCAAATATGTGGTAGTTTGCATGAAAATACTAATTTTTATGACGCTTAGGAGGCATAGACATGTATTTGTCTAAAATACGTAAATTTCCTTGTCAGACCTCTGGCTTTAATCGTTCACTGTAGCCACAATTCCTATTCGATTATCAAAATTTTGGTCTCATTTTGTAGCTGTCAGTCTGTCGTTTACGTCAAATACAAATTTGTAGTACTTTTCATAGGAATACTAATTTTTATAAGGTTCCTTATATTTTTGGGGGGAGGTTATGGAAACTTTTTCCCTTTACGGCATTGCTGTGGCTTGATTTTTCAACCGATGTGTTATATTTTAGTCTTAATGGATAGATCAGCGTCTGAATTTTCCAAAAAGTATAAATTTGTGGCACTTCGCAAAAGTTTAAGGGCGGGTTTAGTGGTTGGAAGGCAAAAAAATCCTAATTTTTCACGTGTCAACTCCCCAAAACTTTAAATTGCTTTTTCTCCCCTTAAACGTGCGAATTTCGCGTTTTTACGTTTTTGTTTAAATGCTTAGCCCAAATTAGTGTTTTGATGGTCGGAACATGTTTTAGGCAAAATATCTAAAAATTGCTGTTTCTAGAACACGTGCAGTTTTTGTGCAGATTTTCAGCTTTGATTGCTTACTGTGTCCGTAATTTTAATCCGATTGTTGAAATTTCGGTCTTATCTTATAGTTGCGTTTGTTTAGTTTGTGTGAAGTGCAAATATGTGGTAGTTTGCATGAAAATACTAGTTTTTATGACGCTTAGGAGGCATAGACATGTATTTGTCTAAAATACGTAAATTTCCTTGTCAGACCTCTGGCTTTAATCGTTCACTGTAGCCACAATTCCTATTCGATTATCAAAATTTTGGTCTCATTTTGTAGCTGTCAGTCTGTCGTTTACGTCAAATACAAATTTGTAGTACTTTTCATAGGAATACTAATTTTTATAAGGTTCCTTATATTTTTGGGGGCAGGTTATGGAAACTTTTTCCCTTTACGGCATTGCTGTGGCTTGATTTTTCAACCGATGTGTTATATTTTAGTCTTAATGGATAGATCAGCGTCTGAATTTTCCAAAAAGTATAAATTTGTGGCACTTCGCAAAAGTTTAAGGGCGGGTTTAGTGGTTGGAAGGCAAAAAAATCCTAATTTTTCACGTGTCAACTCCCCAAAACTTTAAATTGCTTTTTCTCCCCTTAAACGTGCGAATTTCGCGTTTTTACGTTTTTATTTAAATGCTTAGCCCAAATTAGTGTTTTGATGGTCGGAACATGTTTTAGGCAAAATATCTAAAAATTGCTGTTTCTAGAACACGTGCAGTTTTTGTGCAGATTTTCAGCTTTGATTGCTTACTGTGTCCGTAATTTTAATCCGATTGTTGAAATTTCGGTCTTATCTTATAGTTGCGTTTGTTTAGTTTGTGTGAAGTGCAAATATGTGGTAGTTTGCATGAAAATACTAATTTTTATGACGCTTAGGAGGCATAGACATGTATTTGTCTAAAATACGTAAATTTCCTTGTCAGACCTCTGGCTTTAATCGTTCACTGTAGCCACAATTCCTATTCGATTATCAAAATTTTGGTCTCATTTTGTAGCTGTCAGTCTGTCGTTTACGTCAAATACAAATTTGTAGTACTTTTCATAGGAATACTAATTTTTATAAGGTTCCTTATATTTTTGGGGGCAGGTTATGGAAACTTTTTCCCTTTACGGCATTGCTGTGGCTTGATTTTTCAACCGATGTGTTATATTTTAGTCTTAATGGATAGATCAGCGTCTGAATTTTCCAAAAAGTATAAATTTGTGGCACTTCGCAAAAGTTTAAGGGCGGGTTTAGTGGTTGGAAGGCAAAAAAATCCTAATTTTTCACGTGTCAACTCCCCAAAACTTTAAATTGCTTTTTCTCCCCTTAAACGTGCGAATTTCGCGTTTTTACGTTTTTATTTAAATGCTTAGCCCAAATTAGTGTTTTGATGGTCGGAACATGTTTTAGGCAAAATATCTAAAAATTGCTGTTTCTAGAACACGTGCAGTTTTTGTGCAGATTTTCAGCTTTGATTGCTTACTGTGTCCGTAATTTTAATCCGATTGTTGAAATTTCGGTCTTATCTTATAGTTGCGTTTGTTTAGTTTGTGCGAGGTGCAAATATGTGGTAGTTTGCATGAAAATACTAATTTTTATGACGCTTAGGAGGCATAGACATGTATTTGTCTAAAATACGTAAATTTCCTTGTCAGACCTCTGGCTTTAATCGTTCACTGTAGCCACAATTCCTATTCGATTATCAAAATTTTGGTCTCATTTTGTAGCTGTCAGTCTGTCGTTTACGTCAAATACAAATTTGTAGTACTTTTCATAGGAATACTAATTTTTATAAGGTTCCTTATATTTTTGGGGGCAGGTTATGGAAACTTTTTCCCTTTACGGCATTGCTGTGGCTTGATTTTTCAACCGATGTGTTATATTTTAGTCTTAATGGATAGATCAGCGTCTGAATTTTCCAAAAAGTATAAATTTGTGGCACTTCGCAAAAGTTTAAGGGCGGGTTTAGTGGTTGGAAGGCAAAAACATCCTAATTTTTCACGTGTCAACTCCCCAAAACTTTAAATTGCTTTTTCTCCCCTTAAACGTGCGAATTTCGCGTTTTTACGTTTTTGTTTAAATGCTTAGCCCAAATTAGTGTTTTGATGGTCGGAACATGTTTTAGGCAAAATATCTAAAAATTGCTGTTTCTAGAACACGTGCAGTTTTTGTGCAGATTTTCAGCTTTGATTGCTTACTGTGTCCGTAATTTTAATCCGATTGTTGAAATTTCGGTCTTATCTTATAGTTGCGTTTGTTTAGTTTGTGTGAAGTGCAAATATGTGGTAGTTTGCATGAAAATACTAATTTTTATGACGCTTAGGAGGCATAGACATGTATTTGTCTAAAATACGTAAATTTCCTTGTCAGACCTCTGGCTTTAATCGTTCACTGTAGCCACAATTCCTATTCGATTATCAAAATTTTGGTCTCATTTTGTAGCTGTCAGTCTGTCGTTTACGTCAAATACAAATTTGTAGTACTTTTCATAGGAATACTAATTTTTATAAGGTTCCTTATATTTTTGGGGGCAGGTTATGGAAACTTTTTCCCTTTACGGCATTGCTGTGGCTTGATTTTTCAACCGATGTGTTATATTTTAGTCTTAATGGATAGATCAGCGTCTGAATTTTCCAAAAAGTATAAATTTGTGGCACTTCGCAAAAGTTTAAGGGCGGGTTTAGTGGTTGGAAGGCAAAAAAATCCTAATTTTTCACGTGTCAACTCCCCAAAACTTTAAATTGCTTTTTCTCCCCTTAAACGTGCGAATTTCGCGTTTTTACGTTTTTATTTAAATGCTTAGCCCAAATTAGTGTTTTGATGGTCGGAACATGTTTTAGGCAAAATATCTAAAAATTGCTGTTTCTAGAACACGTGCAGTTTTTGTGCAGATTTTCAGCTTTGATTGCTTACTGTGTCCGTAATTTTAATCCGATTGTTGAAATTTCGGTCTTATCTTATAGTTGCGTTTGTTTAGTTTGTGTGAAGTGCAAATATGTGGTAGTTTGCATGAAAATACTAATTTTTATGACGCTTAGGAGGCATAGACATGTATTTGTCTAAAATACGTAAATTTCCTTGTCAGACCTCTGGCTTTAATCGTTCACTGTAGCCACAATTCCTATTCGATTATCAAAATTTTGGTCTCATTTTGTAGCTGTCAGTCTGTCGTTTACGTCAAATACAAATTAGTAGTACTTTTCATAGGAATACTAATTTTTATAAGGTTCCTTATATTTTTGGGGGCAGGTTATGGAAACTTTTTCCCTTTACGGCATTGCTGTGGCTTGATTTTTCAACCGATGTGTTATTTTTTAGTCTTAATGGATAGATCAGCGTCTGAATTTTCCAAAAAGTATAAATTTGTGGCACTTCGCAAAAGTTTAAGGGCGGGTTTAGTGGTTGGAAGGCAAAAAAATCCTAATTTTTCACGTGTCAACTCCCCAAAACTTTAAATTGCTTTTTCTCCCCTTAAACGTGCGAATTTCGCGTTTTTACGTTTTTATTTAAATGCTTAGCCCAAATTAGTGTTTTGATGGTCGGAACATGTTTTAGGCAAAATATCTAAAAATTGCTGTTTCTAGAACACGTGCAGTTTTTGTGCAGATTTTCAGCTTTGATTGCTTACTGTGTCCGTAATTTTAATCCGATTGTTGAAATTTCGGTCTTATCTTATAGTTGCGTTTGTTTAGTTTGTGCGAAGTGCAAATATGTGGTAGTTTGCATGAAAATACTAATTTTTATGACGCTTAGGAGGCATAGACATGTATTTGTCTAAAATACGTAAATTTCCTTGTCAGACCTCTGGCTTTAATCGTTCACTGTAGCCACAATTCCTATTCGATTATCAAAATTTTGGTCTCATTTTGTAGCTGTCAGTCTGTCGTTTACGTCAAATACAAATTTGTAGTACTTTTCATAGGAATACTAATTTTTATAAGGTTCCTTATATTTTTGGGGGGAGGTTATGGAAACTTTTTCCCTTTACGGCATTGCTGTGGCTTGATTTTTCAACCGATGTGTTATATTTTAGTCTTAATGGATAGATCAGCGTCTGAATTTTCCAAAAAGTATAAATTTGTGGCACTTCGCAAAAGTTTAAGGGCGGGTTTAGTGGTTGGAAGGCAAAAAAATCCTAATTTTTCACGTGTCAACTCCCCAAAACTTTAAATTGCTTTTTCTCCCCTTAAACGTGCGAATTTCGCGTTTTTACGTTTTTGTTTAAATGCTTAGCCCAAATTAGTGTTTTGATGGTCGGAACATGTTTTAGGCAAAATATCTAAAAATTGCTGTTTCTAGAACACGTGCAGTTTTTGTGCAGATTTTCAGCTTTGATTGCTTACTGTGTCCGTAATTTTAATCCGATTGTTGAAATTTCGGTCTTATCTTATAGTTGCGTTTGTTTAGTTTGTGTGAAGTGCAAATATGTGGTAGTTTGCATGAAAATACTAATTTTTATGACGCTTAGGAGGCATAGACATGTATTTGTCTAAAATACGTAAATTTCCTTGTCAGACCTCTGGCTTTAATCGTTCACTGTAGCCACAATTCCTATTCGATTATCAAAATTTTGGTCTCATTTTGTAGCTGTCAGTCTGTCGTTTACGTCAAATACAAATTTGTAGTACTTTTCATAGGAATACTAATTTTTATAAGGTTCCTTATATTTTTGGGGGCAGGTTATGGAAACTTTTTCCCTTTACGGCATTGCTGTGGCTTGATTTTTCAACCGATGTGTTATATTTTAGTCTTAATGGATAGATCAGCGTCTGAATTTTCCAAAAAGTATAAATTTGTGGCACTTCGCAAAAGTTTAAGGGCGGGTTTAGTGGTTGGAAGGCAAAAAAATCCTAATTTTTCACGTGTCAACTCCCCAAAACTTTAAATTGCTTTTTCTCCCCTTAAACGTGCGAATTTCGCGTTTTTACGTTTTTATTTAAATGCTTAGCCCAAATTAGTGTTTTGATGGTCGGAACATGTTTTAGGCAAAATATCTAAAAATTGCTGTTTCTAGAACACGTGCAGTTTTTGTGCAGATTTTCAGCTTTGATTGCTTACTGTGTCCGTAATTTTAATCCGATTGTTGAAATTTCGGTCTTATCTTATAGTTGCGTTTGTTTAGTTTGTGTGAAGTGCAAATATGTGGTAGTTTGCATGAAAATACTAATTTTTATGACGCTTAGGAGGCATAGACATGTATTTGTCTAAAATACGTAAATTTCCTTGTCAGACCTCTGGCTTTAATCGTTCACTGTAGCCACAATTCCTATTCGATTATCAAAATTTTGGTCTCATTTTGTAGCTATCAGTCTGTCGTTTACGTCAAATACAAATTTGTAGTACTTTTCATAGGAATACTAATTTTTATAAGGTTCCTTATATTTTTGGGGGCAGGTTATGGAAACTTTTTCCCTTTACGGCATTGCTGTGGCTTGATTTTTCAACCGATGTGTTATATTTTAGTCTTAATGGATAGATCAGCGTCTGAATTTTCCAAAAAGTATAAATTTGTGGCACTTCGCAAAAGTTTAAGGGCGGGTTTAGTGGTTGGAAGGCAAAAAAATCCTAATTTTTCACGTGTCAACTCCCCAAAACTTTAAATTGCTTTTTCTCCCCTTAAACGTGCGAATTTCGCGTTTTTACGTTTTTATTTAAATGCTTAGCCCAAATTAGTGTTTTGATGGTCGGAACATGTTTTAGGCAAAATATCTAAAAATTGCTGTTTCTAGAACACGTGCAGTTTTTGTGCAGATTTTCAGCTTTGATTGCTTACTGTGTCCGTAATTTTAATCCGATTGTTGAAATTTCGGTCTTATCTTATAGTTGCGTTTGTTTAGTTTGTGCGAAGTGCAAATATGTGGTAGTTTGCATGAAAATACTAATTTTTATGACGCTTAGGAGGCATAGACATGTATTTGTCTAAAATACGTAAATTTCCTTGTCAGACCTCTGGCTTTAATCGTTCACTGTAGCCACAATTCCTATTCGATTATCAAAATTTTGGTCTCATTTTGTAGCTGTCAGTCTGTCGTTTACGTCAAATACAAATTTGTAGTACTTTTCATAGGAATACTAATTTTTATAAGGTTCCTTATATTTTTGGGGGGAGGTTATGGAAACTTTTTCCCTTTACGGCATTGCTGTGGCTTGATTTTTCAACCGATGTGTTATATTTTAGTCTTAATGGATAGATCAGCGTCTGAATTTTCCAAAAAGTATAAATTTGTGGCACTTCGCAAAAGTTTAAGGGCGGGTTTAGTGGTTGGAAGGCAAAAAAATCCTAATTTTTCACGTGTCAACTCCCCAAAACTTTAAATTGCTTTTTCTCCCCTTAAACGTGCGAATTTCGCGTTTTTACGTTTTTGTTTAAATGCTTAGCCCAAATTAGTGTTTTGATGGTCGGAACATGTTTTAGGCAAAATATCTAAAAATTGCTGTTTCTAGAACACGTGCAGTTTTTGTGCAGATTTTCAGCTTTGATTGCTTACTGTGTCCGTAATTTTAATCCGATTGTTGAAATTTCGGTCTTATCTTATAGTTGCGTTTGTTTAGTTTGTGTGAAGTGCAAATATGTGGTAGTTTGCATGAAAATACTAATTTTTATGACGCTTAGGAGGCATAGACATGTATTTGTCTAAAATACGTAAATTTCCTTGTCAGACCTCTGGCTTTAATCGTTCACTGTAGCCACAATTCCTATTCGATTATCAAAATTTTGGTCTCATTTTGTAGCTGTCAGTCTGTCGTTTACGTCAAATACAAATTTGTAGTACTTTTCATAGGAATACTAATTTTTATAAGGTTCCTTATATTTTTGGGGGCAGGTTATGGAAACTTTTTCCCTTTACGGCATTGCTGTGGCTTGATTTTTCAACCGATGTGTTATATTTTAGTCTTAATGGATAGATCAGCGTCTGAATTTTCCAAAAAGTATAAATTTGTGGCACTTCGCAAAAGTTTAAGGGCGGGTTTAGTGGTTGGAAGGCAAAAAAATCCTAATTTTTCACGTGTCAACTCCCCAAAACTTTAAATTGCTTTTTCTCCCCTTAAACGTGCGAATTTCGCGTTTTTACGTTTTTATTTAAATGCTTAGCCCAAATTAGTGTTTTGATGGTCGGAACATGTTTTAGGCAAAATATCTAAAAATTGCTGTTTCTAGAACACGTGCAGTTTTTGTGCAGATTTTCAGCTTTGATTGCTTACTGTGTCCGTAATTTTAATCCGATTGTTGAAATTTCGGTCTTATCTTATAGTTGCGTTTGTTTAGTTTGTGTGAAGTGCAAATATGTGGTAGTTTGCATGAAAATACTAATTTTTATGACGCTTAGGAGGCATAGACATGTATTTGTCTAAAATACGTAAATTTCCTTGTCAGACCTCTGGCTTTAATCGTTCACTGTAGCCACAATTCCTATTCGATTATCAAAATTTTGGTCTCATTTTGTAGCTGTCAGTCTGTCGTTTACGTCAAATACAAATTTGTAGTACTTTTCATAGGAATACTAATTTTTATAAGGTTCCTTATATTTTTGGGGGCAGGTTATGGAAACTTTTTCCCTTTACGGCATTGCTGTGGCTTGATTTTTCAACCGATGTGTTATATTTTAGTCTTAATGGATAGATCAGCGTCTGAATTTTCCAAAAAGTATAAATTTGTGGCACTTCGCAAAAGTTTAAGGGCGGGTTTAGTGGTTGGAAGGCAAAAAAATCCTAATTTTTCACGTGTCAACTCCCCAAAACTTTAAATTGCTTTTTCTCCCCTTAAACGTGCGAATTTCGCGTTTTTACGTTTTTATTTAAATGCTTAGCCCAAATTAGTGTTTTGATGGTCGGAACATGTTTTAGGCAAAATATCTAAAAATTGCTGTTTCTAGAACACGTGCAGTTTTTGTGCAGATTTTCAGCTTTGATTGCTTACTGTGTCCGTAATTTTAATCCGATTGTTGAAATTTCGGTCTTATCTTATAGTTGCGTTTGTTTAGTTTGTGTGAAGTGCAAATATGTGGTAGTTTGCATGAAAATACTAATTTTTATGACGCTTAGGAGGCATAGACATGTATTTGTCTAAAATACGTAAATTTCCTTGTCAGACCTCTGGCTTTAATCGTTCACTGTAGCCACAATTCCTATTCGATTATCAAAATTTTGGTCTCATTTTGTAGCTGTCAGTCTGTCGTTTACGTCAAATACAAATTTGTAGTACTTTTCATAGGAATACTAATTTTTATAAGGTTCCTTATATTTTTGGGGGCAGGTTATGGAAACTTTTTCCCTTTACGGCATTGCTGTGGCTTGATTTTTCAACCGATGTGTTATATTTTAGTCTTAATGGATAGATCAGCGTCTGAATTTTCCAAAAAGTATAAATTTGTGGCACTTCGCAAAAGTTTAAGGGCGGGTTTAGTGGTTGGAAGGCAAAAAAATCCTAATTTTTCACGTGTCAACTCCCCAAAACTTTAAATTGCTTTTTCTCCCCTTAAACGTGCGAATTTCGCGTTTTTACGTTTTTATTTAAATGCTTAGCCCAAATTAGTGTTTTGATGGTCGGAACATGTTTTAGGCAAAATATCTAAAAATTGCTGTTTCTAGAACACGTGCAGTTTTTGTGCAGATTTTCAGCTTTGATTGCTTACTGTGTCCGTAATTTTAATCCGATTGTTGAAATTTCGGTCTTATCTTATAGTTGCGTTTGTTTAGTTTGTGCGAAGTGCAAATATGTGGTAGTTTGCATGAAAATACTAATTTTTATGACGCTTAGGAGGCATAGACATGTATTTGTCTAAAATACGTAAATTTCCTTGTCAGACCTCTGGCTTTAATCGTTCACTGTAGCCACAATTCCTATTCGATTATCAAAATTTTGGTCTCATTTTGTAGCTGTCAGTCTGTCGTTTACGTCAAATACAAATTTGTAGTACTTTTCATAGGAATACTAATTTTTATAAGGTTCCTTATATTTTTGGGGGCAGGTTATGGAAACTTTTTCCCTTTACGGCATTGCTGTGGCTTGATTTTTCAACCGATGTGTTATATTTTAGTCTTAATGGATAGATCAGCGTCTGAATTTTCCAAAAAGTATAAATTTGTGGCACTTCGCAAAAGTTTAAGGGCGGGTTTAGTGGTTGGAAGGCAAAAAAATCCTAATTTTTCACGTGTCAACTCCCCAAAACTTTAAATTGCTTTTTCTCCCCTTAAACGTGCGAATTTCGCGTTTTTACGTTTTTGTTTAAATGCTTAGCCCAAATTAGTGTTTTGATGGTCGGAACATGTTTTAGGCAAAATATCTAAAAATTGCTGTTTCTAGAACACGTGCAGTTTTTGTGCAGATTTTCAGCTTTGATTGCTTACTGTGTCCGTAATTTTAATCCGATTGTTGAAATTTCGGTCTTATCTTATAGTTGCGTTTGTTTAGTTTGTGTGAAGTGCAAATATGTGGTAGTTTGCATGAAAATACTAATTTTTATGACGCTTAGGAGGCATAGACATGTATTTGTCTAAAATACGTAAATTTCCTTGTCAGACCTCTGGCTTTAATCGTTCACTGTAGCCACAATTCCTATTCGATTATCAAAATTTTGGTCTCATTTTGTAGCTGTCAGTCTGTCGTTTACGTCAAATACAAATTTGTAGTACTTTTCATAGGAATACTAATTTTTATAAGGTTCCTTATATTTTTGGGGGCAGGTTATGGAAACTTTTTCCCTTTACGGCATTGCTGTGGCTTGATTTTTCAACCGATGTGTTATATTTTAGTCTTAATGGATAGATCAGCGTCTGAATTTTCCAAAAAGTATAAATTTGTGGCACTTCGCAAAAGTTTAAGGGCGGGTTTAGTGGTTGGAAGGCAAAAAAATCCTAATTTTTCACGTGTCAACTCCCCAAAACTTTAAATTGCTTTTTCTCCCCTTAAACGTGCGAATTTCGCGTTTTTACGTTTTTATTTAAATGCTTAGCCCAAATTAGTGTTTTGATGGTCGGAACATGTTTTAGGCAAAATATCTAAAAATTGCTGTTTCTAGAACACGTGCAGTTTTTGTGCAGATTTTCAGCTTTGATTGCTTACTGTGTCCGTAATTTTAATCCGATTGTTGAAATTTCGGTCTTATCTTATAGTTGCGTTTGTTTAGTTTGTGTGAAGTGCAAATATGTGGTAGTTTGCATGAAAATACTAATTTTTATGACGCTTAGGAGGCATAGACATGTATTTGTCTAAAATACGTAAATTTCCTTGTCAGACCTCTGGCTTTAATCGTTCACTGTAGCCACAATTCCTATTCGATTATCAAAATTTTGGTCTCATTTTGTAGCTGTCAGTCTGTCGTTTACGTCAAATACAAATTTGTAGTACTTTTCATAGGAATACTAATTTTTATAAGGTTCCTTATATTTTTGGGGGCAGGTTATGGAAACTTTTTCCCTTTACGGCATTGCTGTGGCTTGATTTTTCAACCGATGTGTTATATTTTAGTCTTAATGGATAGATCAGCGTCTGAATTTTCCAAAAAGTATAAATTTGTGGCACTTCGCAAAAGTTTAAGGGCGGGTTTAGTGGTTGGAAGGCAAAAAAATCCTAATTTTTCACGTGTCAACTCCCCAAAACTTTAAATTGCTTTTTCTCCCCTTAAACGTGCGAATTTCGCGTTTTTACGTTTTTATTTAAATGCTTAGCCCAAATTAGTGTTTTGATGGTCGGAACATGTTTTAGGCAAAATATCTAAAAATTGCTGTTTCTAGAACACGTGCAGTTTTTGTGCAGATTTTCAGCTTTGATTGCTTACTGTGTCCGTAATTTTAATCCGATTGTTGAAATTTCGGTCTTATCTTATAGTTGCGTTTGTTTAGTTTGTGCGAAGTGCAAATATGTGGTAGTTTGCATGAAAATACTAATTTTTATGACGCTTAGGAGGCATAGACATGTATTTGTCTAAAATACGTAAATTTCCTTGTCAGACCTCTGGCTTTAATCGTTCACTGTAGCCACAATTCCTATTCGATTATCAAAATTTTGGTCTCATTTTGTAGCTGTCAGTCTGTCGTTTACGTCAAATACAAATTTGTAGTACTTTTCATAGGAATACTAATTTTTATAAGGTTCCTTATATTTTTGGGGGGAGGTTATGGAAACTTTTTCCCTTTACGGCATTGCTGTGGCTTGATTTTTCAACCGATGTGTTATATTTTAGTCTTAATGGATAGATCAGCGTCTGAATTTTCCAAAAAGTATAAATTTGTGGCACTTCGCAAAAGTTTAAGGGCGGGTTTAGTGGTTGGAAGGCAAAAAAATCCTAATTTTTCACGTGTCAACTCCCCAAAACTTTAAATTGCTTTTTCTCCCCTTAAACGTGCGAATTTCGCGTTTTTACGTTTTTGTTTAAATGCTTAGCCCAAATTAGTGTTTTGATGGTCGGAACATGTTTTAGGCAAAATATCTAAAAATTGCTGTTTCTAGAACACGTGCAGTTTTTGTGCAGATTTTCAGCTTTGATTGCTTACTGTGTCCGTAATTTTTATCCGATTGTTGAAATTTCGGTCTTATCTTATAGTTGCGTTTGTTTAGTTTGTGTGAAGTGCAAATATGTGGTAGTTTGCATGAAAATACTAATTTTTATGACGCTTAGGAGGCATAGACATGTATTTGTCTAAAATACGTAAATTTCCTTGTTAGACCTCTGGCTTTAATCGTTCACTGTAGCCACAATTCCTATTCGATTATCAAAATTTTGGTCTCATTTTGTAGCTGTCAGTCTGTCGTTTACGTCAAATACAAATTTGTAGTACTTTTCATAGGAATACTAATTTTTATAAGGTTCCTTATATTTTTGGGGGCAGGTTATGGAAACTTTTTCCCTTTACGGCATTGCTGTGGCTTGATTTTTCAACCGATGTGTTATATTTTAGTCTTAATGGATAGATCAGCGTCTGAATTTTCCAAAAAGTATAAATTTGTGGCACTTCGCAAAAGTTTAAGGGCGGGTTTAGTGGTTGGAAGGCAAAAAAATCCTAATTTTTCACGTGTCAACTCCCCAAAACTTTAAATTGCTTTTTCTCCCCTTAAACGTGCGAATTTCGCGTTTTTACGTTTTTATTTAAATGCTTAGCCCAAATTAGTGTTTTGATGGTCGGAACATGTTTTAGGCAAAATATCTAAAAATTGCTGTTTCTAGAACACGTGCAGTTTTTGTGCAGATTTTCAGCTTTGATTGCTTACTGTGTCCGTAATTTTAATCCGATTGTTGAAATTTCGGTCTTATCTTATAGTTGCGTTTGTTTAGTTTGTGTGAAGTGCAAATATGTGGTAGTTTGCATGAAAATACTAATTTTTATGACGCTTAGGAGGCATAGACATGTATTTGTCTAAAATACGTAAATTTCCTTGTCAGACCTCTGGCTTTAATCGTTCACTGTAGCCACAATTCCTATTCGATTATCAAAATTTTGGTCTCATTTTGTAGCTGTCAGTCTGTCGTTTACGTCAAATACAAATTTGTAGTACTTTTCATAGGAATACTAATTTTTATAAGGTTCCTTATATTTTTGGGGGCAGGTTATGGAAACTTTTTCCCTTTACGGCATTGCTGTGGCTTGATTTTTCAACCGATGTGTTATATTTTAGTCTTAATGGATAGATCAGCGTCTGAATTTTCCAAAAAGTATAAATTTGTGGCACTTCGCAAAAGTTTAAGGGCGGGTTTAGTGGTTGGAAGGCAAAAAAATCCTAATTTTTCACGTGTCAACTCCCCAAAACTTTAAATTGCTTTTTCTCCCCTTAAACGTGCGAATTTCGCGTTTTTACGTTTTTATTTAAATGCTTAGCCCAAATTAGTGTTTTGATGGTCGGAACATGTTTTAGGCAAAATATCTAAAAATTGCTGTTTCTAGAACACGTGCAGTTTTGTGCAGATTTTCAGCTTTGATTGCTTACTGTGTCCGTAATTTTAATCCGATTGTTGAAATTTCGGTCTTATCTTATAGTTGCGTTTGTTTAGTTTATGTGAAGTGCAAATATGTGGTAGTTTGCATGAAAATACTAATTTTTATGACGCTTAGGAGGTATAGACATGTATTTGTCTAAAATACGTAAATTTCCTTGTCAGACCTCTGGCTTTAATCGTTCACTGTAGCCACAATTCCTATTCGATTATCAAAATTTTGGTCTCATTTTGTAGCTGTCAGTCTGTCGTTTACGTCAAATACAAATTTGTAGTACTTTTCATAGGAATACTAATTTTTATAAGGTTCCTTATATTTTTGGGGGCAGGTTATGGAAACTTTTTCCCTTTACGGCATTGCTGTGGCTTGATTTTTCAACCGATGTGTTATATTTTAGTCTTAATGGATAGATCAGCGTCTGAATTTTCCAAAAAGTATAAATTTGTGGCACTTCGCAAAAGTTTAAGGGCGGGTTTAGTGGTTGGAAGGCAAAAAAATCCTAATTTTTCACGTGTCAACTCCCCAAAACTTTAAATTGCTTTTTGTCCCCTTAAACGTGCGAATTTCGCGTTTTTACGTTTTTATTTAAATGCTTAGCCCAAATTAGTGTTTTGATGGTCGGAACATGTTTTAAGGCAAAATATCTAAAAATTGCTGTTTCTAGAACACGTGCAGTTTTTGTGCAGATTTTCAGCTTTGATTGCTTACTGTGTCCGTAATTTTAATCCGATTGTTGAAATTTCGGTCTTATCTTATAGTTGCGTTTGTTTAGTTTGTGTGAAGTGCAAATATGTGGTAGTTTGCATGAAAATACTAATTTTTATGACGCTTAGGAGGCATAGACATGTATTTGTCTAAAATACGTAAATTTCCTTGTCAGACCTCTGGCTTTAATCGTTCACTGTAGCCACAATTCCTATTCGATTATCAAAATTTTGGTCTCATTTTGTAGCTGTCAGTCTGTCGTTTACGTCAAATACAAATTTGTAGTACTTTTCATAGGAATACTAATTTTTATAAGGTTCCTTATATTTTTGGGGGCAGGTTATGGAAACTTTTTCCCTTTACGGCATTGCTGTGGCTTGATTTTTCAACCGATGTGTTATATTTTAGTCTTAATGGATAGATCAGCGTCTGAATTTTCCAAAAAGTATAAATTTGTGGCACTTCGCAAAAGTTTAAGGGCGGGTTTAGTGGTTGGAAGGCAAAAAAATCCTAATTTTTCACGTGTCAACTCCCCAAAACTTTAAATTGCTTTTTCTCCCCTTAAACGTGCGAATTTCGCGTTTTTACGTTTTTATTTAAATGCTTAGCCCAAATTAGTGTTTTGATGGTCGGAACATGTTTTAGGCAAAATATCTAAAAATTGCTGTTTCTAGAACACGTGCAGTTTTTGTGCAGATTTTCAGCTTTGATTGCTTACTGTGTCCGTAATTTTAATCCGATTGTTGAAATTTCGGTCTTATCTTATAGTTGCGTTTGTTTAGTTTGTGTGAAGTGCAAATATGTGGTAGTTTGCATGAAAATACTAATTTTTATGACGCTTAGGAGGCATAGACATGTATTTGTCTAAAATACGTAAATTTCCTTGTCAGACCTCTGGCTTTAATCGTTCACTGTAGCCACAATTCCTATTCGATTATCAAAATTTTGGTCTCATTTTGTAGCTGTCAGTCTGTCGTTTACGTCAAATACAAATTTGTAGTACTTTTCATAGGAATACTAATTTTTATAAGGTTCCTTATATTTTTGGGGGCAGGTTATGGAAACTTTTTCCCTTTACGGCATTGCTGTGGCTTGATTTTTCAACCGATGTGTTATATTTTAGTCTTAATGGATAGATCAGCGTCTAAATTTTCCAAAAAGTATAAATTTGTGGCACTTCGCAAAAGTTTAAGGGCGGGTTTAGTGGTTGGAAGGCAAAAAAATCCTAATTTTTCACGTGTCAACTCCCCAAAACTTTAAATTGCTTTTTCTCCCCTTAAACGTGCGAATTTCGCGTTTTTACGTTTTTATTTAAATGCTTAGCCCAAATTAGTGTTTTGATGGTCGGAACATGTTTTAGGCAAAATATCTAAAAATTGCTGTTTCTAGAACACGTGCAGTTTTTGTGCAGATTTTCAGCTTTGATTGCTTACTGTGTCCGTAATTTTAATCCGATTGTTGAAATTTCGGTCTTATCTTATAGTTGCGTTTGTTTAGTTTGTGTGAAGTGCAAATATGTGGTAGTTTGCATGAAAATACTAATTTTTATGACGCTTAGGAGGCATAGACATGTATTTGTCTAAAATACGTAAATTTCCTTGTCAGACCTCTGGCTTTAATCGTTCACTGTAGCCACAATTCCTATTCGATTATCAAAATTTTGGTCTCATTTTGTAGCTGTCAGTCTGTCGTTTACGTCAAATACAAATTTGTAGTACTTTTCATAGGAATACTAATTTTTATAAGGTTCCTTATATTTTTGGGGGCAGGTTATGGAAACTTTTTCCCTTTACGGCATTGCTGTGGCTTGATTTTTCAACCGATGTGTTATATTTTAGTCTTAATGGATAGATCAGCGTCTGAATTTTCCAAAAAGTATAAATTTGTGGCACTTCGCAAAAGTTTAAGGGCGGGTTTAGTGGTTGGAAGGCAAAAAAATCCTAATTTTTCACGTGTCAACTCCCCAAAACTTTAAATTGCTTTTTGTCCCCTTAAACGTGCGAATTTCGCGTTTTTACGTTTTTGTTTAAATGCTTAGCCCAAATTAGTGTTTTGATGGTCGGAACATGTTTTAGGCAAAATATCTAAAAATTGCTGTTTCTAGAACACGTGCAGTTTTTGTGCAGATTTTCAGCTTTGATTGCTTACTGTGTCCGTAATTTTAATCCGATTGTTGAAATTTCGGTCTTATCTTATAGTTGCGTTTGTTTAGTTTGTGTGAAGTGCAAATATGTGGTAGTTTGCATGAAAATACTAATTTTTATGACGCTTAGGAGGCATAGACATGTATTTGTCTAAAATACGTAAAATTTCCTTGTCAGACCTCTGGCTTTAATCGTTCACTGTAGCCACAATTCCTATTCGATTATCAAAATTTTGGTCTCATTTTGTAGCTGTCAGTCTGTCGTTTACGTCAAATACAAATTTGTAGTACTTTTCATAGGAATACTAATTTTTATAAGGTTCCTTATATTTTTGGGGGCAGGTTATGGAAACTTTTTCCCCTTTACGGCATTGCTGTGGCTTGATTTTTCAACCGATGTGTTATATTTTAGTCTTAATGGATAGATCAGCGTCTGAATTTTCCAAAAAGTATAAATTTGTGGCACTTCGCAAAAGTTTAAGGGCGGGTTTAGTGGTTGGAAGGCAAAAAAATCCTAATTTTTCACGTGTCAACTCCCCAAAACTTTAAATTGCTTTTTCTCCCCTTAAACGTGCGAATTTCGCGTTTTTACGTTTTTATTTAAATGCTTAGCCCAAATTAGTGTTTTGATGGTCGGAACATGTTTTAGGCAAAATATCTAAAAATTGCTGTTTCTAGAACACGTGCAGTTTTTGTGCAGATTTTCAGCTTTGATTGCTTACTGTGTCCGTAATTTTAATCCGATTGTTGAAATTTCGGTCTTATCTTATAGTTGCGTTTGTTTAGTTTGTGTGAAGTGCAAATATGTGGTAGTTTGCATGAAAAATACTAATTTTTATGACGCTTAGGAGGCATAGACATGTATTTGTCTAAAATACGTAAATTTCCTTGTCAGACCTCTGGCTTTAATTGTTCACTGTAGCCACAATTCCTATTCGATTATCAAAATTTTGGTCTCATTTTGTAGCTGTCAGTCTGTCGTTTACGTCAAATACAAATTTGTAGTACTTTTCATAGGAATACTAATTTTTTATAAGGTTCCTTATATTTTTGGGGGCAGGTTATGGAAACTTTATCCCTTTACGGCATTGCTGTGGCTTGATTTTTCAACCGATGTGTTATATTTTAGTCTTAATGGATAGATCAGCGTCTGAATTTTCCAAAAAGTATAAATTTGTGGCACTTCGCAAAAGTTTAAGGGCGGGTTTAGTGGTTGGAAGGCAAAAAAATTCTAATTTTTCACGTGTCAACTCCCCAAAACTTTAAATTGCTTTTTCTCCCCTTAAACGTGCGAATTTCGCGTTTTTACGTTTTTATTTAAATGCTTAGCCCAAATTAGTGTTTTGATGGTCGGAACATGTTTTAGGCAAAATATCTAAAAATTGCTGTTTCTAGAACACGTGCAGTTTTTGTGCAGATTTTCAGCTTTGATTGCTTACTGTGTCCGTAATTTTAATCCGATTGTTGAAATTTCGGTCTTATCTTATAGTTGCGTTTGTTTAGTTTGTGCGAAGTGCAAATATGTGGTAGTTTGCATGAAAATACTAATTTTTATGACGCTTAGGAGGCATAGACATGTATTTGTCTAAAATACGTAAATTTCCTTGTCAGACCTCTGGCTTTAATCGTTCACTGTAGCCACAATTCCTATTCGATTATCAAAATTTTGGTCTCATTTTGTAGCTGTCAGTCTGTCGTTTACGTCAAATACAAATTTGTAGTACTTTTCATAGGAATACTAATTTTTATAAGGTTCCTTATATTTTTGGGGGGAGGTTATGGAAACTTTTTCCCTTTACGGCATTGCTGTGGCTTGATTTTTCAACCGATGTGTTATATTTTAGTCTTAATGGATAGATCAGCGTCTGAATTTTCCAAAAAGTATAAATTTGTGGCACTTCGCAAAAGTTTAAGGGCGGGTTTAGTGGTTGGAAGGCAAAAAAATCCTAATTTTTCACGTGTCAACTCCCCAAAACTTTAAATTGCTTTTTCTCCCCTTAAACGTGCGAATTTCGCGTTTTTACGTTTTTGTTTAAATGCTTAGCCCAAATTAGTGTTTTGATGGTCGGAACATGTTTTAGGCAAAATATCTAAAAATTGCTGTTTCTAGAACACGTGCAGTTTTTGTGCAGATTTTCAGCTTTGATTGCTTACTGTGTCCGTAATTTTAATCCGATTGTTGAAATTTCGGTCTTATCTTATAGTTGCGTTTGTTTAGTTTGTGTGAAGTGCAAATATGTGGTAGTTTGCATGAAAATACTAATTTTTATGACGCTTAGGAGGCATAGACATGTATTTGTCTAAAATACGTAAATTTCCTTGTCAGACCTCTGGCTTTAATCGTTCACTGTAGCCACAATTCCTATTCGATTATCAAAATTTTGGTCTCATTTTGTAGCTGTCAGTCTGTCGTTTACGTCAAATACAAATTTGTAGTACTTTTCATAGGAATACTAATTTTTATAAGGTTCCTTATATTTTTGGGGGCAGGTTATGGAAACTTTTTCCCTTTACGGCATTGCTGTGGCTTGATTTTTCAACCGATGTGTTATATTTTAGTCTTAATGGATAGATCAGCGTCTGAATTTTCCAAAAAGTATAAATTTGTGGCACTTCGCAAAAGTTTAAGGGCGGGTTTAGTGGTTGGAAGGCAAAAAAATCCTAATTTTTCACGTGTCAACTCCCCAAAACTTTAAATTGCTTTTTCTCCCCTTAAACGTGCGAATTTCGCGTTTTTACGTTTTTATTTAAATGCTTAGCCCAAATTAGTGTTTTGATGGTCGGAACATGTTTTAGGCAAAATATCTAAAAATTGCTGTTTCTAGAACACGTGCAGTTTTTGTGCAGATTTTCAGCTTTGATTGCTTACTGTGTCCGTAATTTTAATCCGATTGTTGAAATTTCGGTCTTATCTTATAGTTGCGTTTGTTTAGTTTGTGTGAAGTGCAAATATGTGGTAGTTTGCATGAAAATACTAATTATTATGACGCTTAGGAGGCATAGACATGTATTTGTCTAAAATACGTAAATTTCCTTGTCAGACCTCTGGCTTTAATCGTTCACTGTAGCCACAATTCCTATTCGATTATCAAAATTTTGGTCTCATTTTGTAGCTGTCAGTCTGTCGTTTACGTCAAATACAAATTTGTAGTACTTTTCATAGGAATACTAATTTTTATAAGGTTCCTTATATTTTTGGGGGCAGGTTATGGAAACTTTTTCCCTTTACGGCATTGCTGTGGCTTGATTTTTCAACCGATGTGTTATATTTTAGTCTTAATGGATAGATCAGCGTCTGAATTTTCCAAAAAGTATAAATTTGTGGCACTTCGCAAAAGTTTAAGGGCGGGTTTAGTGGTTGGAAGGCAAAAAAATCCTAATTTTTCACGTGTCAACTCCCCAAAACTTTAAATTGCTTTTTCTCCCCTTAAACGTGCGAATTTCGCGTTTTTACGTTTTTATTTAAATGCTTAGCCCAAATTAGTGTTTTGATGGTCGGAACATGTTTTAGGCAAAATATCTAAAAATTGCTGTTTCTAGAACACGTGCAGTTTTTGTGCAGATTTTCAGATTTGATTGCTTACTGTGTCCGTAATTTTAATCCGATTGTTGAAATTTCGGTCTTATCTTATAGTTGCGTTTGTTTAGTTTGTGTGAAGTGCAAATATGTGGTAGTTTGCATGAAAATACTAATTTTTATGACGCTTAGGAGGCATAGACATGTATTTGTCTAAAATACGTAAATTTCCTTGTCAGACCTCTGGCTTTAATCGTTCACTGTAGCCACAATTCCTATTCGATTATCAAAATTTTGGTCTCATTTTGTAGCTGTCAGTCTGTCGTTTACGTCAAATACAAATTTGTAGTACTTTTCATAGGAATACTAATTTTTATAAGGTTCCTTATATTTTTGGGGGCAGGTTATGGAAACTTTTTCCCTTTACGGCATTGCTGTGGCTTGATTTTTCAACCGATGTGTTATATTTTAGTCTTAATGGATAGATCAGCGTCTGAATTTTCCAAAAAGTATAAATTTGTGGCACTTCGCAAAAGTTTAAGGGCGGGTTTAGTGGTTGGAAGGCAAAAAAATCCTAATTTTTCACGTGTCAACTCCCCAAAACTTTAAATTGCTTTTTCTCCCCTTAAACGTGCGAATTTCGCGTTTTTACGTTTTTATTTAAATGCTTAGCCCAAATTAGTGTTTTGATGGTCGGAACATGTTTTAGGCAAAATATCTAAAAATTGCTGTTTCTAGAACACGTGCAGTTTTTGTGCAGATTTTCAGCTTTGATTGCTTACTGTGTCCGTAATTTTAATCCGATTGTTGAAATTTCGGTCTTATCTTATAGTTGCGTTTGTTTAGTTTGTGTGAAGTGCAAATATGTGGTAGTTTGCATGAAAATACTAATTTTTATGACGCTTAGGAGGTATAGACATGTATTTGTCTAAAATACGTAAATTTCCTTGTCAGACCTCTGGCTTTAATCGTTCACTGTAGCCACAATTCCTATTCGATTATCAAAATTTTGGTCTCATTTTGTAGCTGTCAGTCTGTCGTTTACGTCAAATACAAATTTGTAGTACTTTTCATAGGAATACTAATTTTTATAAGGTTCCTTATATTTTTGGGGGCAGGTTATGGAAACTTTTTCCCTTTACGGCATTGCTGTGGCTTGATTTTTCAACCGATGTGTTATATTTTAGTCTTAATGGATAGATCAGCGTCTGAATTTTCCAAAAAGTATAAATTTGTGGCACTTCGCAAAAGTTTAAGGGCGGGTTTAGTGGTTGGAAGGCAAAAAAATCCTAATTTTTCACGTGTCAACTCCCCAAAACTTTAAATTGCTTTTTGTCCCCTTAAACGTGCGAATTTCGCGTTTTTACGTTTTTATTTAAATGCTTAGCCCAAATTAGTGTTTTGATGGTCGGAACATGTTTTAGGCAAAATATCTAAAAATTGCTGTTTCTAGAACACGTGCAGTTTTTGTGCAGATTTTCAGCTTTGATTGCTTACTGTGTCCGTAATTTTAATCCGATTGTTGAAATTTCGGTCTTATCTTATAGTTGCGTTTGTTTAGTTTGTGTGAAGTGCAAATATGTGGTAGTTTGCATGAAAATACTAATTTTTATGACGCTTAGGAGGCATAGACATGTATTTGTCTAAAATACGTAAATTTCCTTGTCAGACCTCTGGCTTTAATCGTTCACTGTAGCCACAATTCCTATTCGATTATCAAAATTTTGGTCTCATTTTGTAGCTGTCAGTCTGTCGTTTACGACAAATACAAATTTGTAGTACTTTTCATAGGAATACTAATTTTTATAAGGTTCCTTATATTTTTGGGGGCAGGTATGGAAACTTTTTCCCTTTACGGCATTGCTGTGGCTTGATTTTTCAACCGATGTGTTATATTTTAGTCTTAATGGATAGATCAGCGTCTAAATTTTCCAAAAAGTATAAATTTGTGGCACTTCGCAAAAGTTTAAGGGCGGGTTTAGTGGTTGGAAGGCAAACAAATCCTAATTTTTCACGTGTCAACTCCCCAAAACTTTAAATTGCTTTTTCTCCCCTTAAACGTGCGAATTTCGCGTTTTTACGTTTTTATTTAAATGCTTAGCCCAAATTAGTGTTTTGATGGTCGGAACATGTTTTAGGCAAAATATCTAAAAATTGCTGTTTCTAGAACACGTGCAGTTTTTGTGCAGATTTTCAGCTTTGATTGCTTACTGTGTCCGTAATTTTAATCCGATTGTTGAAATTTCGGTCTTATCTTATAGTTGCGTTTGTTTAGTTTGTGTGAAGTGCAAATATGTGGTAGTTTGCATGAAAATACTAATTTTTATGACGCTTAGGAGGCATAGACATGTATTTGTCTAAAATACGTAAATTTCCTTGTCAGACCTCTGGCTTTAATCGTTCACTGTAGCCACAACTCCTATTCGATTATCAAAATTTTGGTCTCATTTTGTAGCTGTCAGTCTGTCGTTTACGTCAAATACAAATTTGTAGTACTTTTCATAGGAATACTAATTTTTATAAGGTTCCTTATATTTTTGGGGGCAGGTTATGGAAACTTTTTCCCTTTACGGCATTGCTGTGGCTTGATTTTTCAACCGATTTGTTATATTTTAGTCTTAATGGATAGATCAGCGTCTGAATTTTCCAAAAAGTATAAATTTGTGGCACTTCGCAAAAGTTTAAGGGCGGGTTTAGTGGTTGGAAGGCAAAAAAATCCTAATTTTTCACGTGTCAACTCCCCAAAACTTTAAATTGCTTTTTGTCCCCTTAAACGTGCGAATTTCGCGTTTTTACGTTTTTATTTAAATGCTTAGCCCAAATTAGTGTTTTGATGGTCGGAACATGTTTTAGGCAAAATATCTAAAAATTGCTGTTTCTAGAACACGTGCAGTTTTTGTGCAGATTTTCAGCTTTGATTGCTTACTGTGTCCGTAATTTTAATCCGATTGTTGAAATTTCGGTCTTATCTTATAGTTGCGTTTGTTTAGTTTGTGTGAAGTGCAAATATGTGGTAGTTTGCATGAAAATACTAATTTTTATGACGCTTAGGAGGCATAGACATGTATTTGTCTAAAATACGTAAATTTCCTTGTCAGACCTCTGGCTTTAATCGTTCACTGTAGCCACAATTCCTATTCGATTATCAAAATTTTGGTCTCATTTTGTAGCTGTCAGTCTGTCGTTTACGTCAAATACAAATTTGTAGTACTTTTCATAGGAATACTAATTTTTATAAGGTTCCTTATATTTTTGGGGGCAGGTTATGGAAACTTTTTCCCTTTACGGCATTGCTGTGGCTTGATTTTTCAACCGATGTGTTATATTTTAGTCTTAATGGATAGATCAGCGTCTGAATTTTCCAAAAAGTATAAATTTGTGGCACTTCGCAAAAGTTTAAGGGCGGGTTTAGTGGTTGGAAGGCAAAAAAATCCTAATTTTTCACGTGTCAACTCCCCAAAACTTTAAATTGCTTTTTCTCCCCTTAAACGTGCGAATTTCGCGTTTTTACGTTTTTATTTAAATGCTTAGCCCAAATTAGTGTTTTGATGGTCGGAACATGTTTTAGGCAAAATATCTAAAAATTGCTGTTTCTAGAACACGTGCAGTTTTTGTGCAGATTTTCAGCTTTGATTGCTTACTGTGTCCGTAATTTTAATCCGATTGTTGAAATTTCGGTCTTATCTTATAGTTGCGTTTGTTTAGTTTGTGTGAAGTGCAAATATGTGGTAGTTTGCATGAAAATACTAATTTTTATGACGCTTAGGAGGCATAGACATGTATTTGTCTAAAATACGTAAATTTCCTTGTCAGACCTCTGGCTTTAATCGTTCACTGTAGCCACAATTCCTATTCGATTATCAAAATTTTGGTCTCATTTTGTAGCTGTCAGTCTGTCGTTTACGTCAAATACAAATTTGTAGTACTTTTCATAGGAATACTAATTTTTATAAGGTTCCTTATATTTTTGGGGGCAGGTTATGGAAACTTTTTCCCTTTACGGCATTGCTGTGGCTTGATTTTTCAACCGATGTGTTATATTTTAGTCTTAATGGATAGATCAGCGTCTGAATTTTCCAAAAAGTATAAATTTGTGGCACTTCGCAAAAGTTTAAGGGCGGGTTTAGTGGTTGGAAGGCAAAAAAATCCTAATTTTTCACGTGTCAACTCCCCAAAACTTTAAATTGCTTTTTCTCCCCTTAAACGTGCGAATTTCGCGTTTTTACGTTTTTATTTAAATGCTTAGCCCAAATTAGTGTTTTGATGGTCGGAACATGTTTTAGGCAAAATATCTAAAAATTGCTGTTTCTAGAACACGTGCAGTTTTTGTGCAGATTTTCAGCTTTGATTGCTTACTGTGTCCGTAATTTTAATCCGATTGTTGAAATTTCGGTCTTATCTTATAGTTGCGTTTGTTGAGTTTGTGCGAAGTGCAAATATGTGGTAGTTTGCATGAAAATACTAATTTTTATGACGCTTAGGAGGCATAGACATGTATTTGTCTAAAATACGTAAATTTCCTTGTCAGACCTCTGGCTTTAATCGTTCACTGTAGCCACAATTCCTATTCGATTATCAAAATTTTGGTCTCATTTTGTAGCTGTCAGTCTGTCGTTTACGTCAAATACAAATTTGTAGTACTTTTCATAGGAATACTAATTTTTATAAGGTTCCTTATATTTTTGGGGGGAGGTTATGGAAACTTTTTCCCTTTACGGCATTGCTGTGGCTTGATTTTTCAACCGATGTGTTATATTTTAGTCTTAATGGATAGATCAGCGTCTGAATTTTCCAAAAAGTATAAATTTGTGGCACTTCGCAAAAGTTTAAGGGCGGGTTTAGTGGTTGGAAGGCAAAAAAATCCTAATTTTTCACGTGTCAACTCCCCAAAACTTTAAATTGCTTTTTCTCCCCTTAAACGTGCGAATTTCGCGTTTTTACGTTTTTATTTAAATGCTTAGCCCAAATTAGTGTTTTGATGGTCGGAACATGTTTTAGGCAAAATATCTAAAAATTGCTGTTTCTAGAACACGTGCAGTTTTTGTGCAGATTTTCAGCTTTGATTGCTTACTGTGTCCGTAATTTTAATCCGATTGTTGAAATTTCGGTCTTATCTTATAGTTGCGTTTGTTTAGTTTGTGTGAAGTGCAAATATGTGGTAGTTTGCATGAAAATACTAATTTTTATGACGCTTAGGAGGCATAGACATGTATTTGTCTAAAATACGTAAATTTCCTTGTCAGACCTCTGGCTTTAATCGTTCACTGTAGCCACAATTCCTATTCGATTATCAAAATTTTGGTCTCATTTTGTAGCTGTCAGTCTGTCGTTTACGTCAAATACAAATTTGTAGTACTTTTCATAGGAATACTAATTTTTATAAGGTTCCTTATATTTTTGGGGGCAGGTTATGGAAACTTTTTCCCTTTACGGCATTGCTGTGGCTTGATTTTTCAACCGATGTGTTATATTTTAGTCTTAATGGATAGATCAGCGTCTGAATTTTCCAAAAAGTATAAATTTGTGGCACTTCGCAAAAGTTTAAGGGCGGGTTTAGTGGTTGGAAGGCAAAAAAATCCTAATTTTTCACGTGTCAACTCCCCAAAACTTTAAATTGCTTTTTCTCCCCTTAAACGTGCGAATTTCGCGTTTTTACGTTTTTATTTAAATGCTTAGCCCAAATTAGTGTTTTGATGGTCGGAACATGTTTTAGGCAAAATATCTAAAAATTGCTGTTTCTAGAACACGTGCAGTTTTTGTGCAGATTTTCAGCTTTGATTGCTTACTGTGTCCGTAATTTTAATCCGATTGTTGAAATTTCGGTCTTATCTTATAGTTGCGTTTGTTTAGTTTGTGTGAAGTGCAAATATGTGGTAGTTTGCATGAAAATACTAATTTTTATGACGCTTAGGAGGCATAGACATGTATTTGTCTAAAATACGTAAATTTCCTTGTCAGACCTCTGGCTTTAATCGTTCACTGTAGCCACAATTCCTATTCGATTATCAAAATTTTGGTCTCATTTTGTAGCTGTCAGTCTGTCGTTTACGTCAAATACAAATTTGTAGTACTTTTCATAGGAATACTAATTTTTATAAGGTTCCTTATATTTTTGGGGGCAGGTTATGGAAACTTTTTCCCTTTACGGCATTGCTGTGGCTTGATTTTTCAACCGATGTGTTATATTTTAGTCTTAATGGATAGATCAGCGTCTGAATTTTCCAAAAAGTATAAATTTGTGGCACTTCGCAAAAGTTTAAGGGCGGGTTTAGTGGTTGGAAGGCAAAAAAATCCTAATTTTTCACGTGTCAACTCCCCAAAACTTTAAATTGCTTTTTCTCCCCTTAAACGTGCGAATTTCGCGTTTTTACGTTTTTATTTAAATGCTTAGCCCAAATTAGTGTTTTGATGGTCGGAACATGTTTTAGGCAAAATATCTAAAAATTGCTGTTTCTAGAACACGTGCAGTTTTTGTGCAGATTTTCAGCTTTGATTGCTTACTGTGTCCGTAATTTTAATCCGATTGTTGAAATTTCGGTCTTATCTTATAGTTGCGTTTGTTTAGTTTGTGTGAAGTGCAAATATGTGGTAGTTTGCATGAAAATACTAATTTTTATGACGTTTAGGAGGCATAGACATGTATTTGTCTAAAATACGTAAATTTCCTTGTCAGACCTCTGGCTTTAATCGTTCACTGTAGCCACAATTCCTATTCGATTATCAAAATTTTGGTCTCATTTTGTAGCTGTCAGTCTGTCGTTTACGTCAAATACAAATTTGTAGTACTTTTCATAGGAATACTAATTTTTATAAGGTTCCTTATATTTTTGGGGGCAGGTTATGGAAACTTTTTCCCTTTACGGCATTGCTGTGGCTTGATTTTTCAACCGATGTGTTATATTTTAGTCTTAATGGATAGATCAGCGTCTGAATTTTCCAAAAAGTATAAATTTGTGGCACTTCGCAAAAGTTTAAGGGCGGGTTTAGTGGTTGGAAGGCAAAAAAATCCTAATTTTTCACGTGTCAACTCCCCAAAACTTTAAATTGCTTTTTCTCCCCTTAAACGTGCGAATTTCGCGTTTTTACGTTTTTATTTAAATGCTTAGCCCAAATTAGTGTTTTGATGGTCGGAACATGTTTTAGGCAAAATATCTAAAAATTGCTGTTTCTAGAACACGTGCAGTTTTTGTGCAGATTTTCAGCTTTGATTGCTTACTGTGTCCGTAATTTTAATCCGATTGTTGAAATTTCGGTCTTATCTTATAGTTGCGTTTGTTTAGTTTGTGTGAAGTGCAAATATGTGGTAGTTTGCATGAAAATACTAATTTTTATGACGCTTAGGAGGCATAGACATGTATTTGTCTAAAATACGTAAATTTCCTTGTCAGACCTCTGGCTTTAATCGTTCACTGTAGCCACAATTCCTATTCGATTATCAAAATTTTGGTCTCATTTTGTAGCTGTCAGTCTGTCGTTTACGTCAAATACAAATTTGTAGTACTTTTCATAGGAATACTAATTTTTATAAGGTTCCTTATATTTTTGGGGGCAGGTTATGGAAACTTTTTCCCTTTACGGCATTGCTGTGGCTTGATTTTTCAACCGATGTGTTATATTTTAGTCTTAATGGATAGATCAGCGTCTGAATTTTCCAAAAAGTATAAATTTGTGGCACTTCGCAAAAGTTTAAGGGCGGGTTTAGTGGTTGGAAGGCAAAAAAATCCTAATTTTTCACGTGTCAACTCCCCAAAACTTTAAATTGCTTTTTCTCCCCTTAAACGTGCGAATTTCGCGTTTTTACGTTTTTATTTAAATGCTTAGCCCAAATTAATGTTTTGATGGTCGGAACATGTTTTAGGCAAAATATCTAAAAATTGCTGTTTCTAGAACACGTGCAGTTTTTGTGCAGATTTTCAGCTTTGATTGCTTACTGTGTCCGTAATTTTAATCCGATTGTTGAAATTTCGGTCTTATCTTATAGTTGCGTTTGTTTAGTTTGTGTGAAGTGCAAATATGTGGTAGTTTGCATGAAAATACTAATTTTTATGACGCTTAGGAGGCATAGACATGTATTTGTCTAAAATACGTAAATTTCCTTGTCAGACCTCTGGCTTTAATCGTTCACTGTAGCCACAATTCCTATTCGATTATCAAAATTTTGGTCTCATTTTGTAGCTGTCAGTCTGTCGTTTACGTCAAATACAAATTTGTAGTACTTTTCATAGGAATACTAATTTTTATAAGGTTCCTTATATTTTTGGGGGCAGGTTATGGAAACTTTTTCCCTTTACGGCATTGCTGTGGCTTGATTTTTCAACCGATGTGTTATATTTTAGTCTTAATGGATAGATCAGCGTCTGAATTTTCCAAAAAGTATAAATTTGTGGCACTTCGCAAAAGTTTAAGGGCGGGTTTAGTGGTTGGAAGGCAAAAAAATCCTAATTTTTCACGTGTCAACTCCCCAAAACTTTAAATTGCTTTTTCTCCCCTTAAACGTGCGAATTTCGCGTTTTTACGTTTTTATTTAAATGCTTAGCCCAAATTAGTGTTTTGATGGTCGGAACATGTTTTAGGCAAAATATCTAAAAATTGCTGTTTCTAGAACACGTGCAGTTTTTGTGCAGATTTTCAGCTTTGATTGCTTACTGTGTCCGTAATTTTAATCCGATTGTTGAAATTTCGGTCTTATCTTATAGTTGCGTTTGTTTAGTTTGTGTGAAGTGCAAATATGTGGTAGTTTGCATGAAAATACTAATTTTTATGACGCTTAGGAGGCATAGACATGTATTTGTCTAAAATACGTAAATTTCCTTGTCAGACCTCTGGCTTTAATCGTTCACTGTAGCCACAATTCCTATTCGATTATCAAAATTTTGGTCTCATTTTGTAGTTGTCAGTCTGTCGTTTACGTCAAATACAAATTTGTAGTACTTTTCATAGGAATACTAATTTTTATAAGGTTCCTTATATTTTTGGGGGCAGGTTATGGAAACTTTTTCCCTTTACGGCATTGCTGTGGCTTGATTTTTCAACCGATGTGTTATATTTTAGTCTTAATGGATAGATCAGCGTCTGAATTTTCCAAAAAGTATAAATTTGTGGCACTTCGCAAAAGTTTAAGGGCGGGTTTAGTGGTTGGAAGGCAAAAAAATCCTAATTTTTCACGTGTCAACTCCCCAAAACTTTAAATTGCTTTTTGTCCCCTTAAACGTGCGAATTTCGCGTTTTTACGTTTTTATTTAAATGCTTAGCCCAAATTAGTGTTTTGATGGTCGGAACATGTTTTAGGCAAAATATCTAAAAATTGCTGTTTCTAGAACACGTGCAGTTTTTGTGCAGATTTTCAGCTTTGATTGCTTACTGTGTCCGTAATTTTAATCCGATTGTTGAAATTTCGGTCTTATCTTATAGTTGCGTTTGTTTAGTTTGTGTGAAGTGCAAATATGTGGTAGTTTGCATGAAAATACTAATTTTTATGACGCTTAGGAGGCATAGACATGTATTTGTCTAAAATACGTAAATTTCCTTGTCAGACCTCTGGCTTTAATCGTTCACTGTAGCCACAATTCCTATTCGATTATCAAAATTTTGGTCTCATTTTGTAGCTGTCAGTCTGTCGTTTACGTCAAATACAAATTTGTAGTACTTTTCATAGGAATACTAGTTTTTATAAGGTTCCTTATATTTTTGGGGGCAGGTTATGGAAACTTTTTCCCTTTACGGCATTGCTGTGGCTTGATTTTTCAACCGATGTGTTATATTTTAGTCTTAATGGATAGATCAGCGTCTGAATTTTCCAAAAAGTATAAATTTGTGGCACTTCGCAAAAGTTTAAGGGCGGGTTTAGTGGTTGGAAGGCAAAAAAATCCTAATTTTTCACGTGTCAACTCCCCAAAACTTTAAATTGCTTTTTGTCCCCTTAAACGTGCGAATTTCGCGTTTTTACGTTTTTATTTAAATGCTTAGCCCAAATTAGTGTTTTGATGGTCGGAACATGTTTTAGGCAAAATATCTAAAAATTGCTGTTTCTAGAACACGTGCAGTTTTTGTGCAGATTTTCAGCTTTGATTGCTTACTGTGTCCATAATTTTAATCCGATTGTTGAAATTTCGGTCTTATCTTATAGTTGCGTTTGTTTAGTTTGTGTGAAGTGCAAATATGTGGTAGTTTGCATGAAAATACTAATTTTTATGACGCTTAGGAGGCATAGACATGTATTTGTCTAAAATACGTAAATTTCCTTGTCAGACCTCTGGCTTTAATCGTTCACTGTAGCCACAATTCCTATTCGATTATCAAAATTTTGGTCTCATTTTGTAGCTGTCAGTCTGTCGTTTACGTCAAATACAAATTTGTAGTACTTTTCATAGGAATACTAATTTTTATAAGGTTCCTTATATTTTTGGGGGCAGGTTATGGAAACTTTTTCCCTTTACGGCATTGCTGTGGCTTGATTTTTCAACCGATGTGTTATATTTTAGTCTTAATGGATAGATCAGCGTCTGAATTTTCCAAAAAGTATAAATTTGTGGCACTTCGCAAAAGTTTAAGGGCGGGTTTAGTGGTTGGAAGGCAAAAAAATCCTAATTTTTCACGTGTCAACTCCCCAAAACTTTAAATTGCTTTTTCTCCCCTTAAACGTGCGAATTTCGCGTTTTTACGTTTTTATTTAAATGCTTAGCCCAAATTAGTGTTTTGATGGTCGGAACATGTTTTAGGCAAAATATCTAAAAATTGCTGTTTCTAGAACACGTGCAGTTTTTGTGCAGATTTTCAGCTTTGATTGCTTACTGTGTCCGTAATTTTAATCCGATTGTTGAAATTTCGGTCTTATCTTATAGTTGCGTTTGTTTAGTTTGTGTGAAGTGCAAATATGTGGTAGTTTGCATGAAAATACTAATTTTTATGACGCTTAGGAGGCATAGACATGTATTTGTCTAAAATACGTAAATTTCCTTGTCAGACCTCTGGCTTTAATCGTTCACTGTAGCCACAATTCCTATTCGATTATCAAAATTTTGGTCTCATTTTGTAGCTGTCAGTCTGTCGTTTACGTCAAATACAAATTTGTAGTACTTTTCATAGGAATACTAATTTTTATAAGGTTCCTTATATTTTTGGGGGCAGGTTATGGAAACTTTTTCCCCTTTACGGCATTGCTGTGGCTTGATTTTTCAACCGATGTGTTATATTTTAGTCTTAATGGATAGATCAGCGTCTGAATTTTCCAAAAAGTATAAATTTGTGGCACTTCGCAAAAGTTTAAGGGCGGGTTTAGTGGTTGGAAGGCAAAAAAATCCTAATTTTTCACGTGTCAACTCCCCAAAACTTTAAATTGCTTTTTGTCCCCTTAAACGTGCGAATTTCGCGTTTTTACGTTTTTATTTAAATGCTTAGCCCAAATTAGTGTTTTGATGGTCGGAACATGTTTTAGGCAAAATATCTAAAAATTGCTGTTTCTAGAACACGTGCAGTTTTTGTGCAGATTTTCAGCTTTGATTGCTTACTGTGTCCGTAATTTTAATCCGATTGTTGAAATTTCGGTCTTATCTTATAGTTGCGTTTGTTTAGTTTGTGTGAAGTGCAAATATGTGGTAGTTTGCATGAAAATACTAATTTTTATGACGCTTAGGAGGCATAGACATGTATTTGTCTAAAATACGTAAATTTCCTTGTCAGACCTCTGGCTTTAATCGTTCACTGTAGCCACAATTCCTATTCGATTATCAAAATTTTGGTCTCATTTTGTAGCTGTCAGTCTGTCGTTTACGTCAAATACAAATTTGTAGTACTTTTCATAGGAATACTAATTTTTATAAGGTTCCTTATATTTTTGGGGGCAGGTTATGGAAACTTTTTCCCTTTACGGCATTGCTGTGGCTTGATTTTTCAACCGATGTGTTATATTTTAGTCTTAATGGATAGATCAGCGTCTGAATTTTCCAAAAAGTATAAATTTGTGGCACTTCGCAAAAGTTTAAGGGCGGGTTTAGTGGTTGGAAGGCAAAAAAATCCTAATTTTTCACGTGTCAACTCCCCAAAACTTTAAATTGCTTTTTGTCCCCTTAAACGTGCGAATTTCGCGTTTTTACGTTTTTATTTAAATGCTTAGCCCAAATTAGTGTTTTGATGGTCGGAACATGTTTTAGGCAAAATATCTAAAAATTGCTGTTTCTAGAACACGTGCAGTTTTTGTGCAGATTTTCAGCTTTGATTGCTTACTGTGTCCGTAATTTTAATCCGATTGTTGAAATTTCGGTCTTATCTTATAGTTGCGTTTGTTTAGTTTGTGTGAAGTGCAAATATGTGGTAGTTTGCATGAAAATACTAATTTTTATGACGCTTAGGAGGCATAGACATGTATTTGTCTAAAATACGTAAATTTCCTTGTCAGACCTCTGGCTTTAATCGTTCACTGTAGCCACAATTCCTATTCGATTATCAAAATTTTGGTCTCATTTTGTAGCTGTCAGTCTGTCGTTTACGTCAAATACAAATTTGTAGTACTTTTCATAGGAATACTAATTTTTATAAGGTTCCTTATATTTTTGGGGGCAGGTTATGGAAACTTTTTCCCTTTACGGCATTGCTGTGGCTTGATTTTTCAACCGATGTGTTATATTTTAGTCTTAATGGATAGATCAGCGTCTGAATTTTCCAAAAAGTATAAATTTGTGGCACTTCGCAAAAGTTTAAGGGCGGGTTTAGTGGTTGGAAGGCAAAAAAATCCTAATTTTTCACGTGTCAACTCCCCAAAACTTTAAATTGCTTTTTGTCCCCTTAAACGTGCGAATTTCGCGTTTTTACGTTTTTATTTAAATGCTTAGCCCAAATTAGTGTTTTGATGGTCGGAACATGTTTTAGGCAAAATATCTAAAAATTGCTGTTTCTAGAACACGTGCAGTTTTTGTGCAGATTTTCAGCTTTGATTGCTTACTGTGTCCGTAATTTTAATCCGATTGTTGAAATTTCGGTCTTATCTTATAGTTGCGTTTGTTTAGTTTGTGTGAAGTGCAAATATGTGGTAGTTTGCATGAAAATACTAATTTTTATGACGCTTAGGAGGCATAGACATGTATTTGTCTAAAATACGTAAATTTCCTTGTCAGACCTCTGGCTTTAATCGTTCACTGTAGCCACAATTCCTATTCGATTATCAAAATTTTGGTCTCATTTTGTAGCTGTCAGTCTGTCGTTTACGTCAAATACAAATTTGTAGTACTTTTCATAGGAATACTAATTTTTATAAGGTTCCTTATATTTTTGGGGGCAGGTTATGGAAACTTTTTCCCCTTTACGGCATTGCTGTGGCTTGATTTTTCAACCGATGTGTTATATTTTAGTCTTAATGGATAGATCAGCGTCTGAATTTTCCAAAAAGTATAAATTTGTGGCACTTCGCAAAAGTTTAAGGGCGGGTTTAGTGGTTGGAAGGCAAAAAAATCCTAATTTTTCACGTGTCAACTCCCCAAAACTTTAAATTGCTTTTTGTCCCCTTAAACGTGCGAATTTCGCGTTTTTACGTTTTTATTTAAATGCTTAGCCCAAATTAGTGTTTTGATGGTCGGAACATGTTTTAGGCAAAATATCTAAAAATTGCTGTTTCTAGAACACGTGCAGTTTTTGTGCAGATTTTCAGCTTTGATTGCTTACTGTGTCCGTAATTTTAATCCGATTGTTGAAATTTCGGTCTTATCTTATAGTTGCGTTTGTTTAGTTTGTGTGAAGTGCAAATATGTGGTAGTTTGCATGAAAATACTAATTTTTATGACGCTTAGGAGGCATAGACATGTATTTGTCTAAAATACGTAAATTTCCTTGTCAGACCTCTGGCTTTAATCGTTCACTGTAGCCACAATTCCTATTCGATTATCAAAATTTTGGTCTCATTTTGTAGCTGTCAGTCTGTCGTTTACGTCAAATACAAATTTGTAGTACTTTTCATAGGAATACTAATTTTTATAAGGTTCCTTATATTTTTGGGGGCAGGTTATGGAAACTTTTTCCCTTTACGGCATTGCTGTGGCTTGATTTTTCAACCGGTGTGTTATATTTTAGTCTTAATGGATAGATCAGCGTCTGAATTTTCCAAAAAGTATAAATTTGTGGCACTTCGCAAAAGTTTAAGGGCGGGTTTAGTGGTTGGAAGGCAAAAAAATCCTAATTTTTCACGTGTCAACTCCCCAAAACTTTAAATTGCTTTTTCTCCCCTTAAACGTGCGAATTTCGCGTTTTTACGTTTTTATTTAAATGCTTAGCCCAAATTAGTGTTTTGATGGTCGGAACATGTTTTAGGCAAAATATCTAAAAATTGCTGTTTCTAGAACACGTGCAGTTTTTGTGCAGATTTTCAGCTTTGATTGCTTACTGTGTCCGTAATTTTAATCCGATTGTTGAAATTTCGGTCTTATCTTATAGTTGCGTTTGTTTAGTTTGTGTGAAGTGCAAATATGTGGTAGTTTGCATGAAAATACTAATTTTTATGACGCTTAGGAGGCATAGACATGTATTTGTCTAAAATACGTAAATTTCCTTGTCAGACCTCTGGCTTTAATCGTTCACTGTAGCCACAATTCCTATTCGATTATCAAAATTTTGGTCTCATTTTGTAGCTGTCAGTCTGTCGTTTACGTCAAATACAAATTTGTAGTACTTTTCATAGGAATACTAATTTTTATAAGGTTCCTTATATTTTTGGGGGCAGGTTATGGAAACTTTTTCCCCTTTACGGCATTGCTGTGGCTTGATTTTTCAACCGATGTGTTATATTTTAGTCTTAATGGATAGATCAGCGTCTGAATTTTCCAAAAAGTATAAATTTGTGGCACTTCGCAAAAGTTTAAGGGCGGGTTTAGTGGTTGGAAGGCAAAAAAATCCTAATTTTTCACGTGTCAACTCCCCAAAACTTTAAATTGCTTTTTGTCCCCTTAAACGTGCGAATTTCGCGTTTTTACGTTTTTATTTAAATGCTTAGCCCAAATTAGTGTTTTGATGGTCGGAACATGTTTTAGGCAAAATATCTAAAAATTGCTGTTTCTAGAACACGTGCAGTTTTTGTGCAGATTTTCAGCTTTGATTGCTTACTGTGTCCGTAATTTTAATCCGATTGTTGAAATTTCGGTCTTATCTTATAGTTGCGTTTGTTTAGTTTGTGTGAAGTGCAAATATGTGGTAGTTTGCATGAAAATACTAATTTTTATGACGCTTAGGAGGCATAGACATGTATTTGTCTAAAATACGTAAATTTCCTTGTCAGACCTCTGGCTTTAATCGTTCACTGTAGCCACAATTCCTATTCGATTATCAAAATTTTGGTCTCATTTTGTAGCTGTCAGTCTGTCGTTTACGTCAAATACAAATTTGTAGTACTTTTCATAGGAATACTAATTTTTATAAGGTTCCTTATATTTTTGGGGGCAGGTTATGGAAACTTTTTCCCTTTACGGCATTGCTGTGGCTTGATTTTTCAACCGATGTGTTATATTTTAGTCTTAATGGATAGATCAGCGTCTGAATTTTCCAAAAAGTATAAATTTGTGGCACTTCGCAAAAGTTTAAGGGCGGGTTTAGTGGTTGGAAGGCAAAAAAATCCTAATTTTTCACGTGTCAACTCCCCAAAACTTTAAATTGCTTTTTGTCCCCTTAAACGTGCGAATTTCGCGTTTTTACGTTTTTATTTAAATGCTTAGCCCAAATTAGTGTTTTGATGGTCGGAACATGTTTTAGGCAAAATATCTAAAAATTGCTGTTTCTAGAACACGTGCAGTTTTTGTGCAGATTTTCAGCTTTGATTGCTTACTGTGTCCGTAATTTTAATCCGATTGTTGAAATTTCGGTCTTATCTTATAGTTGCGTTTGTTTAGTTTGTGTGAAGTGCAAATATGTGGTAGTTTGCATGAAAATACTAATTTTTATGACGCTTAGGAGGCATAGACATGTATTTGTCTAAAATACGTAAATTTCCTTGTCAGACCTCTGGCTTTAATCGTTCACTGTAGCCACAATTCCTATTCGATTATCAAAATTTTGGTCTCATTTTGTAGCTGTCAGTCTGTCGTTTACGTCAAATACAAATTTGTAGTACTTTTCATAGGAATACTAATTTTTATAAGGTTCCTTATATTTTTGGGGGCAGGTTATGGAAACTTTTTCCCTTTACGGCATTGCTGTGGCTTGATTTTTCAACCGATGTGTTATATTTTAGTCTTAATGGATAGATCAGCGTCTGAATTTTCCAAAAAGTATAAATTTGTGGCACTTCGCAAAAGTTTAAGGGCGGGTTTAGTGGTTGGAAGGCAAAAAAATCCTAATTTTTCACGTGTCAACTCCCCAAAACTTTAAATTGCTTTTTCTCCCCTTAAACGTGCGAATTTCGCGTTTTTACGTTTTTATTTAAATGCTTAGCCCAAATTAGTGTTTTGATGGTCGGAACATGTTTTAGGCAAAATATCTAAAAATTGCTGTTTCTAGAACACGTGCAGTTTTTGTGCAGATTTTCAGCTTTGATTGCTTACTGTGTCCGTAATTTTAATCCGATTGTTGAAATTTCGGTCTTATCTTATAGTTGCGTTTGTTTAGTTTGTGTGAAGTGCAAATATGTGGTAGTTTGCATGAAAATACTAATTTTTATGACGCTTAGGAGGCATAGACATGTATTTGTCTAAAATACGTAAATTTCCTTGTCAGACCTCTGGCTTTAATCGTTCACTGTAGCCACAATTCCTATTCGATTATCAAAATTTTGGTCTCATTTTGTAGCTGTCAGTCTGTCGTTTACGTCAAATACAAATTTGTAGTACTTTTCATAGGAATACTAATTTTTATAAGGTTCCTTATATTTTTGGGGGCAGGTTATGGAAACTTTTTCCCTTTACGGCATTGCTGTGGCTTGATTTTTCAACCGATGTGTTATATTTTAGTCTTAATGGATAGATCAGCGTCTGAATTTTCCAAAAAGTATAAATTTGTGGCACTTCGCAAAAGTTTAAGGGCGGGTTTAGTGGTTGGAAGGCAAAAAAATCCTAATTTTTCACGTGTCAACTCCCCAAAACTTTAAATTGCTTTTTCTCCCCTTAAACGTGCGAATTTCGCGTTTTTACGTTTTTATTTAAATGCTTAGCCCAAATTAGTGTTTTGATGGTCGGAACATGTTTTAGGCAAAATATCTAAAAATTGCTGTTTCTAGAACACGTGCAGTTTTTGTGCAGATTTTCAGCTTTGATTGCTTACTGTGTCCGTAATTTTAATCCGATTGTTGAAATTTCGGTCTTATCTTATAGTTGCGTTTGTTTAGTTTGTGTGAAGTGCAAATATGTGGTAGTTTGCATGAAAATACTAATTTTTATGACGCTTAGGAGGCATAGACATGTATTTGTCTAAAATACGTAAATTTCCTTGTCAGACCTCTGGCTTTAATCGTTCACTGTAGCCACAATTCCTATTCGATTATCAAAATTTTGGTCTCATTTTGTAGCTGTCAGTCTGTCGTTTACGTCAAATACAAATTTGTAGTACTTTTCATAGGAATACTAATTTTTATAAGGTTCCTTATATTTTTGGGGGCAGGTTATGGAAACTTTTTCCCCTTTACGGCATTGCTGTGGCTTGATTTTTCAACCGATGTGTTATATTTTAGTCTTAATGGATAGATCAGCGTCTGAATTTTCCAAAAAGTATAAATTTGTGGCACTTCGCAAAAGTTTAAGGGCGGGTTTAGTGGTTGGAAGGCAAAAAAATCCTATTTTTTCACGTGTCAACTCCCCAAAACTTTAAATTGCTTTTTGTCCCCTTAAACGTGCGAATTTCGCGTTTTTACGTTTTTATTTAAATGCTTAGCCCAAATTAGTGTTTTGATGGTCGGAACATGTTTTAGGCAAAATATCTAAAAATTGCTGTTTCTAGAACACGTGCAGTTTTTGTGCAGATTTTCAGCTTTGATTGCTTACTGTGTCCGTAATTTTAATCCGATTGTTGAAATTTCGGTCTTATCTTATAGTTGCGTTTGTTTAGTTTGTGTGAAGTGCAAATATGTGGTAGTTTGCATGAAAATACTAATTTTTATGACGCTTAGGAGGCATAGACATGTATTTGTCTAAAATACGTAAATTTCCTTGTCAGACCTCTGGCTTTAATCGTTCACTGTAGCCACAATTCCTATTCGATTATCAAAATTTTGGTCTCATTTTGTAGCTGTCAGTCTGTCGTTTACGTCAAATACAAATTTGTAGTACTTTTCATAGGAATACTAATTTTTATAAGGTTCCTTATATTTTTGGGGGCAGGTTATGGAAACTTTTTCCCTTTACGGCATTGCTGTGGCTTGATTTTTCAACCGATGTGTTATATTTTAGTCTTAATGGATAGATCAGCGTCTGAATTTTCCAAAAAGTATAAATTTGTGGCACTTCGCAAAAGTTTAAGGGCGGGTTTAGTGGTTGGAAGGCAAAAAAATCCTAATTTTTCACGTGTCAACTCCCCAAAACTTTAAATTGCTTTTTGTCCCCTTAAACGTGCGAATTTCGCGTTTTTACGTTTTTATTTAAATGCTTAGCCCAAATTAGTGTTTTGATGGTCGGAACATGTTTTAGGCAAAATATCTAAAAATTGCTGTTTCTAGAACACGTGCAGTTTTTGTGCAGATTTTCAGCTTTGATTGCTTACTGTGTCCGTAATTTTAATCCGATTGTTGAAATTTCGGTCTTATCTTATAGTTGCGTTTGTTTAGTTTGTGTGAAGTGCAAATATGTGGTAGTTTGCATGAAAATACTAATTTTTATGACGCTTAGGAGGCATAGACATGTATTTGTCTAAAATACGTAAATTTCCTTGTCAGACCTCTGGCTTTAATCGTTCACTGTAGCCACAATTCCTATTCGATTATCAAAATTTTGGTCTCATTTTGTAGCTGTCAGTCTGTCGTTTACGTCAAATACAAATTTGTAGTACTTTTCATAGGAATACTAATTTTTATAAGGTTCCTTATATTTTTGGGGGCAGGTTATGGAAACTTTTTCCCTTTACGGCATTGCTGTGGCTTGATTTTTCAACCGATGTGTTATATTTTAGTCTTAATGGATAGATCAGCGTCTGAATTTTCCAAAAAGTATAAATTTGTGGCACTTCGCAAAAGTTTAAGGGCGGGTTTAGTGGTTGGAAGGCAAAAAAATCCTAATTTTTCACGTGTCAACTCCCCAAAACTTTAAATTGCTTTTTCTCCCCTTAAACGTGCGAATTTCGCGTTTTTACGTTTTTATTTAAATGCTTAGCCCAAATTAGTGTTTTGATGGTCGGAACATGTTTTAGGCAAAATATCTAAAAATTGCTGTTTCTAGAACACGTGCAGTTTTTGTGCAGATTTTCAGCTTTGATTGCTTACTGTGTCCGTAATTTTAATCCGATTGTTGAAATTTCGGTCTTATCTTATAGTTGCGTTTGTTTAGTTTGTGTGAAGTGCAAATATGTGGTAGTTTGCATGAAAATACTAATTTTTATGACGCTTAGGAGGCATAGACATGTATTTGTCTAAAATACGTAAATTTCCTTGTCAGACCTCTGGCTTTAATCGTTCACTGTAGCCACAATTCCTATTCGATTATCAAAATTTTGGTCTCATTTTGTAGCTGTCAGTCTGTCGTTTACGTCAAATACAAATTTGTAGTACTTTTCATAGGAATACTAATTTTTATAAGGTTCCTTATATTTTTGGGGGCAGGTTATGGAAACTTTTTCCCCTTTACGGCATTGCTGTGGCTTGATTTTTCAACCGATGTGTTATATTTTAGTCTTAATGGATAGATCAGCGTCTGAATTTTCCAAAAAGTATAAATTTGTGGCACTTCGCAAAAGTTTAAGGGCGGGTTTAGTGGTTGGAAGGCAAAAAAATCCTAATTTTTCACGTGTCAACTCCCCAAAACTTTAAATTGCTTTTTGTCCCCTTAAACGTGCGAATTTCGCGTTTTTACGTTTTTATTTAAATGCTTAGCCCAAATTAGTGTTTTGATGGTCGGAACATGTTTTAGGCAAAATATCTAAAAATTGCTGTTTCTAGAACACGTGCAGTTTTTGTGCAGATTTTCAGCTTTGATTGCTTACTGTGTCCGTAATTTTAATCCGATTGTTGAAATTTCGGTCTTATCTTATAGTTGCGTTTGTTTAGTTTGTGTGAAGTGCAAATATGTGGTAGTTTGCATGAAAATACTAATTTTTATGACGCTTAGGAGGCATAGACATGTATTTGTCTAAAATACGTAAATTTCCTTGTCAGACCTCTGGCTTTAATCGTTCACTGTAGCCACAATTCCTATTCGATTATCAAAATTTTGGTCTCATTTTGTAGCTGTCAGTCTGTCGTTTACGTCAAATACAAATTTGTAGTACTTTTCATAGGAATACAAATTTTTATAAGGTTCCTTATATTTTTGGGGGCAGGTTATGGAAACTTTTTCCCTTTACGGCATTGCTGTGGCTTGATTTTTCAACCGATGTGTTATATTTTAGTCTTAATGGATAGATCAGCGTCTGAGTTTTCCAAAAAGTATAAATTTGTGGCACTTCGCAAAAGTTTAAGGGCGGGTTTAGTGGTTGGAAGGCAAAAAAATCCTAATTTTTCACGTGTCAACTCCCCAAAACTTTAAATTGCTTTTTCTCCCCTTAAACGTGCGAATTTTGCGTTTTTACGTTTTTATTTAAATGCTTAGCCCAAATTAGTGTTTTGATGGTCGGAACATGTTTTAGGCAAAATATCTAAAAATTGCTGTTTCTAGAACACGTGCAGTTTTTGTGCAGATTTTCAGCTTTGATTGCTTACTGTGTCCGTAATTTTAATCCGATTGTTGAAATTTCGGTCTTATCTTATAGTTGCGTTTGTTTAGTTTGTGTGAAGTGCAAATATGTGGTAGTTTGCATGAAAATACTAATTTTTATGACGCTTAGGAGGCATAGACATGTATTTGTCTAAAATACGTAAATTTCCTTGTCAGACCTCTGGCTTTAATCGTTCACTGTAGCCACAATTCCTATTCGATTATCAAAATTTTGGTCTCATTTTGTAGCTGTCAGTCTGTCGTTTACGTCAAATACAAATTTGTAGTACTTTTCATAGGAATACTAATTTTTATAAGGTTCCTTATATTTTTGGGGGCAGGTTATGGAAACTTTTTCCCTTTACGGCATTGCTGTGGCTTGATTTTTCAACCGATGTGTTATATTTTAGTCTTAATGGATAGATCAGCGTCTGAATTTTCCAAAAAGTATAAATTTGTGGCACTTCGCAAAAGTTTAAGGGCGGGTTTAGTGGTTGGAAGGCAAAAAAATCCTAATTTTTCACGTGTCAACTCCCCAAAACTTTAAATTGCTTTTTGTCCCCTTAAACGTGCGAATTTCGCGTTTTTACGTTTTTATTTAAATGCTTAGCCCAAATTAGTGTTTTGATGGTCGGAACATGTTTTAGGCAAAATATCTAAAAATTGCTGTTTCTAGAACACGTGCAGTTTTTGTGCAGATTTTCAGCTTTGATTGCTTACTGTGTCCGTAATTTTAATCCGATTGTTGAAATTTCGGTCTTATCTTATAGTTGCGTTTGTTTAGTTTGTGTGAAGTGCAAATATGTGGTAGTTTGCATGAAAATACTAATTTTTATGACGCTTAGGAGGCATAGACATGTATTTGTCTAAAATACGTAAATTTCCTTGTCAGACCTCTGGCTTTAATCGTTCACTGTAGCCACAATTCCTATTCGATTATCAAAATTTTGGTCTCATTTTGTAGCTGTCAGTCTGTCGTTTACGTCAAATACAAATTTGTAGTACTTTTCATAGGAATACTAATTTTTATAAGGTTCCTTATATTTTTGGGGGCAGGTTATGGAAACTTTTTCCCTTTACGGCATTGCTGTGGCTTGATTTTTCAACCGATGTGTTATATTTTAGTCTTAATGGATAGATCAGCGTCTGAATTTTCCAAAAAGTATAAATTTGTGGCACTTCGCAAAAGTTTAAGGGCGGGTTTAGTGGTTGGAAGGCAAAAAAATCCTAATTTTTCACGTGTCAACTCCCCAAAACTTTAAATTGCTTTTTCTCCCCTTAAACGTGCGAATTTCGCGTTTTTACGTTTTTATTTAAATGCTTAGCCCAAATTAGTGTTTTGATGGTCGGAACATGTTTTAGGCAAAATATCTAAAAATTGCTGTTTCTAGAACACGTGCAGTTTTTGTGCAGATTTTCAGCTTTGATTGCTTACTGTGTCCGTAATTTTAATCCGATTGTTGAAATTTCGGTCTTATCTTATAGTTGCGTTTGTTTAGTTTGTGTGAAGTGCAAATATGTGGTAGTTTGCATGAAAATACTAATTTTTATGACGCTTAGGAGGCATAGACATGTATTTGTCTAAAATACGTAAATTTCCTTGTCAGACCTCTGGCTTTAATCGTTCACTGTAGCCACAATTCCTATTCGATTATCAAAATTTTGGTCTCATTTTGTAGCTGTCAGTCTGTCGTTTACGTCAAATACAAATTTGTAGTACTTTTCATAGGAATACTAATTTTTATAAGGTTCCTTATATTTTTGGGGGCAGGTTATGGAAACTTTTTCCCTTTACGGCATTGCTGTGGCTTGATTTTTCAACCGATGTGTTATATTTTAGTCTTAATGGATAGATCAGTGTCTGAATTTTCCAAAAAGTATAAATTTGTGGCACTTCGCAAAAGTTTAAGGGCGGGTTTAGTGGTTGGAAGGCAAAAAAATCCTAATTTTTCACGTGTCAACTCCCCAAAACTTTAAATTGCTTTTTCTCCCCTTAAACGTGCGAATTTCGCGTTTTTACGTTTTTATTTAAATGCTTAGCCCAAATTAGTGTTTTGATGGTCGGAACATGTTTTAGGCAAAATATCTAAAAATTGCTGTTTCTAGAACACGTGCAGTTTTTGTGCAGATTTTCAGCTTTGATTGCTTACTGTGTCCGTAATTTTAATCCGATTGTTGAAATTTCGGTCTTATCTTATAGTTGCGTTTGTTTAGTTTGTGTGAAGTGCAAATATGTGGTAGTTTGCATGAAAATACTAATTTTTATGACGCTTAGGAGGCATAGACATGTATTTGTCTAAAATACGTAAATTTCCTTGTCAGACCTCTGGCTTTAATCGTTCACTGTAGCCACAATTCCTATTCGATTATCAAAATTTTGGTCTCATTTTGTAGCTGTCAGTCTGTCGTTTACGTCAAATACAAATTTGTAGTACTTTTCATAGGAATACTAATTTTTATAAGGTTCCTTATATTTTTGGGGGCAGGTTATGGAAACTTTTTCCCCTTTACGGTATTGCTGTGGCTTGATTTTTCAACCGATGTGTTATATTTTAGTCTTAATGGATAGATCAGCGTCTGAATTTTCCAAAAAGTATAAATTTGTGGCACTTCGCAGAAGTTTAAGGGCGGGTTTAGTGGTTGGAAGGCAAAAAAATCCTAATTTTTCACGTGTCAACTCCCCAAAACTTTAAATTGCTTTTTGTCCCCTTAAACGTGCGAATTTCGCGTTTTTACGTTTTTATTTAAATGCTTAGCCCAAATTAGTGTTTTGATGGTCGGAACATGTTTTAGGCAAAATATCTAAAAATTGCTGTTTCTAGAACACGTGCAGTTTTTGTGCAGATTTTCAGCTTTGATTGCTTACTGTGTCCGTAATTTTAATCCGATTGTTGAAATTTCGGTCTTATCTTATAGTTGCGTTTGTTTAGTTTGTGTGAAGTGCAAATATGTGGTAGTTTGCATGAAAATACTAATTTTTATGACGCTTAGGAGGCATAGACATGTATTTGTCTAAAATACGTAAATTTCCTTGTCAGACCTCTGGCTTTAATCGTTCACTGTAGCCACAATTCCTATTCGATTATCAAAATTTTGGTCTCATTTTGTAGCTGTCAGTCTGTCGTTTACGTCAAATACAAATTTGTAGTACTTTTCATAGGAATACTAATTTTTATAAGGTTCCTTATATTTTTGGGGGCAGGTTATGGAAACTTTTTCCCTTTACGGCATTGCTGTGGCTTGATTTTTCAACCGATGTGTTATATTTTAGTCTTAATGGATAGATCAGCGTCTGAATTTTCCAAAAAGTATAAATTTGTGGCACTTCGCAAAAGTTTAAGGGCGGGTTTAGTGGTTGGAAGGCAAAAAAATCCTAATTTTTCACGTGTCAACTCCCCAAAACTTTAAATTGCTTTTTCTCCCCTTAAACGTGCGAATTTCGCGTTTTTACGTTTTTATTTAAATGCTTAGCCCAAATTAGTGTTTTGATGGTCGGAACATGTTTTAGGCAAAATATCTAAAAATTGCTGTTTCTAGAACACGTGCAGTTTTTGTGCAGATTTTCAGCTTTGATTGCTTACTGTGTCCGTAATTTTAATCCGATTGTTGAAATTTCGGTCTTATCTTATAGTTGCGTTTGTTTAGTTTGTGTGAAGTGCAAATATGTGGTAGTTTGCATGAAAATACTAATTTTTATGACGCTTAGGAGGCATAGACATGTATTTGTCTAAAATACGTAAATTTCCTTGTCAGACCTCTGGCTTTAATCGTTCACTGTAGCCACAATTCCTATTCGATTATCAAAATTTTGGTCTCATTTTGTAGCTGTCAGTCTGTCGTTTACGTCAAATACAAATTTGTAGTACTTTTCATAGGAATACTAATTTTTATAAGGTTCCTTATATTTTTGGGGGCAGGTTATGGAAACTTTTTCCCTTACGGCATTGCTGTGGCTTGATTTTTCAACCGATGTGTTATATTTTAGTCTTAATGGATAGATCAGCGTCTGAATTTTCCAAAAAGTATAAATTTGTGGCACTTCGCAAAAGGTTTAAGGGCGGGTTTAGTGGTTGGAAGGCAAAAAAATCCTAATTTTTCACGTGTCGACTCCCCAAAACTTTAAATTGCTTTTTCTCCCCTTAAACGTGCGAATTTCGCGTTTTTACGTTTTTATTTAAATGCTTAGCCCAAATTAGTGTTTTGATGGTCGGAACATGTTTTAGGCAAAATATCTAAAAATTGCTGTTTCTAGAACACGTGCAGTTTTTGTGCAGATTTTCAGCTTTGATTGCTTACTGTGTCCGTAATTTTAATCCGATTGTTGAAATTTCGGTCTTATCTTATAGTTGCGTTTGTTTAGTTTGTGTGAAGTGCAAATATGTGGTAGTTTGCATGAAAATACTAATTTTTATGACGCTTAGGAGGCATAGACATGTATTTGTCTAAAATACGTAAATTTCCTTGTCAGACCTCTGGCTTTAATCGTTCACTGTAGCCACAATTCCTATTCGATTATCAAAATTTTGGTCTCATTTTGTAGCTGTCAGTCTGTCGTTTACGTCAAATACAAATTTGTAGTACTTTTCATAGGAATACTAATTTTTATAAGGTTCCTTATATTTTTGGGGGCAGGTTATGGAAACTTTTTCCCTTTACGGCATTGCTGTGGCTTGATTTTGCAACCGATGTGTTATATTTTAGTCTTAATGGATAGATCAGCGTCTGAATTTTCCAAAAAGTATAAATTTGTGGCACTTCGCAAAAGTTTAAGGGCGGGTTTAGTGGTTGGAAGGCAAAAAAATCCTAATTTTTCACGTGTCAACTCCCCAAAACTTTAAATTGCTTTTTCTCCCCTTAAACGTGCGAATTTCGCGTTTTTACGTTTTTATTTAAATGCTTAGCCCAAATTAGTGTTTTGATGGTCGGAACATGTTTTAGGCAAAATATCTAAAAATTGCTGTTTCTAGAACACGTGCAGTTTTTGTGCAGATTTTCAGCTTTGATTGCTTACTGTGTCCGTAATTTTAATCCGATTGTTGAAATTTCGGTCTTATCTTATAGTTGCGTTTGTTTAGTTTGTGTGAAGTGCAAATATGTGGTAGTTTGCATGAAAATACTAATTTTTATGACGCTTAGGAGGCATAGACATGTATTTGTCTAAAATACGTAAATTTCCTTGTCAGACCTCTGGCTTTAATCGTTCACTGTAGCCACAATTCCTACTCGATTATCAAAATTTTGGTCTCATTTTGTAGCTGTCAGTCTGTCGTTTACGTCAAATACAAATTTGTAGTACTTTTCATAGGAATACTAATTTTTATAAGGTTCCTTATATTTTTGGGGGCAGGTTATGGAAACTTTTTCCCTTTACGGCATTGCTGTGGCTTGATTTTTCAACCGATGTGTTATATTTTAGTCTTAATGGATAGATCAGCGTCTGAATTTTCCAAAAAGTATAAATTTGTGGCACTTCGCAAAAGTTTAAGGGCGGGTTTAGTGGTTGGAAGGCAAAAAAATCCTAATTTTTCACGTGTCAACTCCCCAAAACTTTAAATTGCTTTTTCTCCTCTTAAACGTGCGAATTTCGCGTTTTTACGTTTTTATTTAAATGCTTAGCCCAAATTAGTGTTTTGATGGTCGGAACATGTTTTAGGCAAAATATCTAAAAATTGCTGTTTCTAGAACACGTGCAGTTTTTGTGCAGATTTTCAGCTTTGATTGCTTACTGTGTCCGTAATTTTAATCCGATTGTTGAAATTTCGGTCTTATCTTATAGTTGCGTTTGTTTAGTTTGTGTGAAGTGCAAATATGTGGTAGTTTGCATGAAAATACTAATTTTTATGACGCTTAGGAGGCATAGACATGTATTTGTCTAAAATACGTAAATTTCCTTGTCAGACCTCTGGCTTTAATCGTTCACTGTAGCCACAATTCCTATTCGATTATCAAAATTTTGGTCTCATTTTGTAGCTGTCAGTCTGTCGTTTACGTCAAATACAAATTTGTAGTACTTTTCATAGGAATACTAATTTTTATAAGGTTCCTTATATTTTTGGGGGCAGGTTATGGAAACTTTTTCCCTTTACGGCATTGCTATGGCTTGATTTTTCAACCGATGTGTTATATTTTAGTCTTAATGGATAGATCAGCGTCTGAATTTTCCAAAAAGTATAAATTTGTGGCACTTCGCAAAAGTTTAAGGGCGGGTTTAGTGGTTGGAAGGCAAAAAAATCCTAATTTTTCACGTGTCAACTCCCCAAAACTTTAAATTGCTTTTTCTCCCCTTAAACGTGCGAATTTCGCGTTTTTACGTTTTTATTTAAATGCTTAGCCCAAATTAGTGTTTTGATGGTCGGAACATGTTTTAGGCAAAATATCTAAAAATTGCTGTTTCTAGAACACGTGCAGTTTTTGTGCAGATTTTCAGCTTTGATTGCTTACTGTGTCCGTAATTTTAATCCGATTGTTGAAATTTCGGTCTTATCTTATAGTTGCGTTTGTTTAGTTTGTGTGAAGTGCAAATATGTGGTAGTTTGCATGAAAATACTAATTTTTATGACGCTTAGGAGGCATAGACATGTATTTGTCTAAAATACCTAAATTTCCTTGTCAGACCTCTGGCTTTAATCGTTCACTGTAGCCACAATTCCTATTCGATTATCAAAATTTTGGTCTCATTTTGTAGCTGTCAGTCTGTCGTTTACGTCAAATACAAATTTGTAGTACTTTTCATAGGAATACTAATTTTTATAAGGTTCCTTATATTTTTGGGGGCAGGTTATGGAAACTTTTTCCCTTTACGGCATTGCTGTGGCTTGATTTTGCAACCGATGTGTTATATTTTAGTCTTAATGGATAGATCAGCGTCTGAATTTTCCAAAAAGTATAAATTTGTGGCACTTCGCAAAAGTTTAAGGGCGGGTTTAGTGGTTGGAAGGCAAAAAAATCCTAATTTTTCACGTGTCAACTCCCCAAAACTTTAAATTGCTTTTTCTCCCCTTAAACGTGCGAATTTCGCGTTTTTACGTTTTTATTTAAATGCTTAGCCCAAATTAGTGTTTTGATGGTCGGAACATGTTTTAGGCAAAATATCTAAAAATTGCTGTTTCTAGAACACGTGCAGTTTTTGTGCAGATTTTCAGCTTTGATTGCTTACTGTGTCCGTAATTTTAATCCGATTGTTGAAATTTCGGTCTAATCTTATAGTTGCGTTTGTTTAGTTTGTGTGAAGTGCAAATATGTGGTAGTTTGCATGAAAATACTAATTTTTATGACGCTTAGGAGGCATAGACATGTATTTGTCTAAAATACGTAAATTTCCTTGTCAGACCTCTGGCTTTAATCGTTCACTGTAGCCACAATTCCTATTCGATTATCAAAATTTTGGTCTCATTTTGTAGCTGTCAGTCTGTCGTTTACGTCAAATACAAATTTGTAGTACTTTTCATAGGAATACTAATTTTTATAAGGTTCCTTATATTTTTGGGGGCAGGTTATGGAAACTTTTTCCCTTTACGGCATTGCTGTGGCTTGATTTTTCAACCGATGTGTTATATTTTAGTCTTAATGGATAGATCAGCGTCTGAATTTTCCAAAAAGTATAAATTTGTGGCACTTCGCAAAAGTTTAAGGGCGGGTTTAGTGGTTGGAAGGCAAAAAAATCCTAATTTTTCACGGGTCAACTCCCCAAAACTTTAAATTGCTTTTTCTCCCCTTAAACGTGCGAATTTCGCGTTTTTACGTTTTTATTTAAATGCTTAGCCCAAATTAGTGTTTTGATGGTCGGAACATGTTTTAGGCAAAATATCTAAAAATTGCTGTTTCTAGAACACGTGCAGTTTTTGTGCAGATTTTCAGCTTTGATTGCTTACTGTGTCCGTAATTTTAATCCGATTGTTGAAATTTCGGTCTAATCTTATAGTTGCGTTTGTTTAGTTTGTGTGAAGTGCAAATATGTGGTAGTTTGCATGAAAATACTAATTTTTATGACGCTTAGGAGGCATAGACATGTATTTGTCTAAAATACGTAAATTTCCTTGTCAGACCTCTGGCTTTAATCGTTCACTGTAGCCACAATTCCTATTCGATTATCAAAATTTTGGTCTCATTTTGTAGCTGTCAGTCTGTCGTTTACGTCAAATACAAATTTGTAGTACTTTTCATAGGAATACTAATTTTTATAAGGTTCCTTATATTTTTGGGGGCAGGTTATGGAAACTTTTTCCCTTTACGGCATTGCTGTGGCTTGATTTTTCAACCGATGTGTTATATTTTAGTCTTAATGAATAGATCAGCGTCTGAATTTTCCAAAAAGTATAAATTTGTGGCACTTCGCAAAAGTTTAAGGGCGGGTTTAGTGGTTGGAAGGCAAAAAAATCCTAATTTTTCACGTGTCAACTCCCCAAAACTTTAAATTGCTTTTTCTCCCCTTAAACGTGCGAATTTCGCGTTTTTACGTTTTTATTTAAATGCTTAGCCCAAATTAGTGTTTTGATGGTCGGAACATGTTTTAGGCAAAATATCTAAAAATTGCTGTTTCTAGAACACGTGCAGTTTTTGTGCAGATTTTCAGCTTTGATTGCTTACTGTGTCCGTAATTTTAATCCGATTGTTGAAATTTCGGTCTTATCTTATAGTTGCGTTTGTTTAGTTTGTGTGAAGTGCAAATATGTGGTAGTTTGCATGAAAATACTAATTTTTATGACGCTTAGGAGGCATAGACATGTATTTGTCTAAAATACGTAAATTTCCTTGTCAGACCTCTGGCTTTAATCGTTCACTGTAGCCACAATTCCTATTCGATTATCAAAATTTTGGTCTCATTTTGTAGCTGTCAGTCTGTCGTTTACGTCAAATACAAATTTGTAGTACTTTTCATAGGAATACTAATTTTTATAAGGTTCCTTATATTTTTGGGGGCAGGTTATGGAAACTTTTTCCATTTACGGCATTGCTGTGGCTTGATTTTTCAACCGATGTGTTATATTTTAGTCTTAATGGATAGATCAGCGTCTGAATTTTCCGAAAAGTATAAATTTGTGGCACTTCGCAAAAGTTTAAGGGTGGGTTTAGTGGTTGGAAGGCAAAAAAATCCTAATTTTTCACGTGTCAACTCCCCAAAACTTTAAATTGCTTTTTCTCCCCTTAAACGTGCGAATTTCGCGTTTTTACGTTTTTATTTAAATGCTTAGCCCAAATTAGTGTTTTGATGGTCGGAACATGTTTTAGGCAAAATATCTAAAAATTGCTGTTTCTAGAACACGTGCAGTTTTTGTGCAGATTTTCAGCTTTGATTGCTTACTGTGTCCGTAATTTTAATCCGATTGTTGAAATTTCGGTCTTATCTTATAGTTGCGTTTGTTTAGTTTGTGTGAAGTGCAAATATGTGGTAGTTTGCATGAAAATACTAATTTTTATGACGCTTAGGAGGCATAGACATGTATTTGTCTAAAATACGTAAATTTCCTTGTCAGACCTCTGGCTTTAATCGTTCACTGTAGCCACAATTCCTATTCGATTATCAAAATTTTGATCTCATTTTGTAGCTGTCAGTCTGTCGTTTACGTCAAATACAAATTTGTAGTACTTTTCATAGGAATACTAATTTTTATAAGGTTCCTTATATTTTTGGGGGCAGGTTATGGAAACTTTTTCCCTTTACGGCATTGCTGTGGCTTGATTTTTCAACCGATGTGTTATATTTTAGTCTTAATGGATAGATCAGCGTCTGAATTTTCCAAAAAGTATAAATTTGTGGCACTTCGCAAAAGTTTAAGGGCGGGTTTAGTGGTTGGAAGGCAAAAAAATCCTAATTTTTCACGTGTCAACTCCCCAAAACTTTAAATTGCTTTTTCTCCCCTTAAACGTGCGAATTTCGCGTTTTTACGTTTTAATTTAAATGCTTAGCCCAAATTAGTGTTTTGATGGTCGGAACATGTTTTAGGCAAAATATCTAAAAATTGCTGTTTCTAGAACACGTGCAGTTTTTGTGCAGATTTTCAGCTTTGATTGCTTACTGTGTCCGTAATTTTAATCCGATTGTTGAAATTTCGGTCTTATCTTATAGTTGCGTTTGTTTAGTTTGTGTGAAGTGCAAATATGTGGTAGTTTGCATGAAAATACTAATTTTTATGACGCTTAGGAGGCATAGACATGTATTTGTCTAAAATACGTAAATTTCCTTGTCAGACCTCTGGCTTTAATCGTTCACTGTAGCCACAATTCCTATTCGATTATCAAAATTTTGGTCTCATTTTGTAGCTGTCAGTCTGTCGTTTACGTCAAATACAAATTTGTAGTACTTTTCATAGGAATACTAATTTTTATAAGGTTCCTTATATTTTTGGGGGCAGGTTATGGAAACTTTTTCCCTTTACGGCATTGCTGTGGCTTGATTTTTCAACCGATGTGTTATATTTTAGTCTTAATGGATAGATCAGCGTCTGAATTTTCCAAAAAGTATAAATTTGTGGCACTTCGCAAAAGTTTAAGGGCGGGTTTAGTGGTTGGAAGGCAAAAAAATCCTAATTTTTCACGTGTCAACTCCCCAAAACTTTAAATTGCTTTTTCTCCCCTTAAACGTGCGAATTTCGCGTTTTTACGTTTTTATTTAAATGCTTAGCCCAAATTAGTGTTTTGATGGTCGGAACATGTTTTAGGCAAAATATCTAAAAATTGCTGTTTCTAGAACACGTGCAGTTTTTGTGCAGATTTTCAGCTTTGATTGCTTACTGTGTCCGTAATTTTAATCCGATTGTTGAAATTTCGGTCTTATCTTATAGTTGCGTTTGTTTAGTTTGTGTGAAGTGCAAATATGTGGTAGTTTGCATGAAAATACTAATTTTTATGACGCTTAGGAGGCATAGACATGTATTTGTCTAAAATACGTAAATTTCCTTGTCAGACCTCTGGCTTTAATCGTTCACTGTAGCCACAATTCCTATTCGATTATCAAAATTTTGGTCTCATTTTGTAGCTGTCAGTCTGTCGTTTACGTCAAATACAAATTTGTAGTACTTTTCATAGGAATACTAATTTTTATAAGGTTCCTTATATTTTTGGGGGCAGGTTATGGAAACTTTTTCCCTTTACGGCATTGCTGTGGCTTGATTTTTCAACCGATGTGTTATATTTTAGTCTTAATGGATAGATCAGCGTCTGAATTTTCCAAAAAGTATAAATTTGTGGCACTTCGCAAAAGTTTAAGGGCGGGTTTAGTGGTTGGAAGGCAAAAAAATCCTAATTTTTCACGTGTCAACTCCCCAAAACTTTAAATTGCTTTTTCTCCCCTTAAACGTGCGAATTTCGCGTTTTTACGTTTTTATTTAAATGCTTAGCCCAAATTAGTGTTTTGATGGTCGGAACATGTTTTAGGCAAAATATCTAAAAATTGCTGTTTCTAGAACACGTGCAGTTTTTGTGCAGATTTTCAGCTTTGATTGCTTACTGTGTCCGTAATTTTAATCCGATTGTTGAAATTTCGGTCTTATCTTATAGTTGCGTTTGTTTAGTTTGTGTGAAGTGCAAATATGTGGTAGTTTGCATGAAAATACTAATTTTTATGACGCTTAGGAGGCATAGACATGTATTTGTCTAAAATACGTAAATTTCCTTGTCAGACCTCTGGCTTTAATCGTTCACTGTAGCCACAATTCCTATTCGATTATCAAAATTTTGGTCTCATTTTGTAGCTGTCAGTCTGTCGTTTACGTCAAATACAAATTTGTAGTACTTTTCATAGGAATACTAATTTTTATAAGGTTCCTTATATTTTTGGGGGCAGGTTATGGAAACTTTTTCCCTTTACGGCATTGCTGTGGCTTGATTTTTCAACCGATGTGTTATATTTTAGTCTTAATGGATAGATCAGCGTCTGAATTTTCCAAAAAGTATAAATTTGTGGCACTTCGCAAAAGTTTAAGGGCAGGTTTAGTGGTTGGAAGGCAAAAAAATCCTAATTTTTCACGTGTCAACTCCCCAAAACTTTAAATTGCTTTTTCTCCCCTTAAACGTGCGAATTTCGCGTTTTTACGTTTTTATTTAAATGCTTAGCCCAAATTAGTGTTTTGATGGTCGGAACATGTTTTAGGCAAAATATCTAAAAATTGCTGTTTCTAGAACACGTGCAGTTTTTGTGCAGATTTTCAGCTTTGATTGCTTACTGTGTCCGTAATTTTAATCCGATTGTTGAAATTTCGGTCTTATCTTATAGTTGCGTTTGTTTAGTTTGTGTGAAGTGCAAATATGTGGTAGTTTGCATGAAAATACTAATTTTTATGACGCTTAGGAGGCATAGACATGTATTTGTCTAAAATACGTAAATTTCCTTGTCAGACCTCTGGCTTTAATCGTTCACTGTAGCCACAATTCCTATTCGATTATCAAAATTTTGGTCTCATTTTGTAGCTGTCAGTCTGTCGTTTACGTCAAATACAAATTTGTAGTACTTTTCATAGGAATACTAATTTTTATAAGGTTCCTTATATTTTTGGGGGCAGGTTATGGAAACTTTTTCCCTTTACGGCATTGCTGTGGCTTGATTTTTCAACCGATGTGTTATATTTTAGTCTTAATGGATAGATCAGCGTCTGAATTTTCCAAAAAGTATAAATTTGTGGCACTTCGCAAAAGTTTAAGGGCGGGTTTAGTGGTTGGAAGGCAAAAAAATCCTAATTTTTCACGTGTCAACTCCCCAAAACTTTAAATTGCTTTTTCTCCCCTTAAACGTGCGAATTTCGCGTTTTTACGTTTTTATTTAAATGCTTAGCCCAAATTAGTGTTTTGATGGTCGGAACATGTTTTAGGCAAAATATCTAAAAATTGCTGTTTCTAGAACACGTGCAGTTTTTGTGCAGATTTTCAGCTTTGATTGCTTACTGTGTCCGTAATTTTAATCCGATTGTTGAAATTTCGGTCTTATCTTATAGTTGCGTTTGTTTAGTTTGTGTGAAGTGCAAATATGTGGTAGTTTGCATGAAAATACTAATTTTTATGACGCTTAGGAGGCATAGACACGTATTTGTCTAAAATACGTAAATTTCCTTGTCAGACCTCTGGCTTTAATCGTTCACTGTAGCCACAATTCCTATTCGATTATCAAAATTTTGGTCTCATTTTGTAGCTGTCAGTCTGTCGTTTACGCCAAATACAAATTTGTAGTACTTTTCATAGGAATACTAATTTTTATAAGGTTCCTTATATTTTTGGGGGCAGGTTATGGAAACTTTTTCCCTTTACGGCATTGCTGTGGCTTGATTTTTCAACCGATGTGTTATATTTTAGTCTTAATGGATAGATCAGCGTCTGAATTTTCCAAAAAGTATAAATTTGTGGCACTTCGCAAAAGTTTAAGGGCGGGTTTAGTGGTTGGAAGGCAAAAAAATCCTAATTTTTCACGTGTCAACTCCCCAAAACTTTAAATTGCTTTTTCTCCCCTTAAACGTGCGAATTTCGCGTTTTTACGTTTTTATTTAAATGCTTAGCCCAAATTAGTGTTTTGATGGTCGGAACATGTTTTAGGCAAAATATCTAAAAATTGCTGTATCTAGAACACGTGCAGTTTTTGTGCAGATTTTCAGCTTTGATTGCTTACTGTGTCCGTAATTTTAATCCGATTGTTGAAATTTCGGTCTTATCTTATAGTTGCGTTTGTTTAGTTTGTGTGAAGTGCAAATATGTGGTAGTTTGCATGAAAATACTAATTTTTATGACGCTTAGGAGGCATAGACATGTATTTGTCTAAAATACGTAAATTTCCTTGTCAGACCTCTGGCTTTAATCGTTCACTGTAGCCACAATTCCTATTCGATTATCAAAATTTTGGTCTCATTTTGTAGCTGTCAGTCTGTCGTTTACGTCAAAGACAAATTTGTAGTACTTTTCATAGGAATACTAATTTTTATAAGGTTCCTTATATTTTTGGGGGCAGGTTATGGAAACTTTTTCCCTTTACGGCATTGCTGTGGCTTGATTTTTCAACCGATGTGTTATATTTTAGTCTTAATGGATAGATCAGCGTCTGAATTTTCCAAAAAGTATAAATTTGTGGCACTTCGCAAAAGTTTAAGGGTGGGTTTAGTGGTTGGAAGGCAAATAAATCCTAATTTTTCACGTGTCAACTCCCCAAAACTTTAAATTGCTTTTTCTCCCCTTAAACGTGCGAATTTCGCGTTTTTACGTTTTTATTTAAATGCTTAGCCCAAATTAGTGTTTTGATGGTCGGAACATGTTTTAGGCAAAATATCTAAAAATCGCTGTTTCTAGAACACGTGCAGTTTTTGTGCAGATTTCCAGCTTTGATTGCTTACTGTGTCCGTAATTTTAATCCGATTGTTGAAATTTCGGTCTTATCTTATAGTTGCGTTTGTTTAGTTTGTGTGAAGTGCAAATATGTGGTAGTTTGCATGAAAATACTAATTTTTATGACGCTTAGGAGGCATAGACATGTATTTGTCTAAAATACGTAAATTTCCTTGTCAGACCTCTGGCTTTAATCGTTCACTGTAGCCACAATTCCTATTCGATTATCAAAATTTTGGTCTGCCACAATTCCTATTCGATTATCAAAATTTTGGTCTCATTTTGTAGCTGTCAGTCTGTCGTTTACGTCAAATACAAATTTGTAGTACTTTTCATAGGAATACTAATTTTTATAAGGTTCCTTATATTTTTGGGGGCAGGTTATGGAAACTTTTTCCCTTTACGGCATTGCTGTGGCTTGATTTTTCAACCGATGTGTTATATTTTAGTCTTAATGGATAGATCAGCGTCTGAATTTTCCAAAAAGTATAAATTTGTGGCACTTCGCAAAAGTTTAAGGGCGGGTTTAGTGGTTGGAAGGCAAAAAAATCCTAATTTTTCACGTGTCAACTCCCCAAAACTTTAAATTGCTTTTTCTCCCCTTAAACGTGCGAATTTCGCGTTTTTACGTTTTTATTTAAATGCTTAGCCCAAATTAGTGTTTTGATGGTCGGAACATGTTTTAGGCAAAATATCTAAAAATTGCTGTTTCTAGAACACGTGCAGTTTTTGTGCAGATTTTCAGCTTTGATTGCTTACTGTGTCCGTAATTTTAATCCGATTGTTGAAATTTCGGTCTTATCTTATAGTTGCGTTTGTTTAGTTTGTGTGAAGTGCAAATATGTGGTAGTTTGCATGAAAATACTAATTTTTATGACGCTTAGGAGGCATAGACATGTATTTGTCTAAAATACGTAAATTTCCTTGTCAGACCTCTGGCTTTAATCGTTCACTGTAGCCACAATTCCTATTCGATTATCAAAATTTTGGTCTCATTTTGTAGCTGTCAGTCTGTCGTTTACGTCAAATACAAATTTGTAGTACTTTTCATAGGAATACTAATTTTTATAAGGTGCCTTATATTTTTGGGGGCAGGTTATGGAAACTTTTTCCCTTTACGGCATTGCTGTGGCTTGATTTTTCAACCGATGTGTTATATTTTAGTCTTAATGGATAGATCAGCGTCTGAATTTTCCAAAAAGTATAAATTTGTGGCACTTCGCAAAAGTTTAAGGGCGGGTTTAGTGGTTGGAAGGCAAAAAAATCCTAATTTTTCACGTGTCAACTCCCCAAAACTTTAAATTGCTTTTTCTCCGCTTAAACGTGCGAATTTCGCGTTTTTACGTTTTTATTTAAATGCTTAGCCCAAATTAGTGTTTTGATGGTCGGAACATGTTTTAGGCAAAATATCTAAAAATTGCTGTTTCTAGAACACGTGCAGTTTTTGTGCAGATTTTCAGCTTTGATTGCTTACTGTGTCCGTAATTTTAATCCGATTGTTGAAATTTCGGTCTTATCTTATAGTTGCGTTTGTTTAGTTTGTGTGAAGTGCAAATATGTGGTAGTTTGCATGAAAATACTAATTTTTATGACGCTTAGGAGGCATAGACATGTATTTGTCTAAAATACGTAAATTTCCTTGTCAGACCTCTGGCTTTAATCGTTCACTGTAGCCACAATTCCTATTCGATTATCAAAATTTTGGTCTCATTTTGTAGCTGTCAGTCTGTCGTTCACGTCAAATACAAATTTGTAGTACTTTTCATAGGAATACTAATTTTTATAAGGTTCCTTATATTTTTGGGGGCAGGTTATGGAAACTTTTTCCCTTTACGGCATTGCTGTGGCTTGATTTTTCAACCGATGTGTTATATTTTAGTCTTAATGGATAGATCAGCGTCTGAATTTTCCAAAAAGTATAAATTTGTGGCACTTCGCAAAAGTTTAAGGGCGGGTTTAGTGGTTGGAAGGCAAAAAAATCCTAATTTTTCACGTGTCAACTCCCCAAAACTTTAAATTGCTTTTTCTCCCCTTAAACGTGCGAATTTCGCGTTTTTACGTTTATATTTAAATGCTTAGCCCAAATTAGTGTTTTGATGGTCGGAACATGTTTTAGGCAAAATATCTAAAAATTGCTGTTTCTAGAACACGTGCAGTTTTTGTGCAGATTTTCAGCTTTGATTGCTTACTGTGTCCGTAATTTTAATCCGATTGTTGAAATTTCGGTCTTATCTTATAGTTGCGTTTGTTTAGTTTGTGTGAAGTGCAAATATGTGGTAGTTTGCATGAAAATACTAATTTTTATGACGCTTAGGAGGCATAGACATGTATTTGTCTAAAATACGTAAATTTCCTTGTCAGACCTCTGGCTTTAATCGTTCACTGTAGCCACAATTCCTATTCGATTATCAAAATTTTGGTCTCATTTTGTAGCTGTCAGTCTGTCGTTTACGTCAAATACAAATTTGTAGTACTTTTCATAGGAATACTAATTTTTATAAGGTTCCTTATATTTTTGGGGGCAGGTTATGGAAACTTTTTCCCTTTACGGCATTGCTGTGGCTTGATTTTTCAACCGATGTGTTATATTTTAGTCTTAATGGATAGATCAGCGTCTGAATTTTCCAAAAAGTATAAATTTGTGGCACTTCGCAAAAGTTTAAGGGCGGGTTTAGTGGTTGGAAAGCAAAAAAATCCTAATTTTCACGTGTCAACTCCCCAAAACTTTAAATTGCTTTTTCTCCCCTTAAACGTGCGAATTTCGCGTTTTTACGTTTATATTTAAATGCTTAGCCCAAATTAGTGTTTTGATGGTCGGAACATGTTTTAGGCAAAATATCTAAAAATTGCTGTTTCTAGAACACGTGCAGTTTTTGTGCAGATTTTCAGCTTTGATTGCTTACTGTGTCCGTAATTTTAATCCGATTGTTGAAATTTCGGTCTTATCTTATAGTTGCGTTTGTTTAGTTTGTGTGAAGTGCAAATATGTGGTAGTTTGCATGAAAATTTTAATTTTTATGACGCTTAGGAGGCATAGACATGTATTTGTCTAAAATACGTAAATTTCCTTGTCAGACCTCTGGCTTTAATCGTTCACTGTAGCCACAATTCCTATTCGATTATCAAAATTTTGGTCTCATTTTGTAGTTGTCAGTCTGTCGTTTACGTCAAATACAAATTTGTAGTACTTTTCATAGGAATACTAATTTTTATAAGGTTCCTTATATTTTTGGGGGCAGGTTATGGAAACTTTTTCCCTTTACGGCATTGCTGTGGCTTGATTTTTCAACCGATGTGTTATATTTTAGTCTTAATGGATAGATCAGCGTCTGAATTTTCCAAAAAGTATAAATTTGTGGCACTTCGCAAAAGTTTAAGGGCGGGTTTAGTGGTTGGAAGGCAAAAAAATCCTAATTTTTCACGTGTCAACTCCCCAAAACTTTAAATTGCTTTTTCTCCCCTTAAACGTGCGAATTTCGCGTTTTTACGTTTTTATTTAAATGCTTAGCCCAAATTAGTGTTTTGATGGTCGGAACATGTTTTAGGCAAAATATCTAAAAATTGCTGTTTCTAGAACACGTGCAGTTTTTGTGCAGATTTTCAGCTTTGATTGCTTACTGTGTCCGTAATTTTAATCCGATTGTTGAAATTTCGGTCTTATCTTATAGTTGCGTTTGTTTAGTTTGTGTGAAGTGCAAATATGTGGTAGTTTGCATGAAAATACTAATTTTTATGACGCTTAGGAGGCATAGACATGTATTTGTCTAAAATACGTAAATTTCCTTGTCAGACCTCTGGCTTTAATCGTTCACTGTAGCCACAATCCTATTCGATTATCAAAATTTTGGTCTCATTTTGTAGCTGTCAGTCTGTCGTTTACGTCAAATACAAATTTGTAGTACTTTTCATAGGAATACTAATTTTTATAAGGTTCCTTATATTTTTGGGGGCAGGTTATGGAAACTTTTTCCCTTTACGGCATTGCTGTGGCTTGATTTTTCAACCGATGTGTTATATTTTAGTCTTAATGGATAGATCAGCGTCTGAATTTTCCAAAAAGTATAAATTTGTGGCACTTCGCAAAAGTTTAAGGGCGGGTTTAGTGGTTGGAAGGCAAAAAAATCCTAATTTTTCACGTGTCAACTCCCCAAAACTTTAAATTGCTTTTTCTCCCCTTAAACGTGCGAATTTCGCGTTTTTACGTTTTTATTTAAATGCTTAGCCCAAATTAGTGTTTTGATGGTCGGAACATGTTTTAGGCAAAATATCTAAAAATTGCTGTTTCTAGAACACGTGCAGTTTTTGTGCAGATTTTCAGCTTTGATTGCTTACTGTGTCCGTAATTTTAATCCGATTGTTGAAATTTCGGTCTTATCTTATAGTTGCGTTTGTTTAGTTTGTGTGAAGTGCAAATATGTGGTAGTTTGCATGAAAATACTAATTTTTATGACGCTTAGGAGGCATAGACATGTATTTGTCTAAAATACGTAAATTTCCTTGTCAGACCTCTGGCTTTAATCGTTCACTGTAGCCACAATTCCTATTCGATTATCAAAATTTTGGTCTCATTTTGTAGCTGTCAGTCAGTCGTTTACGTCAAATACAAATTTGTAGTACTTTTCATAGGAATACTAATTTTTATAAGGTTCCTTATATTTTTGGGGGCAGGTTATGGAAACTTTTTCCCTTTACGGCATTGCTGTGGCTTGATTTTTCAACCGATGTGTTATATTTTAGTCTTAATGGATAGATCAGCGTCTGAATTTTCCAAAAAGTATAAATTTGTGGCACTTCGCAAAAGTTTAAGGGCGGGTTTAGTGGTTGGAAGGCAAAAAAATCCTAATTTTTCACGTGTCAACTCCCCAAAACTTTAAATTGCTTTTTCTCCCCTTAAACGTGCGAATTTCGCGTTTTTACGTTTTTATTTAAATGCTTAGCCCAAATTAGTGTTTTGATGGTCGGAACATGTTTTAGGCAAAATATCTAAAAATTGCTGTTTCTAGAACACGTGCAGTTTTTGTGCAGATTTTCAGCTTTGATTGCTTACTGTGTCCGTAATTTTAATCCGATTGTTGAAATTTCGGTCTTATCTTATAGTTGCGTTTGTTTAGTTTGTGTGAAGTGCAAATATGTGGTAGTTTGCATGAAAATACTAATTTTTATGACGCTTAGGAGGCATAGACATGTATTTGTCTAAAATACGTAAATTTCCTTGTCAGACCTCTGGCTTTAATCGTTCACTGTAGCCACAATCCTATTCGATTATCAAAATTTTGGTCTCATTTTGTAGCTGTCAGTCTGTCGTTTACGTCAAATACAAATTTGTAGTACTTTTCATAGGAATACTAATTTTTATAAGGTTCCTTATATTTTTGGGGGCAGGTTATGGAAACTTTTTCCCTTTACGGCATTGCTGTGGCTTGATTTTTCAACCGATGTGTTATATTTTAGTCTTAATGGATAGATCAGCGTCTGAATTTTCCAAAAAGTATAAATTTGTGGCACTTCGCAAAAGTTTAAGGGCGGGTTTAGTGGTTGGAAGGCAAAAAAATCCTAATTTTTCACGTGTCAACTCCCCAAAACTTTAAATTGCTTTTTCTCCCCTTAAACGTGCGAATTTCGCGTTTTTACGTTTTTATTTAAATGCTTAGCGCAAATTAGTGTTTTGATGGTCGGAACATGTTTTAGGCAAAATATCTAAAAATTGCTGTTTCTAGAACACGTGCAGTTTTTGTGCAGATTTTCAGCTTTGATTGCTTACTGTGTCCGTAATTTTAATCCGATTGTTGAAATTTCGGTCTTATCTTATAGTTGCGTTTGTTTAGTTTGTGTGAAGTGCAAATATGTGGTAGTTTGCATGAAAATACTAATTTTTATGACGCTTAGGAGGCATAGACATGTATTTGTCTAAAATACGTAAATTTCCTTGTCAGACCTCTGGCTTTAATCGTTCACTGTAGCCACAATTCCTATTCGATTATCAAAATTTTGGTCTCATTTTGTAGCTGTCAGTCTGTCGTTTACGTCAAATACAAATTTGTAGTACTTTTCATAGGAATACTAATTTTTATAAGGTTCCTTATATTTTTGGGGGCAGGTTATGGAAACTTTTTCCCTTTACGGCATTGCTGTGGCTTGATTTTTCAACCGATGTGTTATATTTTAGTCTTAATGGATAGATCAGCGTCTGAATTTTCCAAAAAGTATAAATTTGTGGCACTTCGCAAAAGTTTAAGGGCGGGTTTAGTGGTTGGAAGGCAAAAAAATCCTAATTTTTCACGTGTCAACTCCCCAAAACTTTAAATTGCTTTTTCTCCCCTTAAACGTGCGAATTTCGCGTTTTTACGTTTTTATTTAAATGCTTAGCCCAAATTAGTGTTTTGATGGTCGGAACATGTTTTAGGCAAAATATCTAAAAATTGCTGTTTCTAGAACACGTGCAGTTTTTGTGCAGATTTTCAGCTTTGATTGCTTACTGTGTCCGTAATTTTAATCCGATTGTTGAAATTTCGGTCTTATCTTATAGTTGCGTTTGTTTAGTTTGTGTGAAGTGCAAATATGTGGTAGTTTGCATGAAAATACTAATTTTTATGACGCTTAGGAGGCATAGACATGTATTTGTCTAAAATACGTAAATTTCCTTGTCAGACCTCTGGCTTTAATCGTTCACTGTAGCCACAATTCCTATTCGATTATCAAAATTTTGGTCTCATTTTGTAGCTGTCAGTCTGTCGTTTACGTCAAATACAAATTTGTAGTACTTTTCATAGGAATACTAATTTTTATAAGGTTCCTTATATTTTTGGGGGCAGGTTATGGAAACTTTTTCCCTTTACGGCATTGCTGTGGCTTGATTTTTCAACCGATGTGTTATATTTTAGTCTTAATGGATAGATCAGCGTCTGAGTTTTCCAAAAAGTATAAATTTGTGGCACTTCGCAAAAGTTTAAGGGCGGGTTTAGTGGTTGGAAGGCAAAAAAATCCTAATTTTTCACGTGTCAACTCCCCAAAACTTTAAATTGCTTTTTCTCCCCTTAAACGTGCGAATTTCGCGTTTTTACGTTTTTATTTAAATGCTTAGCGCAAATTAGTGTTTTGATGGTCGGAACATGTTTTAGGCAAAATATCTAAAAATTGCTGTTTCTAGAACACGTGCAGTTTTTGTGCAGATTTTCAGCTTTGATTGCTTACTGTGTCCGTAATTTTAATCCGATTGTTGAAATTTCGGTCTTATCTTATAGTTGCGTTTGTTTAGTTTGTGTGAAGTGCAAATATGTGGTAGTTTGCATGAAAATACTAATTTTTATGACGCTTAGGAGGCATAGACATGTATTTGTCTAAAATACGTAAATTTCCTTGTCAGACCTCTGGCTTTAATCGTTCACTGTAGCCACAATTCCTATTCGATTATCAAAATTTTGGTCTCATTTTGTAGCTGTCAGTCTGTCGTTTACGTCAAATACAAATTTGTAGTACTTTTCATAGGAATACTAATTTTTATAAGGTTCCTTATATTTTTGGGGGCAGGTTATGGAAACTTTTTCCCTTTACGGCATTGCTGTGGCTTGATTTTTCAACCGATGTGTTATATTTTAGTCTTAATGGATAGATCAGCGTCTGAATTTTCCAAAAAGTATAAATTTGTGGCACTTCGCAAAAGTTTAAGGGCGGGTTTAGTGGTTGGAAGGCAAAAAAATCCTAATTTTTCACGTGTCAACTCCCCAAAACTTTAAATTGCTTTTTCTCCCCTTAAACGTGCGAATTTCGCGTTTTTACGTTTTTATTTAAATGCTTAGCCCAAATTAGTGTTTTGATGGTCGGAACATGTTTTAGGCAAAATATCTAAAAATTGCTGTTTCTAGAACACGTGCAGTTTTTGTGCAGATTTTCAGCTTTGATTGCTTACTGTGTCCGTAATTTTAATCCGATTGTTGAAATTTCGGTCTTATCTTATAGTTGCGTTTGTTTAGTTTGTGTGAAGTGCAAATATGTGGTAGTTTGCATGAAAATACTAATTTTTATGACGCTTAGGAGGCATAGACATGTATTTGTCTAAAATACGTAAATTTCCTTGTCAGACCTCTGGCTTTAATCGTTCACTGTAGCCACAATCCTATTCGATTATCAAAATTTTGGTCTCATTTTGTAGCTGTCAGTCTGTCGTTTACGTCAAATACAAATTTGTAGTACTTTTCATAGGAATACTAATTTTTATAAGGTTCCTTATATTTTTGGGGGCAGGTTATGGAAACTTTTTCCCTTTACGGCATTGCTGTGGCTTGATTTTTCAACCGATGTGTTATATTTTAGTCTTAATGGATAGATCAGCGTCTGAATTTTCCAAAAAGTATAAATTTGTGGCACTTCGCAAAAGTTTAAGGGCGGGTTTAGTGGTTGGAAGGCAAAAAAATCCTAATTTTTCACGTGTCAACTCCCCAAAACTTTAAATTGCTTTTTCTCCCCTTAAACGTGCGAATTTCGCGTTTTTACGTTTTTATTTAAATGCTTAGCGCAAATTAGTGTTTTGATGGTCGGAACATGTTTTAGGCAAAATATCTAAAAATTGCTGTTTCTAGAACACGTGCAGTTTTTGTGCAGATTTTCAGCTTTGATTGCTTACTGTGTCCGTAATTTTAATCCGATTGTTGAAATTTCGGTCTTATCTTATAGTTGCGTTTGTTTAGTTTGTGTGAAGTGCAAATATGTGGTAGTTTGCATGAAAATACTAATTTTTATGACGCTTAGGAGGCATAGACATGTATTTGTCTAAAATACGTAAATTTCCTTGTCAGACCTCTGGCTTTAATCGTTCACTGTAGCCACAATTCCTATTCGATTATCAAAATTTTGGTCTCATTTTGTAGCTGTCAGTCTGTCGTTTACGTCAAATACAAATTTGTAGTACTTTTCATAGGAATACTAATTTTTATAAGGTTCCTTATATTTTTGGGGGCAGGTTATGGAAACTTTTTCCCTTTACGGCATTGCTGTGGCTTGATTTTTCAACCGATGTGTTATATTTTAGTCTTAATGGATAGATCAGCGTCTGAATTTTCCAAAAAGTATAAATTTGTGGCACTTCGCAAAAGTTTAAGGGCGGGTTTAGTGGTTGGAAGGCAAAAAAATCCTAATTTTTCACGTGTCAACTCCCCAAAACTTTAAATTGCTTTTTCTCCCCTTAAACGTGCGAATTTCGCGTTTTTACGTTTTTATTTAAATGCTTAGCCCAAATTAGTGTTTTGATGGTCGGAACATGTTTTAGGCAAAATATCTAAAAATTGCTGTTTCTAGAACACGTGCAGTTTTTGTGCAGATTTTCAGCTTTGATTGCTTACTGTGTCCGTAATTTTAATCCGATTGTTGAAATTTCGGTCTTATCTTATAGTTGCGTTTGTTTAGTTTGTGTGAAGTGCAAATATGTGGTAGTTTGCATGAAAATACTAATTTTTATGACGCTTAGGAGGCATAGACATGTATTTGTCTAAAATACGTAAATTTCCTTGTCAGACCTCTGGCTTTAATCGTTCACTGTAGCCACAATTCCTATTCGATTATCAAAATTTTGGTCTCATTTTGTAGCTGTCAGTCTGTCGTTTACGTCAAATACAAATTTGTAGTACTTTTCATAGGAATACTAATTTTTATAAGGTTCCTTATATTTTTGGGGGCAGGTTATGGAAACTTTTTCCCTTTACGGCATTGCTGTGGCTTGATTTTTCAACCGATGTGTTATATTTTAGTCTTAATGGATAGATCAGCGTCTGAGTTTTCCAAAAAGTATAAATTTGTGGCACTTCGCAAAAGTTTAAGGGCGGGTTTAGTGGTTGGAAGGCAAAAAAATCCTAATTTTTCACGTGTCAACTCCCCAAAACTTTAAATTGCTTTTTCTCCCCTTAAACGTGCGAATTTCGCGTTTTTACGTTTTTATTTAAATGCTTAGCGCAAATTAGTGTTTTGATGGTCGGAACATGTTTTAGGCAAAATATCTAAAAATTGCTGTTTCTAGAACACGTGCAGTTTTTGTGCAGATTTTCAGCTTTGATTGCTTACTGTGTCCGTAATTTTAATCCGATTGTTGAAATTTCGGTCTTATCTTATAGTTGCGTTTGTTTAGTTTGTGTGAAGTGCAAATATGTGGTAGTTTGCATGAAAATACTAATTTTTATGACGCTTAGGAGGCATAGACATGTATTTGTCTAAAATACGTAAATTTCCTTGTCAGACCTCTGGCTTTAATCGTTCACTGTAGCCACAATTCCTATTCGATTATCAAAATTTTGGTCTCATTTTGTAGCTGTCAGTCTGTCGTTTACGTCAAATACAAATTTGTAGTACTTTTCATAGGAATACTAATTTTTATAAGGTTCCTTATATTTTTGGGGGCAGGTTATGGAAACTTTTTCCCTTTACGGCATTGCTGTGGCTTGATTTTTCAACCGATGTGTTATATTTTAGTCTTAATGGATAGATCAGCGTCTGAATTTTCCAAAAAGTATAAATTTGTGGCACTTCGCAAAAGTTTAAGGGCGGGTTTAGTGGTTGGAAGGCAAAAAAATCCTAATTTTTCACGTGTCAACTCCCCAAAACTTTAAATTGCTTTTTTCCCCCTTAAACGTGCGAATTTCGCGTTTTTACGTTTTTATTTAAATGCTTAGCCCAAATTAGTGTTTTGATGGTCGGAACATGTTTTAGGCAAAATATCTAAAAATTGCTGTTTCTAGAACACGTGCAGTTTTTGTGCAGATTTTCAGCTTTGATTGCTTACTGTGTCCGTAATTTTAATCCGATTGTTGAAATTTTGGTCTTATCTTATAGTTGCGTTTGTTTAGTTTGTGTGAAGTGCAAATATGTGGTAGTTTGCATGAAAATACTAATTTTTATGACGCTTAGGAGGTATAGACATGTATTTGTCTAAAATACGTAAATTTCCTTGTCAGACCTCTGGCTTTAATCGTTCACTGTAGCCACAATTCCTATTCGATTATCAAAATTTTGGTCTCATTTTGTAGCTGTCAGTCTGTCGTTTACGTCAAATACAAATTTGTAGTACTTTTCATAGGAATACTAATTTTTATAAGGTTCCTTATATTTTTGGGGGCAGGTTATGGAAACTTTTTCCCTTTACGGCATTGCTGTGGCTTGATTTTTCAACCGATGTGTTATATTTTAGTCTTAATGGATAGATCAGCGTCTGAATTTTCCAAAAAGTATAAATTTGTGGCACTTCGCAAAAGTTTAAGGGCGGGTTTAGTGGTTGGAAGGCAAAAAAATCCTAATTTTTCACGTGTCAACTCCCCAAAACTTTAAATTGCTTTTTCTCCCCTTAAACGTGCGAATTTCGCGTTTTTACGTTTTTATTTAAATGCTTAGCCCAAGTTAGTGTTTTGATGGTCGGAACATGTTTTAGGCAAAATATCTAAAAATTGCTGTTTCTAGAACACGTGCAGTTTTTGTGCAGATTTTCAGCTTTGATTGCTTACTGTGTCCGTAATTTTAATCCGATTGTTGAAATTTCGGTCTTATCTTATAGTTGCGTTTGTTTAGTTTGTGTGAAGTGCAAATATGTGGTAGTTTGCATGAAAATACTAATTTTTATGACGCTTAGGAGGCATAGACATGTATTTGTCTAAAATACGTAAATTTCCTTGTCAGACCTCTGGCTTTAATCGTTCACTGTAGCCACAATTCCTATTCGATTATCAAAATTTTGGTCTCATTTTGTAGCTGTCAGTCTGTCGTTTACGTCAAATACAAATTTGTAGTACTTTTCATAGGAATACTAATTATTATAAGGTTCCTTATATTTTTGGGGGCAGGTTATGGAAACTTTTTCCCTTACGGCATTGCTGTGGCTTGATTTTTCAACCGATGTGTTATATTTTAGTCTTAATGGATAGATCAGCGTCTGAATTTTCCAAAAAGTATAAATTTGTGGCACTTCGCAAAAGTTTAAGGGCGGGTTTAGTGGTTGGAAGGCAAAAAAATCCTAATTTTTCACGTGTCAACTCCCCAAAACTTTAAATTGCTTTTTCTCCCCTTAAACGTGCGAATTTCGCGTTTTTACGTTTTTATTTAAATGCTTAGCCCAAATTAGTGTTTTGATGGTCGGAACATGTTTTAGGCAAAATATCTAAAAATTGCTGTTTCTAGAACACGTGCAGTTTTTGTGCAGATTTTCAGCTTTGATTGCTTACTGTGTCCGTAATTTTAATCCGATTGTTGAAATTTCGGTCTTATCTTATAGTTGCGTTTGTTTAGTTTGTGTGAAGTGCAAATATGTGGTAGTTTGCATGAAAATACTAATTTTTATGACGCTTAGGAGGCATAGACATGTATTTGTCTAAAATACGTAAATTTCCTTGTCAGACCTCTGGCTTTAATCGTTCACTGTAGCCACAATTCCTATTCGATTATCAAAATTTTGGTCTCATTTTGTAGCTGTCAGTCTGTCGTTTACGTCAAATACAAATTTGTAGTACTTTTCATAGGAATAGTAATTTTTATAAGGTTCCTTATATTTTTGGGGGCAGGTTATGGAAACTTTTTCCCTTTACGGCATTGCTGTGGCTTGATTTTTCAACCGATGTGTTATATTTTAGTCTTAATGGATAGATCAGCGTCTGAGTTTTCCAAAAAGTATAAATTTGTGGCACTTCGCAAAAGTTTAAGGGCGGGTTTAGTGGTTGGAAGGCAAAAAAATCCTAATTTTTCACGTGTCAACTCCCCAAAACTTTAAATTGCTTTTTCTCCCCTTAAACGTGCGAATTTCGCGTTTTTACGTTTTTATTTAAATGCTTAGCCCAAATTAGTGTTTTGATGGTCGGAACATGTTTTAGGCAAAATATCTAAAAATTGCTGTTTCTAGAACACGTGCAGTTTTTGTGCAGATTTTCAGCTTTGATTGCTTACTGTGTCCGTAATTTTAATCCGATTGTTGAAATTTCGGTCTTATCTTATAGTTGCGTTTGTTTAGTTTGTGTGAAGTGCAAATATGTGGTAGTTTGCATGAAAATACTAATTTTTATGACGCTTAGGAGGCATAGACATGTATTTGTCTAAAATACGTAAATTTCCTTGTCAGACCTCTGGCTTTAATCGTTCACTGTAGCCACAATTCCTATTCGATTATCAAAATTTTGGTCTCATTTTGTAGCTGTCAGTCTGTCGTTTACGTCAAATACAAATTTGTAGTACTTTTCATAGGAATACTAATTTTTATAAGGTTCCTTATATTTTTGGGGGCAGGTTATGGAAACTTTTTCCCTTACGGCATTGCTGTGGCTTGATTTTTCAACCGATGTGTTATATTTTAGTCTTAATGGATAGATCAGCGTCTGAATTTTCCAAAAAGTATAAATTTGTGGCACTTCGCAAAAGTTTAAGGGCGGGTTTAGTGGTTGGAAGGCAAAAAAATCCTAATTTTTCACGTGTCAACTCCCCAAAACTTTAAATTGCTTTTTCTCCCCTTAAACGTGCGAATTTCGCGTTTTTACGTTTTTATTTAAATGCTTAGCCCAAATTAGTGTTTTGATGGTCGGAACATGTTTTAGGCAAAATATCTAAAAATTGCTGTTTCTAGAACACGTGCAGTTTTTGTGCAGATTTTCAGCTTTGATTGCTTACTGTGTCCGTAATTTTAATCCGATTGTTGAAATTTCGGTCTTATCTTATAGTTGCGTTTGTTTAGTTTGTGTGAAGTGCAAATATGTGGTAGTTTGCATGAAAATACTAATTTTTATGACGCTTAGGAGGCATAGACATGTATTTGTCTAAAATACGTAAATTTCCTTGTCAGACCTCTGGCTTTAATCGTTCACTGTAGCCACAATTCCTATTCGATTATCAAAATTTTGGTCTCATTTTGTAGCTGTCAGTCTGTCGTTTACGTCAAATACAAATTTGTAGTACTTTTCATAGGAATAGTAATTTTTATAAGGTTCCTTATATTTTTGGGGGCAGGTTATGGAAACTTTTTCCCTTTACGGCATTGCTGTGGCTTGATTTTTCAACCGATGTGTTATATTTTAGTCTTAATGGATAGATCAGCGTCTGAGTTTTCCAAAAAGTATAAATTTGTGGCACTTCGCAAAAGTTTAAGGGCGGGTTTAGTGGTTGGAAGGCAAAAAAATCCTAATTTTTCACGTGTCAACTCCTCAAAACTTTAAATTGCTTTTTCTCCCCTTAACCGTGCGAATTTCGCGTTTTTACGTTTTTATTTAAATGCTTAGCCCAAATTAGTGTTTTGATGGTCGGAACATGTTTTAGGCAAAATATCTAAAAATTGCTGTTTCTAGAACACGTGCAGTTTTTGTGCAGATTTTCAGCTTTGATTGCTTACTGTGTCCGTAATTTTAATCCGATTGTTGAAATTTTGGTCTTATCTTATAGTTGCGTTTGTTTAGTTTGTGTGAAGTGCAAATATGTGGTAGTTTGCATGAAAATACTAATTTTTATGACGCTTAGGAGGCATAGACATGTATTTGTCTAAAATACGTAAATTTACTTGTCAGACCTCTGGCTTTAATCGTTCACTGTAGCCACAATTCCTATTCGATTATCAAAATTTTGGTCTCATTTTGTAGCTGTCAGTCTGTCGTTTACGTCAAATACAAATTTGTAGTACTTTTCATAGGAATACTAATTTTCATAAGGTTCCTTATATTTTTGGGGGCAGGTTATGGAAACTTTTTCCCTTTACGGCATTGCTGTGGCTTGATTTTTCAACCGATGTGTTATATTTTAGTCTTAATGGATAAATCAGCGTCTGAGTTTTCCAAAAAGTATAAATTTGTGGCACTTCGCAAAAGTTTAAGGGCGGGTTTAGTGGTTGGAAGGCAAAAAAATCCTAATTTTTCACGTGTCAACTCCTCAAAACTTTAAATTGCTTTTTCTCCCCTTAACCGTGCGAATTTCGCGTTTTTACGTTTTTATTTAAATGCTTAGCCCAAATTAGTGTTTTGATGGTCGGAACATGTTTTAGGCAAAATATCTAAAAATTGCTGTTTCTAGAACACGTGCAGTTTTTGTGCAGATTTTCAGCTTTGATTGCTTACTGTGTCCGTAATTTTAATCCGATTGTTGAAATTTCGGTCTTATCTTATAGTTGCGTTTGTTTAGTTTGTGTGAAGTGCAAATATGTGGTAGTTTGCATGAAAATACTAATTTTTATGACGCTTAGGAGGCATAGACATGTATTTGTCTAAAATACGTAAATTTACTTGTCAGACCTCTGGCTTTAATCGTTCACTGTAGCCACAATTCCTATTCGATTATCAAAATTTTGGTCTCATTTTGTAGCTGTCAGTCTGTCGTTTACGTCAAATACAAATTTGTAGTACTTTTCATAGGAATACTAGTTTTTATAAGGTTCCTTATATTTTTGGGGGCAGGTTATGGAAACTTTTTCCCTTTACGGCATTGCTGTGGCTTGATTTTTCAACCGATGTGTTATATTTTAGTCTTAATGGATAGATCAGCGTCTGAATTTTCCAAAAAGTATAAATTTGTGGCACTTCGCAAAAGTTTAAGGGCGGGTTTAGTGGTTGGAAGGCAAAAAAATCCTTATTTTTCACGTGTCAACTCCCCAAAACTTTAAATTGCTTTTTCTCCCCTTAAACGTGCGAATTTCGCGTTTTTACGTTTTTATTTAAATGCTTAGCCCAAATTAGTGTTTTGATGGTCGGAACATGTTTTAGGCAAAATATCTAAAAATTGCTGTTTCTAGAACACGTGCAGTTTTTGTGCAGATTTTCAGCTTTGATTGCTTACTGTGTTCATAATTTTAATCCGATTGTTGAAATTTCGGTCTTATCTTATAGTTGCGTTTGTTTAGTTTGTGTGAAGTGCAAATATGTGGTAGTTTGCATGAAAATACTAATTTTTATGACGCTTAGGAGGCATAGACATGTATTTGTCTAAAATACGTAAATTTCCTTGTCAGACCTCTGGCTTTAATCGTTCACTGTAGCCACAATTCCTATTCGATTATCAAAATTTTGGTCTCATTTTGTAGCTGTCAGTCTGTCGTTTACGTCAAATACAAATTTGTAGTACTTTTCATAGGAATACTAATTTTTATAAGGTTCCTTATATTTTTGGGGGCAGGTTATGGAAACTTTTTCCCTTTACGGCATTGCTGTGGCTTGATTTTTCAACCGATGTGTTATATTTTAGTCTTAATGGATAGATCAGCGTCTGAATTTTCCAAAAAGTATAAATTTGTGGCACTTCGCAAAAGTTTAAGGGTGGGTTTAGTGGTTGGAAGGCAAAAAAATCCTAATTTTTCACGTGTCAACTCCCCAAAACTTTAAATTGCTTTTTCTCCCCTTAAACGTGCGAATTTCGCGTTTTTACGTTTTTATTTAAATGCTTAGCCCAAATTAGTGTTTTGATGGTCGGAACATGTTTTAGGCAAAATATCTAAAAATTGCTGTTTCTAGAACACGTGCAGTTTTTGTGCAGATTTTCAGCTTTGATTGCTTACTGTGTCCGTAATTTTAATCCGATTGTTGAAATTTCGGTCTTATCTTATAGTTGCGTTTGTTTAGTTTGTGTGAAGTGCAAATATGTGGTAGTTTGCATGAAAATACTAATTTTTATGACGCTTAGGAGGCATAGACATGTATTTGTCTAAAATACGTAAATTTCCTTGTCAGACCTCTGGCTTTAATCGTTCACTGTAGCCACAATTCCTATTCGATTATCAAAATTTTGGTCTCATTTTGTAGCTGTCAGTCTGTCGTTTACGTCAAATACAAATTTGTAGTACTTTTCATAGGAGTACTAATTTTTATAAGGTTCCTTATATTTTTGGGGGCAGGTTATGGAAACTTTTTCCCTTTACGGCATTGCTGTGGCTTGATTTTTCAACCGATGTGTTATATTTTAGTCTTAATGGATAGATCAGCGTCTGAATTTTCCAAAAAGTATAAATTTGTGGCACTTCGCAAAAGTTTAAGGGCGGGTTTAGTGGTTGGAAGGCAAAAAAATCCTAATTTTTCACGTGTCAACTCCCCAAAACTTTAAATTGCTTTTTCTCCCCTTAAACGTGCGAATTTCGCGTTTTTACGTTTTTATTTAAATGCTTAGCCCAAATTAGTGTTTTGATGGTCGGAACATGTTTTAGGCAAAATATCTAAAAATTGCTGTTTCTAGAACACGTGCAGTTTTTGTGCAGATTTTCAGCTTTGATTGCTTACTGTGTCCGTAATTTTAATCCGATTGTTGAAATTTCGGTCTTATCTTATAGTTGCGTTTGTTTAGTTTGTGTGAAGTGCAAATATGTGGTAGTTTGCATGAAAATACTAATTTTTATGACGCTTAGGAGGCATAGACATGTATTTGTCTAAAATACGTAAATTTCCTTGTCAGACCTCTGGCTTTAATCGTTCACTGTAGCCACAATTCCTATTCGAGTATCAAAATTTTGGTCTCATTTTGTAGCTGTCAGTCTGTCGTTTACGTCAAATACAAATTTGTAGTACTTTTCATAGGAATACTAATTTTTATAAGGTTCCTTATATTTTTGGGGGCAGGTTATGGAAACTTTTTCCCTTTACGGCATTGCTGTGGCTTGATTTTTCAACCGATGTGTTATATTTTAGTCTTAATGGATAGATCAGCGTCTGAATTTTCCAAAAAGTATAAATTTGTGGCACTTCGCAAAAGTTTAAGGGCGGGTTTAGTGGTTGGAAGGCAAAAAAATCCTAATTTTTCACGTGTCAACTCCCCAAAACTTTAAATTGCTTTTTCTCCCCTTAAACGTGCGAATTTCGCGTTTTTACGTTTTTATTTAAATGCTTAGCCCAAATTAGTGTTTTGATGGTCGGAACATGTTTTAGGCAAAATATCTAAAAATTGCTGTTTCTAGAACACGTGCAGTTTTTGTGCAGATTTTCAGCTTTGATTGCTTACTGTGTCCGTAATTTTAATCCGATTGTTGAAATTTCGGTCTTATCTTATAGTTGCGTTTGTTTAGTTTGTGTGAAGTGCAAATATGTGGTAGTTTGCATGAAAATACTAATTTTTATGACGCTTAGGAGGCATAGACATGTATTTGTCTAAAATACGTAAATTTCCTTGTCAGACCTCTGGCTTTAATCGTTCACTGTAGCCACAATTCCTATTCGATTATCAAAATTTTGGTCTCATTTTGTAGCTGTCAGACTGTCGTTTACGTCAAATACAAATTTGTAGTACTTTTCATAGGAATACTAATTTTTATAAGGTTCCTTATATTTTTGGGGGCAGGTTATGGAAACTTTTTCCCTTTACGGCATTGCTGTGGCTTGATTTTTCAACCGATGTGTTATATTTTAGTCTTAATGGATAGATCAGCGTCTGAATTTTCCAAAAAGTATAAATTTGTGGCACTTCGCAAAAGTTTAAGGGCGGGTTTAGTGGTTGGAAGGCAAAAAAATCCTAATTTTTCACGTGTCAACTCCCCAAAACTTTAAATTGCTTTTTCTCCCCTTAAACGTGCGAATTTCGCGTTTTTACGTTTTTATTTAAATGCTTAGCCCAAATTAGTGTTTTGATGGTCGGAACATGTTTTAGGCAAAATATTGTTACATGTACAAATAATTACATGTACAAATAATTCTGCGAGCTACTGTCGCAATTGTTTTCACAACAATGAAGAACACGAATTCACTCGAAACTACGAGAACCCAACAAGCATGATCAACATCTGCAAGTGACGTCACTCCATTGATGAATGTGCTCGAATCTACCAGGTAGAACGTTCGCCAATGTGCGAGAAATGGGTGAATACGTAGAGACCCTATATAAAGGCGAGCTGAATGAATGGGGGGAATCATTGATTCGACCGCGATAAGAACTGCGTTTGTGTGTGGGAAGCGAAATTATTCGAGTAGTAGAAAAGTGATTTTTGTAATAATGAAGTGATTTAGAAGACAATTGCGATAATAAATTTATGGACAAGTGTTAGAAAATTTTAATAGTGACAATTAAAATTAGTGAAAAGTGTTAACTGATTATTGTGCTTTTTATTTAATTAAATAAACACTTTTAACTTAAATTAAAAGACATTGCGTTTTCACTTTCCCGGAACATTAAAATTATTGGCCGCGAACCAAATAACACGCGACAGTGGTGTCGAGAAGTGAGATTAAAATTTTGGAAGTGAAAACGTTTAAACAATTGTAAAGTGCACAATTGTGAAAATTAACGTGGAAAAATAGCCGAAACAATAAAAATGCCAGGAAATTTACACCTAAAAATTAATCAATTGAGCATATCGGAGCTCAAAGAGGAGTTGGAACAAAGAAATCTGGCTACACAAGGTACAAAGGCCATACTGATTGCACGCTTGCGTGATGCGATCGAGTCGGAAGGCGGGAATCTGGATTCGGGTGAGCTCGCAGCTGCAGAAAGAGGCGCAGAAGGTGGTGAAGCCGGAACACCAAAACCAAAGGAACCAGAAAATGCGCTGATGCAAATGTTGATGCTGATGCAGCAAGAGCAGCGACAACAGTCATCCAATTTAACTGTCAAGCTAAATGAACAATCAGCGAAGCTTAGTGAACAATCAGCGCAGCTAAATGAACAGACATCCAGTTTAGCTGCGAAGCTAAATGAACAATCAGCGAAGCTAGACCAACAAGCGCTCGAAATCAAAGCGGACATCACACAGAAGCTGGAAAAACAGTCAACCGAAATAAAAGCGGAGCTCAGTAGTCTCAACAACCAAATTAAATGCGTCGAGGAGAAGGTATACCAGGTCGAGGAGAGAATCAACCTTGAGATCAGCCAGGTCAACCATGAGATGGAAAAAGTGAAAAAGGACTTGGAAGCAGCGAAGGCAGGAGTAATCGCCTCACCAGCCCCAATTATAACCGCAGCGCAAAGCTCATCTAGAAATGTGCAAGCACCAATATTCGATGGGCAAACGGTCTGGACTATTTACAAAACCCAGTTCGAGGCAGCCGCTCGCATAAATCACTGGAATGAGCAGGAACGAGCAACTGCATTGATTCTTGCTCTAAGAGGCCCAGCTGCCGAGCTGTTGCAGACGATCCCCGTTGAATCGCACTCAAACTCGAATGCTATAATGAATGCGCTCGACATGCGTTATGGAGATGATCATCTAAAGCAGATTTATCGGTCACAGCTAAGGCATCGGGCGCAGAAGTCTGGTGAAACCCTACAGCAGCTAGCCCAAGACATTGAGCGACTAGCACTTTTGGCTTATCCAGCCTACGACCCAGAACATCGAGATGATGCAGCGACAGAAGCATTCATCAGCGCACTAAAGGACCCGGAATTGCAACAAGCCGTGCGTTTAGCTCAAAAGCAAACGGTTAAGGACGCACTGGCTTATAGTCTGAACTTTGAGGCAGCAAAAAATGTGACTCGTACCACTGCCCGGGTTCGTGAGGTAGTGACAGACGAGTGCAGGTGTGAGCGCGTGCAAATTGAGCGAGATCCGCATGTAAATGGTGCGCCTAGATGCTGGAATTGCGGAGAGAAGGGGCACCTGCAAAGAGACTGCAAGAAGCGAAGAAAACCGAGCTATTGTCCAGGGTGTGCAGCTAGGAGGAGATCCAGACCGAGTCAGGAGCCCAGAATGGAAGCCCTTCAAACAGAGGGGTCGGGAAACATGTAAGAGCCAACTTCGTGGGGCAGAGGTTGGCTAGGAGGATCGACGTCCCCAGCACCACCATCACCGTGTCGAGACTACATCGTGGAGAAGCGGACTTATGCCTTCCGGGTCAAATTGATGGAGAACACTGCACCATAACAATCGACACTGGTGCAACCCGATCGATTATCCGACCAGACCTAGTTAGACAGCAACAACTTCACAAGGGCAGAATTTTCTCACTACGGACAGCTACGGGAGAAACTGCACCTGTTCATGGAGAGGTCAACCTCCAGATACAGTTGGGAGACCTTGTGTTCCGACATAACTTTCTGGTCGCGAACATTATGGATGACTGCATTCTCGGAATGGATTTTCTGCGACCACATGGAATCACGTTGGACTTGGGAAAACGTGTCTTGAAATGGCAGAATGTCGAAGTACTGATGGAGGATCCCAGCGTCCAAATCCCCAAGATGAATGTAGTGGTATGTACTGACACTGATGTACCGAATTCTTCCGAAAGCATTGTATGGGCCAAGCTTGATGGTGATTCTGGAGACCGCCGATCTTATCTGATAGAGCCAACGAAGACATCCGCATTGCGCAGTTTGATTGTAGGACGAAGCCTTGTAAGATCTTTAAGGAACGGATATGTGCCGGTTAGAGTCCTTAACACCGCAGACTCAACCACGAGCATCAAAGCGGGAGAAGTCATCGGCAGCTGCCAGCCTGTTTCCACCATCACCTCTTTGGAAGCTACTCACAACCATCATTGGAAAAGGAGGCAAGACACAGAAAAAGCCCGGGAATCCACGTCTGCAATATTGAAGCAAGTCAAATTGCCGGTGCAGCTATTCAAACGAGCCTCTGATCTGGTCACCAAGTACAGTGACATCTTCTCAACAAGCCCGGATGACCAAGGCCGAACAAGTTTGGTAACTCACGTCATAGACACACAGGGAGCCAAGCCGATTCGACAAGCACCGAGACGTCTCCCTATAGCCAAACAAGGAGAAGTGAGCGCGCTGATCTCGGACATGGAAAAACAAGGCATTATTGAACCTTCTTTCAGTCCATGGGCCGCGCCTGTAGTTCTAGTAAAGAAAAAGGATGGTAGCACTCGTTTTTGTGTCGACTATAGGCAGCTTAACGACGTCACTAAGAAAGATAGTTACCCGCTCCCACGCATCGATGACATCATGGACACTTTAGCCGACGCAAAATGGTTTTCTACACTCGATCTCAAGAGTGGCTACTGGCAGGTAGAAATTGACAAGAAGGACCGAGAGAAGACCGCATTTTCAGTTGGGACCGGATTGTGGCAATTCGTGGTGATGCCGTTTGGGCTTTGCAATGCTCCAGCCACTTTCGAACGCTTGATGGAATACGTGCTACGTGGTCTAACCTGGAAAACCTGCTTGGTGTACCTAGATGACATCATCGTCATCGGGAGAACGTTCGAAGAGCATGTGCGGAACTTAGAAGATGTTTTCTCCCGACTGCGACTGGCAAATTTGAAACTTAGTCCCGACAAGTGTACCCTTTTCGCAGCTGAAGTAAAATACCTGGGACATGTCGTATCAGCAGAAGGGGTCAAAACAGACCCTGAGAAAATTGAAGCCGTGAAAAGCTGGCCAACACCAAACAACAAGCGCCAACTACGAAGTTTCCTGGGCCTGGCAACCTACTATCGAAGATTCGTCAAAGACTTTGCCAAAATAGCTAAGTGTCTTCATCAGCTAACCGAGAAAAATCGTCCGTATGTCTGGAATGAACAATGCCAGACAGCCTTTGAGACCCTGAAGGAAAAGCTATGTGAATCACCCATGCTGGCGTATCCGAAACCCGGAAAAATGTTTGTAGTTGACACTGATGCAAGCAACGGCGGTATTGGAGCTGTACTCTCCCAGCAGATCAATGGCGAAGAAAGAGTCCTCTCGTATTACAGTCGAGTTCTTTCAAAAAGTGAGAGGAACTACTGTGTGACCAGGAAGGAGCTATTGGCTATAATAGAGGCCACCAAGCAGTTCCACAAGTACCTATATGGCCAGAAATTTGTTCTTCGAACGGACCATGCATCGCTGAGATGGCTACTTAACTTCAAAAACCCCGAGGGACAAGTTGCGAGATGGATCGAAAGATTGCAGTCGTACGACTACGAAATTGTTCATCGAAAGGGCGGAGTTCATGGAAATGCTGACGCCCTATCTCGTCGCCCATGTCCAGCTAACTGCAAGCATTGCCGACGGATTGAGGAAAAGGAGCCGCCCGTTGATCTGCGACTGATAACGGCTGAATTCGATGAAGGTTGGTCATCGGAGGAGATTCGAAATGCCCAGCTAGCCGATGAAGACATCGGACCATTGCTCGTATGGAAGGAGACGACTGGGCGACCTGAGTGGAAGGAAGTTTCAACGCATGGCGCAACCCTGAAAAGCTATTGGGCACAATGGAACTCCCTTCAGGTGGAGGGTGGTGTACTCAAGCGGAAATGGGAAACGGCGGATGGCAGCTCCTATAGGATGCAAACTATACTACCCAGAAGCCGAATCCACGATGTGGTCAAGGAAATGCATGAAGGATCCTCGGGAGGCCACCTTGGTGTTAACAAGACCTTAGCGAAATTGCGGGAACGGTTCTACTGGCTCCACGCTCGAGAAGACGTAGAGGACTGGTGTCGCAGATGCACAATTTGCGCTTCCGTCAAAGGCCCAAAGCGACGACTGAGAGGACAAATGCAAACCTATAACGTAGGGGTACCGTTTGAAAGGATTGCTGTTGACATCGCTGGACCCTTTCCTGAATCTGAATGGGGAAATCGATACACGCTGGTTGTAGCCGATTATTTCAGCAAGTGGCCTGAGGTCTACCCCATTCCCAACCAGGAAGCAACTACTGTAGCTGAACAGCTAGTGTTAAATTGGGTCAGTGGGTATGGTGTACCTTGCGAATTACATTCGGATCAAGGCCGAAACTTTGAGTCACTAGTTTTTGGCGAAATGTGCGAGCTGCTCGGAATACGGAAAACGAGGACAACACCGCTGCATCCCCAATCCGATGGAATGGTCGAACGTTTCAACGGCACGCTCAATAAACACCTTGCCAAGATGGTTGACGAGAACCAAAGGGACTGGGACCGACATATCCCATTATTTTTGATGGCGTACAGAGCTGCCGAACATGCATCGACGGGCCAAGCCCCAGCCAAAGTCATTTTTGGAAAGACTATTCGTCTGCCAGCCGATATAAAGTTCGGAACAACCCCTGAGAAACCCCAAACGGTCTCGGAGTACGCAAGTGATCTAAGACAACGGTTGAACCAGATACATCGGACAGTGCGAAAACACCTCGAATCGGCTGCTGACCGCATGAAGACCAGGTATGATCTAAAGGCTAATTCTACTGGCTTCCAGCAAGATGACTTGGTGTGGCTTTATAACCCGCAACGGCGAAAGGGTAGGTCTCCAAAGTTGCAACATAATTGGGAGGGACCATACCGAGTTACAAAGCGAATCAACGACGTCGTATACCGAATACAGGAACATCGTAAGCCGAGAGCTAAAATGAAAATCGTGCATCTGGACCGTCTTGCCCCATATTACACCCAGGGAGAATTGACTACAAATAGCGACACATCTTTTCGGGGCGAAAAGAACTGAGGTGGGGGCAGTGTTACATGTACAAATAATTACATGTACAAATAATTCTGCGAGCTACTGTCGCAATTGTTTTCACAACAATGAAGAACACGAATTCACTCGAAACTACGAGAACCCAACAAGCATGATCAACATCTGCAAGTGACGTCACTCCATTGATGAATGTGCTCGAATCTACCAGGTAGAACGTTCGCCAATGTGCGAGAAATGGGTGAATAGGTAGAGACCCTATATAAAGGCGAGCTGAATGAATGGGGGGAATCATTGATTCGACCGCGATAAGAACTGCGTTTGTGTGTGGGAAGCGAAATTATTCGAGTAGTAGAAAAGTGATTTTTGTAATAATGAAGTGATTTAGAAGACAATTGCGATAATAAATTTATGGACAAGTGTTAGAAAATTTTAATAGTGACAATTAAAATTAGTGAAAAGTGTTAACTGATTATTGTGCTTTTTATTTAATTAAATAAACACTTTTAACTTAAATTAAAAGACATTGCGTTTTCACTTTCCCGGAACATTAAAATTATTGGCCGCGAACCAAATAACACGCGACAATATCTAAAAATTGCTGTTTCTAGAACACGTGCAGTTTTTGTGCAGATTTTCAGCTTTGATTGCTTACTGTGTCCGTAATTTTAATCCGATTGTTGAAATTTCGGTCTTATCTTATAGTTGCGTTTGTTTAGTTTGTGTGAAGTGCAAATATGTGGTAGTTTGCATGAAAATACTAATTTTTATGACGCTTAGGAGGCATAGACATGTATTTGTCTAAAATACATAAATTTCCTTGTCAGACCTCTGGCTTTAATCGTTCACTGTAGCCACAATTCCTATTCGACTATCAAAATTTTGGTCTCATTTTGTAGCTGTCAGTCTGTCGTTTACGTCAAATACAAATTTGTAGTACTTTTCATAGGAATACTAATTTTTATAAGGTTCCTTATATTTTTGGGGGCAGGTTATGGAAACTTTTTCCCTTTACGGCATTGCTGTGGCTTGATTTTTCAACCGATGTGTTATATTTTAGTCTTAATGGATAGATCAGCGTCTGAATTTTCCAAAAAGTATAAATTTGTGGCACTTCGCAAAAGTTTAAGGGCGGGTTTAGTGGTTGGAAGGCAAAAAAATCCTAATTTTTCACGTGTCAACTCCCCAAAACTTTAAATTGCTTTTTCTCCCCTTAAACGTGCGAATTTCGCGTTTTTACGTTTTTATTTAAATGCTTAGCCCAAATTAGTGTTTTGATGGTCGGAACATGTTTTAGGCAAAATATCTAAAAATTGCTGTTTCTAGAACACGTGCAGTTTTTGTGCAGATTTTCAGCTTTGATTGCTTACTGTGTCCGTAATTTTAATCCGATTGTTGAAATTTCGGTCTTATCTTATAGTTGCGTTTGTTTAGTTTGTGTGAAGTGCAAATATGTGGTAGTTTGCATGAAAATACTAATTTTTATGACGCTTAGGAGGCATAGACATGTATTTGTCTAAAATACGTAAATTTCCTTGTCAGACCTCTGGCTTTAATCGTTCACTGTAGCCACAATTCCTATTCGAGTATCAAAATTTTGGTCTCATTTTGTAGCTGTCAGTCTGTCGTTTACGTCAAATACAAATTTGTAGTACTTTTCATAGGAATACTAATTTTTATAAGGTTCCTTATATTTTTGGGGGCAGGTTATGGAAACTTTTTCCCTTTACGGCATTGCTGTGGCTTGATTTTTCAACCGATGTGTTATATTTTAGTCTTAATGGATAGATCAGCGTCTGAATTTTCCAAAAAGTATAAATTTGTGGCACTTCGCAAAAGTTTAAGGGCGGGTTTAGTGGTTGGAAGGCAAAAAAATCCTAATTTTTCACGTGTCAACTCCCCAAAACTTTAAATTGCTTTTTCTCCCCTTAAACGTGCGAATTTCGCGTTTTTACGTTTTAATTTAAATGCTTAGCCCAAATTAGTGTTTTGATGGTCGGAACATGTTTTAGGCAAAATATCTAAAAATTGCTGTTTCTAGAACACGTGCAGTTTTTGTGCAGATTTTCAGCTTTGATTGCTTACTGTGTCCGTAATTTTAATCCGATTGTTGAAATTTCGGTCTTATCTTATAGTTGCGTTTGTTTAGTTTGTGTGAAGTGCAAATATGTGGTAGTTTGCATGAAAATACTAATTTTTATGACGCTTAGGAGGCATAGACATGTATTTGTCTAAAATACGTAAATTTCCTTGTCAGACCTCTGGCTTTAATCGTTCACTGTAGCCACAATTCCTATTCGATTATCAAAATTTTGGTCTCATTTTGTAGCTGTCAGTCTGTCGTTTACGTCAAATACAAATTTGTAGTACTTTTCATAGGAATACTAATTTTTATAAGGTTCTTTATATTTTTGGGGGCAGGTTATGGAAACTTTTTCCCTTACGGCATTGCTGTGGCTTGATTTTTCAACCGATGTGTTATATTTTAGTCTTAATGGATAGATCAGCGTCTGAATTTTCCAAAAAGTATAAATTTGTGGCACTTCGCAAAAGTTTAAGGGTGGGTTTAGTGGTTGGAAGGCAAAAAAACCCTAATTTTTCTTGTCAACTCCCCAAAACTTTAAATTGCTTTTTCTCCCCTTAAACGTGCGAATTTCGCGTTTTTACGTTTTTATTTAAATGCTTAGCCCAAATTAGTGTTTTGATGGTCGGAACATTTTTTAGGCAAAATATCTAAAAATTGCTGTTTCTGGAACACGTGCAGTTTTTGTGCAGATTTTCAGCTTTGATTGCTTACTGTGTCCGTAATTTTAATCCGATTGTTGAAATTTCGGTCTTATCTTATAGTTGCGTTTGTTTAGTTTGTGTGAAGTGCAAATATGTGGTAGTTTGCATGAAAATACTAATTTTTATGACGCTTAGGAGGCATAGACATGTATTTGTCTAAAATACGTAAATTTCCTTGTCAGACCTCTGGCTTTAATCGTTCACTGTAGCCACAATTCCTATTCGATTATCAAAATTTTGGTCTCATTTTGTAGCTGTCAGTCTGTCGTTTACGTCAAATACAAATTTGTAGTACTTTTCATAGGAATACTAATTTTTATAAGGTTCCTTATATTTTTGGGGGCAGGTTATGGAAACTTTTTCCCTTACGGCATTGCTGTGGCTTGATTTTTCAACCGATGTGTTATATTTTAGTCTTAATGGATAGATCAGCGTCTGAATTTTCCAAAAAGTATAAATTTGTGGCACTTCGCAAAAGTTTAAGGGCGGGCTTAGTGGTTGGAAGGCAAAAAAATCCTAATTTTTCACGTGTCAACTCCCCAAAACTTTAAATTGCTTTTTCTCCCCTTAAACGTGCGAATTTCGCGTTTTTACGTTTTTATTTAAATGCTTAGCCCAAATTAGTGTTTTGATGGTCGGAACATGTTTTAGGCAAAATATCTAAAAATTGCTGTTTCTAGAACACGTGCAGTTTTTGTGCAGATTTTCAGCTTTGATTGCTTACTGTGTCCGTAATTTTAATCCGATTGTTGAAATTTCGGTCTTATCTTATAGTTGCGTTTGTTTAGTTTGTGTGAAGTGCAAATATGTGGTAGTTTGCATGAAAATACTAATTTTTATGACGCTTAGGAGGCATAGACATGTATTTGTCTAAAATACGTAAATTTCCTTGTCAGACCTCTGGCTTTAATCGTTCACTGTAGCCACAATTCCTATTCGATTATCAAAATTTTGGTCTCATTTTTTAGCTGTCAGTCTGTCGTTTACGTCAAATACAAATTTGTAGTACTTTTCATAGGAATACTAATTTTTATAAGGTTCCTTATATTTTTGGGGGCAGGTTATGGAAACTTTTTCCCTTTACGGCATTGCTGTGGCTTGATTTTTCAACCGATGTGTTATATTTTAGTCTTAATGGATAGATCAGCGTCTGAATTTTCCAAAAAGTATAAATTTGTGGCACTTCGCAAAAGTTTAAGGGCGGGTTTAGTGGTTGGAAGGCAAAAAAATCCTAATTTTTCACGTGTCAACTCCCCAAAACTTTAAATTGCTTTTTCTCCCCTTAAACGTGCGAATTTCGCGTTTTTACGTTTTTATTTAAATGCTTAGCCCAAATTAGTGTTTTGATGGTCGGAACATGTTTTAGGCAAAATATCTAAAAATTGCTGTTTCTAGAACACGTGCAGTTTTTGTGCAGATTTTCAGCTTTGATTGCTTACTGTGTCCGTAATTTTAATCCGATTGTTGAAATTTCGGTCTTATCTTATAGTTGCGTTTGTTTAGTTTGTGTGAAGTGCAAATATGTGGTAGTTTGCATGAAAATACTAATTTTTATGACGCTTAGGAGGCATAGACATGTATTTGTCTAAAATACGTAAATTTCCTTGTCAGACCTCTGGCTTTAATCGTTCACTGTAGCCACAATTCCTATTCGATTATCAAAATTTTGGTCTCATTTTGTAGCTGTCAGTCTGTCGTTTACGTCAAATACAAATTTGTAGTACTTTTCATAGGAATACTAATTTTTATAAGGTTCCTTATATTTTTGGGGGCAGGTTATGGAAACTTTTTCCCTTACGGCATTGCTGTGGCTTGAGTTTTCAACCGATGTGTTATATTTTAGTCTTAATGGATAGATCAGCGTCTGAATTTTCCAAAAAGTATAAATTTGTGGCACTTCGCAAAAGTTTAAGGGCGGGTTTAGTGGTTGGAAGGCAAAAAAATCCTAATTTTTCACGTGTCAACTCCCCAAAACTTTAAATTGCTTTTTCTCCCCTTAAACGTGCGAATTTCGCGTTTTTACGTTTTTATTTAAATGCTTAGCCCAAATTAGTGTTTTGATGGTCGGAACATGTTTTAGGCAAAATATCTAAAAATTGCTGTTTCTAGAACACGTGCAGTTTTTGTGCAGATTTTCAGCTTTGATTGCTTACTGTGTCCGTAATTTTAATCCGATTGTTGAAATTTCGGTCTTATCTTATAGTTGCGTTTGTTTAGTTTGTGTGAAGTGCAAATATGTGGTAGTTTGCATGAAAATACTAATTTTTATGACGCTTAGGAGGCATAGACATGTATTTGTCTAAAATACGTAAATTTCCTTGTCAGACCTCTGGCTTTAATCGTTCACTGTAGCCACAATTCCTATTCGATTATCAAAATTTTGGTCTCATTTTGTAGCTGTCAGTCTGTCGTTTACGTCAAATACAAATTTGTAGTACTTTTCATAGGAATACTAATTTTTATAAGGTTCCTTATATTTTTGGGGGCAGGTTATGGAAACTTTTTCCCTTACGGCATTGCTGTGGCTTGATTTTCCAAAAAGTATAAATTTGTGGCACTTCGCAAAAGTTTAAGGGCGGGTTTAGTGGTTGGAAGGCAAAAAAATCCTAATTTTTCACGTGTCAACTCCCCAAAACTTTAAATTGCTTTTTCTCCCCTTAAACGTGCGAATTTCGCGTTTTTACGTTTTTATTTAAATGCTTAGCCCAAATTAGTGTTTTGATGGTCGGAACATGTTTTAGGCAAAATATCTAAAAATTGCTGTTTCTAGAACACGTGCAGTTTTTGTGCAGATTTTCAGCTTTGATTGCTTACTGTGTCCGTAATTTTAATCCGATTGTTGAAATTTCGGTCTTATCTTATAGTTGCGTTTGTTTAGTTTGTGTGAAGTGCAAATATGTGGTAGTTTGCATGAAAATACTAATTTTTATGACGCTTAGGAGGCATAGACATGTATTTGTCTAAAATACGTAAATTTCCTTGTCAGACCTCTGGCTTTAATCGTTCACTGTAGCCACAATTCCTATTCGATTATCAAAATTTTGGTCTCATTTTGTAGCTGTCAGTCTGTCGTTTACGTCAAATACAAATTTGTAGTACTTTTCATAGGAATACTAATTTTTATAAGGTTCCTTATATTTTTGGGGGCAGGTTATGGAAACTTTTTCCCTTTACGGCATTGCTGTGGCTTGATTTTTCAACCGATGTGTTATATTTTAGTCTTAATGGATAGATCAGCGTCTGAATTTTCCAAAAAGTATAAATTTGTGGCACTTCGCAAAAGTTTAAGGGCGGGTTTAGTGGTTGGAAGGCAAAAAAATCCTAATTTTTCACGTGTCAACTCCCCAAAACTTTAAATTGCTTTTTCTCCCCTTAAACGTGCGAATTTCGCGTTTTTACGTTTTTATTTAAATGCTTAGCCCAAATTAGTGTTTTGATGGTCGGAACATTTTTTAGGCAAAATATCTAAAAATTGCTGTTTCTAGAACACGTGCAGTTTTTGTGCAGATTTTCAGCTTTGATTGCTTACTGTGTCCGTAATTTTAATCCGATTGTTGAAATTTCGGTCTTATCTTATAGTTGCGTTTGTTAAGTTTGTGTGAAGTGCAAATATGTGGTAGTTTGCATGAAAATACTAATTTTTATGACGCTTAGCAGGCATAGACATGTATTTGTCTAAAATACGTAAATTTCCTTGTCAGACCTCTGGCTTTAATCGTTCACTGTAGCCACAATTCCTATTCGATTATCAAAATTTTGGTCTCATTTTGTAGCTGTCAGTCTGTCGTTTACGTCAAATACAAATTTGTAGTACTTTTCATAGGAATACTAATTTTTATAAGGTTCCTTATATTTTTGGGGGCAGGTTATGGAAACTTTTTCCCTTTACGGCATTGCTGTGGCTTGATTTTTCAACCGATGTGTTATATTTTAGTCTTAATGGATAGATCAGCGTCTGAATTTTCCAAAAAGTATAAATTTGTGGCACTTCGCAAAAGTTTAAGGGCGGGTTTAGTGGTTGGAAGGCAAAAAAATCCTAATTTTTCACGTGTCAACTCCCCAAAACTTTAAATTGCTTTTTCTCCCCTTAAACGTGCGAATTTCGCGTTTTTACGTTTTTATTTAAATGCTTAGCCCAAATTAGTGTTTTGATGGTCGGAACATGTTTTAGGCAAAATATCTAAAAATTGCTGTTTCTAGAACACGTGCAGTTTTTGTGCAGATTTTCAGCTTTGATTGCTTACTGTGTCCGTAATTTTAATCCGATTGTTGAAATTTCGGTCTTATCTTATAGTTGCGTTTGTTTAGTTTGTGTGAAGTGCAAATATGTGGTAGTTTGCATGAAAATACTAATTTTTATGACGCTTAGGAGGCATAGACATGTATTTGTCTAAAATACGTAAATTTCCTTGTCAGACCTCTGGCTTTAATCGTTCACTGTAGCCACAATTCCTATTCGATTATCAAAATTTTGGTCTCATTTTGTAGCTGTCAGTCTGTCGTTCACGTCAAATACAAATTTGTAGTACTTTTCAAAGGAATACTAATTTTTATAAGGTTCCTTATATTTTTGGGGGCAGGTTATGGAAACTTTTTCCCTTTACGGCATTGCTGTGGCTTGATTTTTCAACCGATGTGTTATATTTTAGTCTTAATGGATAGATCAGCGTCTGAATTTTCCAAAAAATATAAATTTGTGGCACTTCGCAAAAGTTTAAGGGCGGGTTTAGTGGTTGGAAGGCAAAAAAATCCTAATTTTTCACGTGTCAACTCCCCAAAACTTTAAATTGCTTTTTCTCCCCTTAAACGTGCGAATTTCGCGTTTTTACGTTTTTATTTAAATGCTTAGCCCAAATTAGTGTTTTGATGGTCGGAACATGTTTTAGGCAAAATATCTAAAAATTGCTGTTTCTAGAACACGTGCAGTTTTTGTGCAGATTTTCAGCTTTGATTGCTTACTGTGTCCGTAATTTTAATCCGATTGTTGAAATTTCGGTCTTATCTTTTAGTTGCGTTTGTTTAGTTTGTGTGAAGTGCAAATATGTGGTAGTTTGCATGAAAATACTAATTTTTATGACGCTTAGGAGGCATAGACATGTATTTGTCTAAAATACGTAAATTTCCTTGTCAGACCTCTGGCTTTAATCGTTCACTCTAGCCACAATTCCTATTCGATTATCAAAATTTTGGTCTCATTTTGTAGCTGTCAGTCTGTCGTTTACGTCAAATACAAATTTGTAGTACTTTTCATAGGAATACTAATTTTTATAAGGTTCCTTATATTTTTGGGGGCAGGTTATGGAAACTTTTTCCCTTTACGGCATTGCTGTGGCTTGATTTTTCAACCGATGTGTTATATTTTAGTCTTAATGGATAGATCAGCGTCTGAATTTTCCAAAAAGTATAAATTTGTGGCACTTCGCAAAAGTTTAAGGGCGGGTTTAGTGGTTGGAAGGCAAAAAAATCCTAATTTTTCACGTGTCAACTCCCCAAAACTTTAAATTGCTTTTTCTCCCCTTAAACGTGCGAATTTCGCGTTTTTACGTTTTTATTTAAATGCTTAGCCCAAATTAGTGTTTTGATGGTCGGAACATGTTTTAGGCAAAATATCTAAAAATTGCTGTTTCTAGAACACGTGCAGTTTTTGTGCAGATTTTCAGCTTTGATTGCTTACTGTGTCCGTAATTTTAATCCGATTGTTGAAATTTCGGTCTTATCTTATAGTTGCGTTTGTTTAGTTTGTGTGAAGTGCAAATATGTGGTAGTTTGCATGAAAATACTAATTTTTATGACGCTTAGGAGGCATAGACATGTATTTGTCTAAAATACGTAAATTTCCTTGTCAGACCTCTGGCTTTAATCGTTCACTGTAGCCACAATTCCTATTCGATTATCAAAATTTTGGTCTCATTTTGTAGCTGTCAGTCTGTCGTTTACGTCAAATACAAATTTGTAGTACTTTTCATAGGAATACTGATTTTTATAAGGTTCCTTATATTTTTGGGGGCAGGTTATGGAAACTTTTTCCCTTTACGGCATTGCTGTGGCTTGATTTTTCAACCGATGTGTTATATTTTAGTCTTAATGGATAGATCAGCGTCTGAGTTTTCCAAAAAGTATAAATTCGTGGCACTTCGCAAAAGTTTAAGGGCGGGTTTAGTGGTTGGAAGGCAAAAAAATCCTAATTTTTCACGTGTCAACTCCCCAAAACTTTAAATTGCTTTTTCTCCCCTTAAACGTGCGAATTTCGCGTTTTTACGTTTTTATTTAAATGCTTAGCCCAAATTAGTGTTTTGATGGTCGGAACATGTTTTAGGCAAAATATCTAAAAATTGCTGTTTCTAGAACACGTGCAGTTTTTGTGCAGATTTTCAGCTTTGATTGCTTACTGTGTCCGTAATTTTAATCCGATTGTTGAAATTTCGGTCTTATCTTATAGTTGCGTTTGTTTAGTTTGTGTGAAGTGCAAATATGTGGTAGTTTGCATGAAAATACTAATTTTTATGACGCTTAGGAGGCATAGACATGTATTTGTCTAAAATACGTAAATTTCCTTGTCAGACCTCTGGCTTTAATCGTTCACTGTAGCCACAATTCCTATTCGATTATCAAAATTTTGGTCTCATTTTGTAGCTGTCGGTCTGTCGTTTACGTCAAATACAAATTTGTAGTACTTTTCATAGGAATACTAATTTTTATAAGGTTCCTCATATTTTTGGGGGCAGGTTATGGAAACTTTTTCCCTTTACGGCATTGCTGTGGCTTGATTTTTCAACCGATGTGTTATATTTTAGTCTTAATGGATAGATCAGCGTCAGAATTTTCCAAAAAGTATAAATTTGTGGCACTTCGCAAAAGTTTAAGGGCGGGTTTAGTGGTTGGAAGGCAAAAAAATCCTAATTTTTCACGTGTCAACTCCCCAAAACTTTAAATTGCTTTTTCTCCCCTTAAACGTGCGAATTTCGCGTTTTTACGTTTATATTTAAATGCTTAGCCCAAATTAGTGTTTTGATGGTCGGAACATGTTTTAGGCAAAATATCTAAAAATTGCTGTTTCTAGAACACGTGCAGTTTTTGTGCAGATTTTCAGCTTTGATTGCTTACTGTGTCCGTAATTTTAATCCGATTGTTGAAATTTCGGTCTTATCTTATAGTTGCGTTTGTTTAGTTTGTGTGAAGTGCAAATATGTGGTAGTTTGCATGAAAATACTAATTTTTATGACGCTTAGGAGGCATAGACATGTATTTGTCTAAAATACGTAAATTTCCTTGTCAGACCTCTGGCTTTAATCGTTCACTGTAGCCACAATTCCTATTCGATTATCAAAATTTTGGTCTCATTTTGTAGCTGTCAGTCTGTCGTTTACGTCAAATACAAATTTGTAGTACTTTTCATAGGAATACTAATTTTTATAAGGTTCCTTATATTTTTGGGGGCAGGTTATGGAAACTTTTTCCCTTTACGGCATTGCTGTGGCTTGATTTTTCAACCGGTGTGTTCTATTTTAGTCTTAATGGATAGATCAGCGTCTGAATTTTCCAAAAAGTATAAATTTGTGGCACTTCGCAAAAGTTTAAGGGCGGGTTTAGTGGTTGGAAGGCAAAAAAATCCTAATTTTTCACGTGTCAACTCCCCAAAACTTTAAATTGCTTTTTCTCCCCTTAAACGTGCGAATTTCGCGTTTTTACGTTTTTATTTAAATGCTTAGCCCAAATTAGTGTTTTGATGGTCGGAACATGTTTTAGGCAAAATATCTAAAAATTGCTGTTTCTAGAACACGTGCAGTTTTTGTGCAGATTTTCAGCTTTGATTGCTTACTGTGTCCGTAATTTTAATCCGATTGTTGAAATTTCGGTCTTATCTTATAGTTGCGTTTGTTTAGTTTGTGTGAAGTGCAAATATGTGGTAGTTTGCATGAAAATACTAATTTTTATGACGCTTAGGAGGCATAGACATGTATTTGTCTAAAATACGTAAATTTCCTTGTCAGACCTCTGGCTTTAATCGTTCACTGTAGCCACAATTCCTATTCGATTATCAAAATTTTGGTCTCATTTTGTAGCTGTCAGTCTGTCGTTTACGTCAAATACAAATTTGTAGTACTTTTCATAGGAATACTAATTTTTATAAGGTTCCTTATATTTTTGGGGGCAGGTTATGGAAACTTTTTCCCTTTACGGCATTGCTGTGGCTTGATTTTTCAACCGGTGTGTTATATTTTAGTCTTAATGGATAGATCAGCGTCTGAATTTTCCAAAAAGTATAAATTTGTGGCACTTCGCAAAAGTTTAAGGGCGGGTTTAGTGGTTGGAAGGCAAAAAAATCCTAATTTTTCACGTGTCAACTCCCCAAAACTTTAAATTGCTTTTTCTCCCCTTAAACGTGCGAATTTCGCGTTTTTACGTTTTTATTTAAATGCTTAGCCCAAATTAGTGTTTTGATGGTCGGAACATGTTTTAGGCAAAATATCTAAAAATTGCTGTTTCTAGAACACGTGCAGTTTTTGTGCAGATTTTCAGCTTTGATTGCTTACTGTGTCCGTAATTTTAATCTGATTGTTGAAATTTCGGTCCTATCTTATAGTTGCGTTTGTTTAGTTTGTGTGAAGTGCAAATACGTGGTAGTTTGCATGAAAATACTAATTTTTATGACGCTTCGGAGGCATAGACATGTATTTGTCTAAAATACGTAAATTTCCTTGTCAGACCTCTGGCTTTAATCGTTCACTGTAGCCACAATTCCTATTCGATTATCAAAATTTTGGTCTCATTTTGTAGCTGTCAGTCTGTCGTTTACGTCAAATACAAATTTGTAGTACTTTTCATAGGAATACTAATTTTTATAAGGTTCCTTATATTTTTGGGGGCAGGTTATGGAAACTTTTTCCCTTTACGGCATTGCTGTGGCTTGATTTTTCAACCGATGTGTTATATTTTAGTCTTAATGGATAGATCAGCGTCTGAATTTTCCAAAAAGTATAAATTTGTGGCACTTCGCAAAAGTTTAAGGGCGGGTTTAGTGGTTGGAAGGCAAAAAAACCCTAATTTTTCACGTGTCAACTCCCCAAAACTTTAAATTGCTTTTTCTCCCCTTAAACGTGCGAATTTCGCGTTTTTACGTTTTTATTTAAATGCTTAGCCCAAATTAGTGTTTTGATGGTCGGAACATGTTTTAGGCAAAATATCTAAAAATTGCTGTTTCTAGAACACGTGCAGTTTTTGTGCAGATTTTCAGCTTTGATTGCTTACTGTGTCCGTAATTTTAATCCGATTGTTGAAATTTTGGTCTTATCTTATAGTTGCGTTTGTTTAGTTTGTGTGAAGTGCAAATATGTGGTAGTTTGCATGAAAATACTAATTTTTATGACGCTTAGGAGGCATAGACATGTATTTGTCTAAAATACGTAAATTTCCTTGTCAGACCTCTGGCTTTAATCGTTCACTGTAGCCACAATTCCTATTCGATTATCAAAATTTTGGTCTCATTTTGTAGTTTACGTCAAATACAAATTTGTAGTACTTTTCATAGGAATACTAATTTTTATAAGGTTCCTTATATTTTTGGGGGCAGGTTATGGAAACTTTTTCCCTTTACGGCATTGCTGTGGCTTGATTTTTCAACCGATGTGTTATATTTTAGTCTTAATGGATAGATCAGCGTCTGAATTTTCCAAAAAGTATAAATTTGTGGCACTTCGCAAAAGTTTAAGGGCGGGTTTAGTGGTTGGAAGGCAAAAAAATCCTAATTTTTCACGTGTCAACTCCCCAAAACTTTAAATTGCTTTTTCTCCCCTTAAACGTGCGAATTTCGCGTTTTTACGTTTTTATTTAAATGCTTAGCCCAAATTAGTGTTTTGATGGTCGGAACATGTTTTAGGCAAAATATCTAAAAATTGCTGTTTCTAGAACACGTGCAGTTTTTGTGCAGATTTTCAGCTTTGATTGCTTACTGTGTCCGTAATTTTAATCTGATTGTTGAAATTTCGGTCTTATCTTATAGTTGCGTTTGTTTAGTTTGTGTGAAGTGCAAATATGTGGTAGTTTGCATGAAAATACTAATTTTTATGACGCTTAGGAGGCATAGACATGTATTTGTCTAAAATACGTAAATTTCCTTGTCAGACCTCTGGCTTTAATCGTTGACTGTAGCCACAATTCCTATTCGATTATCAAAATTTTGGTCTCATTTTGTAGCTGTCAGTCTGTCGTTTACGTCAAATACAAATTTGTAGTACTTTTCATAGGAATACTAATTTTTATAAGGTTCCTTATATTTTTGGGGGCAGGTTATGGAAACTTTTTCCCTTTACGGCATTGCTGTGGCTTGATTTTTCAACCGATGTGTTATATTTTAGTCTTAATGGATAGATCAGCGTCTGAATTTTCCAAAAAGTATAAATTTGTGGCACTTCGCAAAAGTTTAAGGGCGGGTTTAGTGGTTGGAAGGCAAAAAAACCCTAATTTTTCACGTGTCAACTCCCCAAAACTTTAAATTGCTTTTTCTCCCCTTAAACGTGCGAATTTCGCGTTTTTACGTTTTTATTTAAATGCTTAGCCTAAATTAGTGTTTTGATGGTCGGAACATGTTTTAGGCAAAATATCTAAAAATTGCTGTTTCTAGAACACGTGCAGTTTTTGTGCAGATTTTCAGCTTTGATTGCTTACTGTGTCCGTAATTTTAATCCGATTGTTGAAATTTCGGTCTTATCTTATAGTTGCGTTTGTTTAGTTTGTGTGAAGTGCAAATATGTGGTAGTTTGCATGAAAATACTAATTTTTATGACGCTTAGGAGGCATAGACATGTATTTGTCTAAAATACGTAAATTTCCTTGTCAGACCTCTGGCTTTAATCGTTCACTGTAGCCACAATTCCTATTCGATTATCAAAATTTTGGTCTCATTTTGTAGCTGTCAGTCTGTCGTTTACGTCAAATACAAATTTGTAGTACTTTTCATAGGAATACTAATTTTTATAAGGTTCCTTATATTTTTGGGGGCAGGTTATGGAAACTTTTTCCCTTTGCGGCATTGCTGTGGCTTGATTTTTCAACCGATGTGTTATATTTTAGTCTTAATGGATAGATCAGCGTCTGAATTTTCCAAAAAGTATAAATTTGTGGCACTTCGCAAAAGTTTAAGGGCGGGTTTAGTGGTTGGAAGGCAAAAAAATCCTAATTTTTCACGTGTCAACTCCCCAAAACTTTAAATTGCTTTTTCTCCCCTTAAACGTGCGAATTTCGCGTTTTTACGTTTTTATTTAAATGCTTAGCCCAAATTAGTGTTTTGATGGTCGGAACATGTTTTAGGCAAAATATCTAAAAATTGCTATTTCTAGAACACGTGCAGTTTTTGTGCAGATTTTCAGCTTTGATTGCTTACTGTGTCCGTAATTTTAATCCGATTGTTGAAATTTCGGTCTTATCTTATAGTTGCGTTTGTTTAGTTTGTGTGAAGTGCAAATATGTGGTAGTTTGCATGAAAATACTAATTTTTATGACGCTTAGGAGGCATAGACATGTATTTGTCTAAAATACGTAAATTTCCTTGTCAGACCTCTGGCTTTAATCGTTCACTGTAGCCACAATTCCTATTCGATTATCAAAATTTTGGTCTCATTTTGTAGCTGTCAGTCTGTCGTTTACGTCAAATACAAATTTGTAGTACTTTTCATAGGAATACTAATTTTTATAAGGTTCCTTATATTTTTGGGGGCAGGTTATGGAAACTTTTTCCCTTTACGGCATTGCTGTGGCTTGATTTTTCAACCGGTGTGTTATATTTTAGTCTTAATGGATAGATCAGCGTCTGAATTTTCCAAAAAGTATAAATTTGTGGCACTTCGCAAAAGTTTAAGGGCGGGTTTAGTGGTTGGAAGGCAAAAAAATCCTAATTTTTCACGTGTCAACTCCCCAAAACTTTAAATTGCTTTTTCTCCCCTTAAACGTGCGAATTTCGCGTTTTTACGTTTTTATTTAAATGCTTAGCCCAAATTAGTGTTTTGATGGTCGGAACATGTTTTAGGCAAAATATCTAAAAATTGCTGTTTCTAGAACACGTGCAGTTTTTGTGCAGATTTTCAGCTTTGATTGCTTACTGTGTCCGTAATTTTAATCTGATTGTTGAAATTTCGGTCCTATCTTATAGTTGCGTTTGTTTAGTTTGTGTGAAGTGCAAATACGTGGTAGTTTGCATGAAAATACTAATTTTTATGACGCTTCGGAGGCATAGACATGTATTTGTCTAAAATACGTAAATTTCCTTGTCAGACCTCTGGCTTTAATCGTTCACTGTAGCCACAATTCCTATTCGATTATCAAAATTTTGGTCTCATTTTGTAGCTGTCAGTCTGTCGTTTACGTCAAATACAAATTTGTAGTACTTTTCATAGGAATACTAATTTTTATAAGGTTCCTTATATTTTTGGGGGCAGGTTATGGAAACTTTTTCCCTTTACGGCATTGCTGTGGCTTGATTTTTCAACCGATGTGTTATATTTTAGTCTTAATGGATAGATCAGCGTCTGAATTTTCCAAAAAGTATAAATTTGTGGCACTTCGCAAAAGTTTAAGGGCGGGTTTAGTGGTTGGAAGGCAAAAAAACCCTAATTTTTCACGTGTCAACTCCCCAAAACTTTAAATTGCTTTTTCTCCCCTTAAACGTGCGAATTTCGCGTTTTTACGTTTTTATTTAAATGCTTAGCCCAAATTAGTGTTTTGATGGTCGGAACATGTTTTAGGCAAAATATCTAAAAATTGCTGTTTCTAGAACACGTGCAGTTTTTGTGCAGATTTTCAGCTTTGATTGCTTACTGTGTCCGTAATTTTAATCCGATTGTTGAAATTTTGGTCTTATCTTATAGTTGCGTTTGTTTAGTTTGTGTGAAGTGCAAATATGTGGTAGTTTGCATGAAAATACTAATTTTTATGACGCTTAGGAGGCATAGACATGTATTTGTCTAAAATACGTAAATTTCCTTGTCAGACCTCTGGCTTTAATCGTTCACTGTAGCCACAATTCCTATTCGATTATCAAAATTTTGGTCTCATTTTGTAGCTGTCAGTCTGTCGTTTACGTCAAATACAAATTTGTAGTACTTTTCATAGGAATACTAATTTTTATAAGGTTCCTTATATTTTTGGGGGCAGGTTATGGAAACTTTTTCCCTTTACGGCATTGCTGTGGCTTGATTTTTCAACCGATGTGTTATATTTTAGTCTTAATGGATAGATCAGCGTCTGAATTTTCCAAAAAGTATAAATTTGTGGCACTTCGCAAAAGTTTAAGGGCGGGTTTAGTGGTTGGAAGGCAAAAAAATCCTAATTTTTCACGTGTCAACTCCCCAAAACTTTAAATTGCTTTTTCTCCCCTTAAACGTGCGAATTTCGCGTTTTTACGTTTTTATTTAAATGCTTAGCCCAAATTAGTGTTTTGATGGTCGGAACATGTTTTAGGCAAAATATCTAAAAATTGCTGTTTCTAGAACACGTGCAGTTTTTGTGCAGATTTTCAGCTTTGATTGCTTACTGTGTCCGTAATTTTAATCTGATTGTTGAAATTTCGGTCTTATCTTATAGTTGCGTTTGTTTAGTTTGTGTGAAGTGCAAATATGTGGTAGTTTGCATGAAAATACTAATTTTTATGACGCTTAGGAGGCATAGACATGTATTTGTCTAAAATACGTAAATTTCCTTGTCAGACCTCTGGCTTTAATCGTTGACTGTAGCCACAATTCCTATTCGATTATCAAAATTTTGGTCTCATTTTGTAGCTGTCAGTCTGTCGTTTACGTCAAATACAAATTTGTAGTACTTTTCATAGGAATACTAATTTTTATAAGGTTCCTTATATTTTTGGGGGCAGGTTATGGAAACTTTTTCCCTTTACGGCATTGCTGTGGCTTGATTTTTCAACCGATGTGTTATATTTTAGTCTTAATGGATAGATCAGCGTCTGAATTTTCCAAAAAGTATAAATTTGTGGCACTTCGCAAAAGTTTAAGGGCGGGTTTAGTGGTTGGAAGGCAAAAAAACCCTAATTTTTCACGTGTCAACTCCCCAAAACTTTAAATTGCTTTTTCTCCCCTTAAACGTGCGAATTTCGCGTTTTTACGTTTTTATTTAAATGCTTAGCCTAAATTAGTGTTTTGATGGTCGGAACATGTTTTAGGCAAAATATCTAAAAATTGCTGTTTCTAGAACACGTGCAGTTTTTGTGCAGATTTTCAGCTTTGATTGCTTACTGTGTCCGTAATTTTAATCCGATTGTTGAAATTTCGGTCTTATCTTATAGTTGCGTTTGTTTAGTTTGTGTGAAGTGCAAATATGTGGTAGTTTGCATGAAAATACTAATTTTTATGACGCTTAGGAGGCATAGACATGTATTTGTCTAAAATACGTAAATTTCCTTGTCAGACCTCTGGCTTTAATCGTTCACTGTAGCCACAATTCCTATTCGATTATCAAAATTTTGGTCTCATTTTGTAGCTGTCAGTCTGTCGTTTACGTCAAATACAAATTTGTAGTACTTTTCATAGGAATACTAATTTTATAAGGTTCCTTATATTTTTGGGGGCAGGTTATGGAAACTTTTTCCCTTTGCGGCATTGCTGTGGCTTGATTTTTCAACCGATGTGTTATATTTTAGTCTTAATGGATAGATCAGCGTCTGAATTTTCCAAAAAGTATAAATTTGTGGCACTTCGCAAAAGTTTAAGGGCGGGTTTAGTGGTTGGAAGGCAAAAAAATCCTAATTTTTCACGTGTCAACTCCCCAAAACTTTAAATTGCTTTTCTCCCCTTAAACGTGCGAATTTCGCGTTTTTACGTTTTTATTTAAATGCTTAGCCCAAATTAGTGTTTTGATGGTCGGAACATGTTTTAGGCAAAATATCTAAAAATTGCTATTTCTAGAACACGTGCAGTTTTTGTGCAGATTTTCAGCTTTGATTGCTTACTGTGTCCGTAATTTTAATCCGATTGTTGAAATTTCGGTCTTATCTTATAGTTGCGTTTGTTTAGTTTGTGTGAAGTGCAAATATGTGGTAGTTTGCATGAAAATACTAATTTTTATGACGCTTAGGAGGCATAGACATGTATTTGTCTAAAATACGTAAATTTCCTTGTCAGACCTCTGGCTTTAATCGTTCACTGTAGCCACAATTCCTATTCGATTATCAAAATTTTGGTCTCATTTTGTAGCTGTCAGTCTGTCGTTTACGTCAAATACAAATTTGTAGTACTTTTCATAGGAATACTAATTTTTATAAGGTTCCTTATATTTTTGGGGGCAGGTTATGGAAACTTTTTCCCTTTACGGCATTGCTGTGGCTTGATTTTTCAACCGATGTGTTATATTTTAGTCTTAATGGATAGATCAGCGTCTGAATTTTCCAAAAAGTATAAATTTGTGGCACTTCGCAAAAGTTTAAGGGCGGGTTTAGTGGTTGGAAGGCAAAAAAATCCTAATTTTTCACGTGTCAACTCCCCAAAACTTTAAATTGCTTTTTCTCCCCTTAAACGTGCGAATTTCGCGTTTTTACGTTTTTATTTAAATGCTTAGCCCAAATTAGTGTTTTGATGGTCGGAACATGTTTTAGGCAAAATATCTAAAAATTGCTGTTTCTAGAACACGTGCAGTTTTTGTGCAGATTTTCAGCTTTGATTGCTTACTGTGTCCGTAATTTTAATCCGATTGTTGAAATTTCGGTCTTATCTTATAGTTGCGTTTGTTTAGTTTGTGTGAAGTGCAAATATGTGGTAGTTTGCATGAAAATACTAATTTTTATGACGCTTAGGAGGCATAGACATGTATTTGTCTAAAATACGTAAATTTCCTTGTCAGACCTCTGGCTTTAATCGTTCACTGTAGCCACAATTCCTATTCGATTATCAAAATTTTGGTCTCATTTTGTAGCTGTCAGTCTGTCGTTTACGTCAAATACAAATTTGTAGTACTTTTCATAGGAATACTAATTTTTATAAGGTTCCTTATATTTTTGGGGGCAGGTTATGGAAACTTTTTCCCTTTACGGCATTGCTGTGGCTTGATTTTTCAACCGATGTGTTATATTTTAGTCTTAATGGATAGATCAGCGTCTGAATTTTCCAAAAAGTATAAATTTGTGGCACTTCGCAAAAGTTTAAGGGCGGGTTTAGTGGTTGGAAGGCAAAAAAATCCTAATTTTTCACGTGTCAACTCCCCAAAACTTTAAATTGCTTTTTCTCCCCTTAAACGTGCGAATTTCGCGTTTTTACGTTTTTATTTAAATGCTTAGCCCAAATTAGTGTTTTGATGGTCGGAACATGTTTTAGGCAAAATATCTAAAAATTGCTGTTTCTAGAACACGTGCAGTTTTTGTGCAGATTTTCAGCTTTGATTGCTTACTGTGTCCGTAATTTTAATCCGATTGTTGAAATTTCGGTCTTATCTTATAGTTGCGTTTGTTTAGTTTGTGTGAAGTGCAAATATGTGGTAGTTTGCATGAAAATACTAATTTTTATGACGCTTAGGAGGCATAGACATGTATTTGTCTAAAATACGTAAATTTCCTTGTCAGACCTCTGGCTTTAATCGTTCACTGTAGCCACAATTCCTATTCGATTATCAAAATTTTGGTCTCATTTTGTAGCTGTCAGTGTGTCGTTTACGTCAAATACAAATTTGTAGTACTTTTCATAGGAATACTAATTTTTATAAGGTTCCTTATATTTTTGGGGGCAGGTTATGGAAACTTTTTCCCTTTACGGCATTGCTGTGGCTTGATTTTTCAACCGATGTGTTATATTTTAGTCTTAATGGATAGATCAGCGTCTGAATTTTCCAAAAAGTATAAATTTGTGGCACTTCGCAAAAGTTTAAGGGCGGGTTTAGTGGTTGGAAGGCAAAAAAATCCTAATTTTTCACGTGTCAACTCCCCAAAACTTTAAATTGCTTTTTCTCCCCTTAAACGTGCGAATTTCGCGTTTTTACGTTTTTATTTAAATGCTTAGCCCAAATTAGTGTTTTGATGGTCGGAACATGTTTTAGGCAAAATATCTAAAAATTGCTGTTTCTAGAACACGTGCAGTTTTTGTGCAGATTTTCAGCTTTGATTGCTTACTGTGTCCGTAATTTTAATCCGATTGTTGAAATTTCGGTCTTATCTTATAGTTGCGTTTGTTTAGTTTGTGTGAAGTGCAAATATGTGGTAGTTTGCATGAAAATACTAATTTTTATGACGCTTAGGAGGCATAGACATGTATTTGTCTAAAATACGTAAATTTCCTTGTCAGACCTCTGGCTTTAATCGTTCACTGTAGCCACAATTCCTATTCGATTATCAAAATTTTGGTCTCATTTTGTAGCTGTCAGTCTGTCGTTTACGTCAAATACAAATTTGTAGTACTTTTCATAGGAATACTAATTTTTATAAGGTTCCTTATATTTTTGGGGGCAGGTTATGGAAACTTTTTCCCTTTACGGCATTGCTGTGGCTTGATTTTTCAACCGATGTGTTATATTTTAGTCTTAATGGATAGATCAGCATCTGAATTTTCCAAAAAGTATAAATTTGTGGCACTTCGCAAAAGTTTAAGGGCGGGTTTAGTGGTTGGAAGGCAAAAAAATCCTAATTTTTCACGTGTCAACTCCCCAAAACTTTAAATTGCTTTTTCTCCCCTTAAACGTGCGAATTTCGCGTTTTTACGTTTTTATTTAAATGCTTAGCCCAAATTAGTGTTTTGATGGTCGGAACATGTTTTAGGCAAAATATCTAAAAATTGCTGTTTCTAGAACACGTGCAGTTTTTGTGCAGATTTTCAGCTTTGATTGCTTACTGTGTCCGTAATTTTAATCCGATTGTTGAAATTTCGGTCTTATCTTATAGTTGCGTTTGTTTAGTTTGTGTGAAGTGCAAATATGTGGTAGTTTGCATGAAAATACTAATTTTTATGACGCTTAGGAGGCATAGACATGTATTTGTCTAAAATACGTAAATTTCCTTGTCAGACCTCTGGCTTTAATCGTTCACTGTAGCCACAATTCCTATTCGATTATCAAAATTTTGGTCTCATTTTTTAGCTGTCAGTCTGTCGTTTACGTCAAATACAAATTTGTAGTACTTTTCATAGGAATACTAATTTTTATAAGGTTCCTTATATTTTTGGGGGCAGGTTATGGAAACTTTTTCCCTTTACGGCATTGCTGTGGCTTGATTTTTCAACCGATGTGTTATATTTTAGTCTTAATGGATAGATCAGCGTCTGAATTTTCCAAAAAGTATAAATTTGTGGCACTTCGCAAAAGCTTAAGGGCGGGTTTAGTGGTTGGAAGGCAGATAAATCCTAATTTTTCACGTGTCAACTCCCCAAAACTTTAAATTGCTTTTTCTCCCCTTAAACGTGCGAATTTCGCGTTTTTACGTTTTTATTTAAATGCTTAGCCCAAATTAGTGTTTTGATGGTCGGAACATGTTTTAGGCAAAATATCTAAAAATTGCTGTTTCTAGAACACGTGCAGTTTTTGTGCAGATTTTCAGCTTTGATTGCTTACTGTGTCCGTAATTTTAATCCGATTGTTGAAATTTCGGTCTTATCTTATAGTTGCGTTTGTTTAGTTTGTGTGAAGTGCAAATATGTGGTAGTTTGCATGAAAATACTAATTTTTATGACGCTTAGGAGGCATAGACATGTATTTGTCTAAAATACGTAAATTTCCTTGTCAGACCTCTGGCTTTAATCGTTCACTGTAGCCACAATTCCTATTCGATTATCAAAATTTTGGTCTCATTTTGTAGCTGTCAGTCTGTCGTTTACGTCAAATACAAATTTGTAGTACTTTTCATAGGAATACTAATTTTTATAAGGTTCCTTATATTTTTGGGGGCAGGTTATGGAAACTTTTTCCCTTTACGGCATTGCTGTGGCTTGATTTTTCAACCGATGTGTTATATTTTAGTCTTAATGGATAGATCAGCGTCTGAATTTTCCAAAAAGTATAAATTTGTGGCACTTCGCAAAAGTTTAAGGGCGGGTTTAGTGGTTGGAAGGCAAAAAAATCCTAATTTTTCACGTGTCAACTCCCCAAAACTTTAAATTGCTTTTTCTCCCCTTAAACGTGCGAATTTCGCGTTTTTACGTTTTTATTTAAATGCTTAGCCCAAATTAGTGTTTTGATGGTCGGAACATGTTTTAGGCAAAATATCTAAAAATTGCTGTTTCTAGAACACGTGCAGTTTTTGTGCAGATTTTCAGCTTTGATTGCTTACTGTGTCCGTAATTTTAATCCGATTGTTGAAATTTTGGTCTTATCTTATAGTTGCGTTTGTTTAGTTTGTGTGAAGTGCAAATATGTGGTAGTTTGCATGAAAATACTAATTTTTATGACGCTTAGGAGGCATAGACATGTATTTGTCTAAAATACGTAAATTTCCTTGTCAGACCTCTGGCTTTAATCGTTCACTGTAGCCACAATTCCTATTCGATTATCAAAATTTTGGTCTCATTTTGTAGCTGTCAGTCTGTCGTTTACGTCAAATACAAATTTGTAGTACTTTTCATAGGAATACTAATTTTTATAAGGTTCCTTATATTTTTGGGGGCAGGTTATGGAAACTTTTTCCCTTTACGGCATTGCTGTGGCTTGATTTTTCAACCGATGTGTTATATTTTAGTCTTAATGGATAGATCAGCGTCTGAATTTTCCAAAAAGTATAAATTTGTGGCACTTCGCAAAAGTTTAAGGGCGGGTTTAGTGGTTGGAAGGCAAAAAAATCCTAATTTTTCACGTGTCAACTCCCCAAAACTTTAAATTGCTTTTTCTCCCCTTAAACGTGCGAATTTCGCGTTTTTACGTTTTTATTTAAATGCTTAGCCCAAATTAGTGTTTTGATGGTCGGAACATGTTTTAGGCAAAATATCTAAAAATTGCTGTTTCTAGAACACGTGCAGTTTTTGTACAGATTTTCAGCTTTGATTGCTTACTGTGTCCGTAATTTTAATCCGATTGTTGAAATTTCGGTCTTATCTTATAGTTGCGTTTGTTTAGTTTGTGTGAAGTGCAAATATGTGGTAGTTTGCATGAAAATACGAATTTTTATGACGCTTAGGAGGCATAGACATGTATTTGTCTAAAATACGTAAATTTCCTTGTCAGACCTCTGGCTTTAATCGTTCACTGTAGCCACAATTCCTATTCGATTATCAAAATTTTGGTCTCATTTTGTAGCTGTCAGTCTGTCGTTTACGTCAAATACAAATTTGTAGTACTTTTCATAGGAATACTAATTTTTATAAGGTTCCTTATATTTTTGGGGGCAGGTTATGGAAACTTTTTCCCTTTACGGCATTGCTGTGGCTTGATTTTTCAACCGATGTGTTATATTTTAGTCTTAATGGATGGATCAGCGTCTGAATTTTCCAAAAAGTATAAATTTGTGGCACTTCGCAAAAGTTTAAGGGCGGGTTTAGTGGTTGGAAGGCAAAAAAATCCTAATTTTTCACGTGTCAACTCCCCAAAACTTTAAATTGCTTTTTCTCCCCTTAAACGTGCGAATTTCGCGTTTTTACGTTTTTATTTAAATGCTTAGCCCAAATTAGTGTTTTGATGGTCGGAACATGTTTTAGGCAAAATATCTAAAAATTGCTGTTTCTAGAACACGTGCAGTTTTTGTGCAGATTTTCAGCTTTGATTGCTTACTGTGTCCGTAATTTTAATCCGATTGTTGAAATTTCGGTCTTATCTTATAGTTGCGTTTGTTTAGTTTGTGTGAAGTGCAAATATGTGGTAGTTTGCATGAAAATACTAATTTTTATGACGCTTAGGAGGCATAGACATGTATTTGTCTAAAATACGTAAATTTCCTTGTCAGACCTCTGGCTTTAATCGTTCACTGTAGCCACAATTCCTATTCGATTATCAAAATTTTGGTCTCATTTTGTAGCTGTCAGTCTGTCGTTTACGTCAAATACAAATTTGTAGTACTTTTCATAGGAATACTAATTTTTATAAGGTTCCTTATATTTTTGGGGGCAGGTTATGGAAACTTTTTCCCTTTACGGCATTGCTGTGGCTTGATTTTTCAACCGATGTGTTATATTTTAGTCTTAATGGATAGATCAGCGTCTGAATTTTCCAAAAAGTATAAATTTGTGGCACTTCGCAAAAGTTAAAGGGCGGGTTTAGTGGTTGGAAGGCAAAAAAATCCTAATTTTTCACGTGTCAACTCCCCAAAACTTTAAATTGCTTTTTCTCCCCTTAAACGTGCGAATTTCGCGTTTTTACGTTTTTATTTAAATGCTTAGCCCAAATTAGTGTTTTGATGGTCGGAACATGTTTTAGGCAAGATATCTAAAAATTGCTGTTTCTAGAACACGTGCAGTTTTTGTGCAGATTTTCAGCTTTGATTGCTTACTGTGTCCGTAATTTTAATCCGATTGTTGAAATTTCGGTCTTATCTTATAGTTGCGTTTGTTTAGTTTGTGTGAAGTGCAAATATGTGGTAGTTTGCATGAAAATACTAATTTTTATGACGCTTAGGAGGCATAGACATGTATTTGTCTAAAATACGTAAATTTCCTTGTCAGACCTCTGGCTTTAATCGTTCACTGTAGCCACAATTCCTATTCGATTATCAAAATTTTGGTCTCATTTTGTAGCTGTCAGTCTGTCGTTTACGTCAAATACAAATTTGTAGTACTTTTCATAGGAATACTAATTTTTATAAGGTTCCTTATATTTTTGGGGGCAGGTTATGGAAACTTTTTCCCTTTACGGCATTGCTGTGGCTTGATTTTTCAACCGATGTGTTATATTTTAGTCTTAATGGATAGATCAGCGTCTGAATTTTCCAAAAAGTATAAATTTGTGGCACTTCGCAAAAGTTTAAGGGCGGGTTTAGTGGTTGGAAGGCAAAAAAATCCTAATTTTTCACGTGTCAACTCCCCAAAACTTTAAATTGCTTTTTCTCCCCTTAAACGTGCGAATTTCGCGTTTTTACGTTTTTATTTAAATGCTTAGCCCAAATTAGTGTTTTGATGGTCGGAACATGTTTTAGGCAAAATATCTAAAAATTGCTGTTTCTAGAACACGTGCAGTTTTTGTGCAGATTTTCAGCTTTGATTGCTTACTGTGTCCGTAATTTTAATCCGATTGTTGAAATTTCGGTCTTATCTTATAGTTGCGTTTGTTTAGTTTGTGTGAAGTGCAAATATGTGGTAGTTTGCATGAAAATACTAATTTTTATGACGCTTAGGAGGCATAGACATGTATTTGTCTAAAATACGTAAATTTCCTTGTCAGACCTCTGGCTTTAATCGTTCACTGTAGCCACAATTCCTATTCGATTATCAATATTTTGGTCTCATTTTGTAGCTGTCAGTCTGTCGTTTACGTCAAATACAAATTTGTAGTACTTTTCATAGGAATACTAATTTTTATAAGGTTCCTTATATTTTTGGGGGCAGGTTATGGAAACTTTTTCCCTTTACGGCATTGCTGTGGCTTGATTTTTCAACCGATGTGTTATATTTTAGTCTTAATGGATAGATCAGCATCTGAATTTTCCAAAAAGTATAAATTTGTGGCACTTCGCAAAAGTTTAAGGGCGGGTTTAGTGGTTGGAAGGCAAAAAAATCCTAATTTTTCACGTGTCAACTCCCCAAAACTTTAAATTGCTTTTTCTCCCCTTAAACGTGCGAATTTCGCGTTTTTACGTTTTTATTTAAATGCTTAGCCCAAATTAGTGTTTTGATGGTCGGAACATGTTTTAGGCAAAATATCTAAAAATTGCTGTTTCTAGAACACGTGCAGTTTTTGTGCAGATTTTCAGCTTTGATTGCTTACTGTGTCCGTAATTTTAATCCGATTGTTGAAATTTCGGTCTTATCTTATAGTTGCGTTTGTTTAGTTTGTGTGAAGTGCAAATATGTGGTAGTTTGCATGAAAATACTAATTTTTATGACGCTTAGGAGGCATAGACATGTATTTGTCTAAAATACGTAAATTTCCTTGTCAGACCTCTGGCTTTAATCGTTCACTGTAGCCACAATTCCTATTCGATTATCAAAATTTTGGTCTCATTTTGTAGCTGTCAGTCTGTCGTTTACGTCAAATACAAATTTGTAGTACTTTTCATAGGAATACTAATTTTTATAAGGTTCCTTATATTTTTGGGGGCAGGTTATGGAAACTTTTTCCCTTTACGGCATTGCTGTGGCTTGATTTTTCAACCGATGTGTTATATTTTAGTCTTTATGGATAGATCAGCGTCTGAATTTTCCAAAAAGTATAAATTTGTGGCACTTCGCAAAAGTTTAAGGGCGGGTTTAGTGGTTGGAAGGCAAAAAAATCCTAATTTTTCACGTGTCAACTCCCCAAAACTTTAAATTGCTTTTTCTCCCCTTAAACGTGCGAATTTCGCGTTTTTACGTTTTTATTTAAATGCTTAGCCCAAATTAGTGTTTTGATGGTCGGAACATGTTTTAGGCAAAATATCTAAAAATTGCTGTTTCTAGAACACGTGCAGTTTTTGTGCAGATTTTCAGCTTTGATTGCTTACTGTGTCCGTAATTTTAATCCGATTGTTGAAATTTCGGTCTTATCTTATAGTTGCGTTTGTTTAGTTTGTGTGAAGTGCAAATATGTGGTAGTTTGCATGAAAATACTAATTTTTATGACGCTTAGGAGGCATAGACATGTATTTGTCTAAAATACGTAAATTTCCTTGTCAGACCTCTGGCTTTAATCGTTCACTGTAGCCACAATTCCTATTCGATTATCAAAATTTTGGTCTCATTTTGTAGCTGTCAGTCTGTCGTTTACGTCAAATACAAATTTGTAGTACTTTTCATAGGAATACTAATTTTTATAAGGTTCCTTATATTTTTGGGGGCAGGTTATGGAAACTTTTTCCCTTTACGGCATTGCTGTGGCTTGATTTTTCAACCGATGTGTTATATTTTAGTCTTAATGGATAGATCAGCGTCTGAATTTTCCAAAAAGTATAAATTTGTGGCACTTCGCAAAAGTTTAAGGGCGGGTTTAGTGGTTGGAAGGCAAAAAAATCCTAATTTTTCACGTGTCAACTCCCCAAAACTTTAAATTGCTTTTTCTCCCCTTAAACGTGCGAATTTCGCGTTTTTACGTTTTTATTTAAATGCTTAGCCCAAATTAGTGTTTTGATGGTCGGAACATGTTTTAGGCAAAATATCTAAAAATTGCTGTTTCTAGAACACGTGCAGTTTTTGTGCAGATTTTCAGCTTTGATTGCTTACTGTGTCCGTAATTTTAATCCGATTGTTGAAATTTCGGTCTTATCTTATAGTTGCGTTTGTTTAGTTTGTGTGAAGTGCAAATATGTGGTAGTTTGCATGAAAATACTAATTTTTATGACGCTTAGGAGGCATAGACATGTATTTGTCTAAAATACGTAAATTTCCTTGTCAGACCTCTGGCTTTAATCGTTCACTGTAGCCACAATTCCTATTCGATTATCAAAATTTTGGTCTCATTTTGTAGCTGTCAGTCTGTCGTTTACGTCAAATACAAATTTGTAGTACTTTTCATAGGAATACTAATTTTTATAAGGTTCCTTATATTTTTGGGGGCAGGTTATGGAAACTTTTTCCCTTTACGGCATTGCTGTGGCTTGATTTTTCAACCGATGTGTTATATTTTAGTCTTAATGGATAGATCAGCGTCTGAATTTTCCAAAAAGTATAAATTTGTGGCACTTCGCAAAAGTTTAAGGGCGGGTTTAGTGGTTGGAAGGCAAAAAAATCCTAATTTTTCACGTGTCAACTCCCCAAAACTTTAAATTGCTTTTTCTCCGCTTAAACGTGCGAATTTCGCGTTTTTACGTTTTTATTTAAATGCTTAGCCCAAATTAGTGTTTTGATGGTCGGAACATGTTTTAGGCAAAATATCTAAAAATTGCTGTTTCTAGAACACGTGCAGTTTTTGTGCAGATTTTCAGCTTTGATTGCTTACTGTGTCCGTAATTTTAATCCGATTGTTGAAATTTCGGTCTTATCTTATAGTTGCGTTTGTTTAGTTTGTGTGAAGTGCAAATATGTGGTAGTTTGCATGAAAATACTAATTTTTATGACGCTTAGGAGGCATAGACATGTATTTGTCTAAAATACGTAAATTTCCTTGTCAGACCTCTGGCTTTAATCGTTCACTGTAGCCACAATTCCTATTCGATTATCAAAATTTTGGTCTCATTTTGTAGCTGTCAGTCTGTCGTTTACGTCAAATACAAATTTGTAGTACTTTTCATAGGAATACTAATTTTTATAAGGTTCCTTATATTTTTGGGGGCAGGTTATGGAAACTTTTTCCCTTTACGGCATTGCTGTGGCTTGATTTTTCAACCGATGTGTTATATTTTAGTCTTAATGGATAGATCAGCGTCTGAATTTTCCAAAAAGTATAAATTTGTGGCACTTCGCAAAAGTTTAAGGGCGGGTTTAGTGGTTGGAAGGCAAAAAAATCCTAATTTTTCACGTGTCAACTCCCCAAAACTTTAAATTGCTTTTTCTCCCCTTAAACGTGCGAATTTCGCGTTTTTACGTTTTTATTTAAATGCTTAGCCCAAATTAGTGTTTTGATGGTCGGAACATGTTTTAGGCAAAATATCTAAAAATTGCTGTTTCTAGAACACGTGCAGTTTTTGTGCAGATTTTCAGCTTTGATTGCTTACTGTGTCCGTAATTTTAATCCGATTGTTGAAATTTCGGTCTTATCTTTTAGTTGCGTTTGTTTAGTTTGTGTGAAGTGCAAATATGTGGTAGTTTGCATGAAAATACTAATTTTTATGACGCTTAGGAGGCATAGACATGTATTTGTCTAAAATACGTAAATTTCCTTGTCAGACCTCTGGCTTTAATCGTTCACTCTAGCCACAATTCCTATTCGATTATCAAAATTTTGGTCTCATTTTGTAGCTGTCAGTCTGTCGTTTACGTCAAATACAAATTTGTAGTACTTTTCATAGGAATACTAATTTTTATAAGGTTCCTTATATTTTTGGGGGCAGGTTATGGAAACTTTTTCCCTTTACGGCATTGCTGTGGCTTGATTTTTCAACCGATGTGTTATATTTTAGTCTTAATGGATAGATCAGCGTCTGAATTTTCCAAAAAGTATAAATTTGTGGCACTTCGCAAAAGTTTAAGGGCGGGTTTAGTGGTTGGAAGGCAAAAAAATCCTAATTTTTCACGTGTCAACTCCCCAAAACTTTAAATTGCTTTTTCTCCCCTTAAACGTGCGAATTTCGCGTTTTTACGTTTTTATTTAAATGCTTAGCCCAAATTAGTGTTTTGATGGTCGGAACATGTTTTAGGCAAAATATCTAAAAATTGCTGTTTCTAGAACACGTGCAGTTTTTGTGCAGATTTTCAGCTTTGATTGCTTACTGTGTCCGTAATTTTAATCCGATTGTTGAAATTTCGGTCTTATCTTATAGTTGCGTTTGTTTAGTTTGTGTGAAGTGCAAATATGTGGTAGTTTGCATGAAAATACTAATTTTTATGACGCTTAGGAGGCATAGACATGTATTTGTCTAAAATACGTAAATTTCCTTGTCAGACCTCTGGCTTTAATCGTTCACTGTAGCCACAATTTCTATTCGATTATCAAAATGTTGGTCTCATTTTGTAGCTGTCAGTCTGTCGTTTACGTCAAATACAAATTTGTAGTACTTTTCATAGGAATACTAATTTTTTTAAGGTTCCTTATAGTTTTGGGGGCAGGTTATGGAAACTTTTTCCCTTTACGGCATTGCTGTGGCTTGATTTTTCAACCGATGTGTTATATTTTAGTCTTAATGGATAGATCAGCGTCTGAATTTTACAAAAAGTATAAATTTGTGGCACTTCGCAAAAGTTTAAGGGCGGGTTTAGTGGTTGGAAGGCAAAAAAATCCTAATTTTTCACGTGTCAACTCCCCAAAACTTTAAATTGCTTTTTCTCCCCTTAAACGTGCGAATTTCGCGTTTTTACGTTTTTATTTAAATGCTTAGCCCAAATTAGTGTTTTGATGGTCGGAACATTTTTTAGGCAAAATATCTAAAAATTGCTGTTTCTAGAACACGTGCAGTTTTTGTGCAGATTTTCAGCTTTGATTGCTTACTGTGTCCGTAATTTTAATCCGATTGTTGAAATTTCGGTCTTATCTTATAGTTGCGTTTGTTTAGTTTGTGTGAAGTGCAAATATGTGGTAGTTTGCATGAAAATACTAATTTTTATGACGCTTAGGAGGCATAGACATGTATTTGTCTAAAATACGTAAATTTCCTTGTCAGACCTCTGGCTTTAATCGTTCACTGTAGCCACAATTTCTATTCGATTATCAAAATGTTGGTCTCATTTTGTAGCTGTCAGTCTGTCGTTTACGTCAAATACAAATTTGTAGTACTTTTCATAGGAATACTAATTTTTTTAAGGTTCCTTATAGTTTTGGGGGCAGGTTATGGAAACTTTTTCCCTTTACGGCATTGCTGTGGCTTGATTTTTCAACCGATGTGTTATATTTTAGTCTTAATGGATAGATCAGCGTCTGAATTTTACAAAAAGTATAAATTTGTGGCACTTCGCAAAAGTTTAAGGGCGGGTTTAGTGGTTGGAAGGCAAAAAAATCCTAATTTTTCACGTGTCAACTCCCCAAAACTTTAAATTGCTTTTTCTCCCCTTAAACGTGCGAATTTCGCGTTTTTACGTTTTTATTTAAATGCTTAGCCCAAATTAGTGTTTTGATGGTCGGAACATTTTTTAGGCAAAATATCTAAAAATTGCTGTTTCTAGAACGGGTGCAGTTTTTGTGCAGATTTTCAGCTTTGATTGCTTACTGTGTCCGTAATTTTAATCCGATTGTTGAAATTTCGGTCTTATCTTATAGTTGCGTTTGTTTAGTTTGTGTGAAGTGCAAATATGTGGTAGTTTGCATGAAAATACTAATTTTTATGACGCTTAGGAGGCATAGACATGTATTTGTCTAAAATACGTAAATTTCCTTGTCAGACCTCTGGCTTTAATCGTTCACTGTAGCCACAATTCCTATTCGATTATCAAAATTTTGGTCTCATTTTGTAGCTGTCAGTCTGTCGTTTACGTCAAATACAAATTTGTAGTACTTTTCATAGGAATACTAATTTTTATAAGGTTCCTTATATTTTTGGGGGCAGGTTATGGAAACTTTTTCCCTTTACGGCATTGCTGTGGCTTGATTTTTCAACCGATGTGTTATATTTTAGTCTTAATGGATAGATCAGCGTCTGAATTTTCCAAAAAGTATAAATTTGTGGCACTTCGCAAAAGTTTAAGGGCGGGTTTAGTGGTTGGAAGGCAAAAAAATCCTAATTTTTCACGTGTCAACTCCCCAAAACTTTAAATTGCTTTTTCTCCCCTTAAACGTGCGAATTTCGCGTTTTTACGTTTTTATTTAAATGCTTAGCCCAAATTAGTGTTTTGATGGTCGGAACATGTTTTAGGCAAAATATCTAAAAATTGCTGTTTCTAGAACACGTGCAGTTTTTGTGCAGATTTTCAGCTTTGATTGCTTACTGTGTCCGTAATTTTAATCCGATTGTTGTAATTTCGGTCTTATCTTATAGTTCCGTTTGTTTAGTTTGTGTGAAGTGCAAATATGTGGTAGTTTGCATGAAAATACTAATTTTTATGACGCTTAGGAGGCATAGACATGTATTTGTCTAAAATACGTAAATTTCCTTGTCAGACCTCTGGCTTTAATCGTTCACTGTAGCCACAATTCCTATTCGATTATCAAAATTTTGGTCTCATTTTGTAGCTGTCAGTCTGTCGTTTACGTCAAATACAAATTTGTAGTACTTTTCATAGGAATACTAATTTTTATAAGGTTCCTTATATTTTTGGGGGCAGGTTATGGAAACTTTTTCCCTTTACGGCATTGCTGTGGCTTGATTTTTCAACCGATGTGTTATATTTTAGTCTTAATGGATGGATCAGCGTGTGAATTTTCCAAAAAGTATAAATTTGTGGCACTTCGCAAAAGTTTAAGGGCGGGTTTAGTGGTTGGAAGGCAAAAAAATCCTAATTTTTCACGTGTCAACTCCCCAAAACTTTAAATTGCTTTTTCTCCCCTTAAACGTGCGAATTTCGCGTTTTTACGTTTTAATTTAAATGCTTAGCCCAAATTAGTGTTTTGATGGTCGGAACATGTTTTAGGCAAAATATCTAAAAATTGCTGTTTCTAGAACACGTGCAGTTTTTGTGCAGATTTTCAGCTTTGATTGCTTACTGTGTCCGTAATTTTAATCCGATTGTTGAAATTTCGGTCTTATCTTATAGTTGCGTTTGTTTAGTTTGTGTGAAGTGCAAATATGTGGTAGTTTGCATGAAAATACTAATTTTTATGACGCTTAGGAAGCATAGACATGTATTTGTCTAAAATACGTAAATTTCCTTGTCAGACCTCTGGCTTTAATCGTTTACTGTAGCCACAATTCCTATTCGATTATCAAAATTTTGGTCTCATTTTGTAGCTGTCAGTCTGTCGTTTACGTCAAATACAAATTTGTAGTACTTTTCATAGGAATACTAATTTTTATAAGGTTCCTTATATTTTTGGGGGCAGGTTATGGAAACTTTTTCCCTTTACGGCATTGCTGTGGCTTGATTTTTCAACCGATGTGTTATATTTTAGTCTTAATGGATAGATCAGCGTCTGAATTTTCCAAAAAGTATAAATTTGTGGCACTTCGCAAAAGTTTAAGGGCGGGTTTAGTGGTTGGAAGGCAAAAAAATCCTAATTTTTCACGTGTCAACTCCCCAAAACTTTAAATTGCTTTTTCTCCCCTTAAACGTGCGAATTTCGCGTTTTTACGTTTTTATTTAAATGCTTAGCCCAAATTAGTGTTTTGATGGTCGGAACATGTTTTAGGCAAAATATCTAAAAATTGCTGTTTCTAGAACACGTGCAGTTTTTGTGCAGATTTTCAGCTTTGATTGCTTACTGTGTCCGTAATTTTAATCCGATTGTTGAAATTTCGGTCTTATCTTATAGTTGCGTTTGTTTAGTTTGTGTGAAGTGCAAATATGTGGTAGTTTGCATGAAAATACTAATTTTTATGACGCTTAGGAGGCATAGACATGTATTTGTCTAAAATACGTAAATTTCCTTGTCAGACCTCTGGCTTTAATCGTTCACTGTAGCCACAATTCCTATTCGATTATCAAAATTTTGGTCTCATTTTGTAGCTGTCAGTCTGTCGTTTACGTCAAATACAAATTTGTAGTACTTTTCATAGGAATACTAATTTTTATAAGGTTCCTTATATTTTTGGGGGCAGGTTATGGAAACTTTTTCCCTTTACGGCATTGCTGTGGCTTGATTTTTCAACCGATGTGTTATATTTTAGTCTTAATGGATAGATCAGCGTCTGAATTTTCCAAAAAGTATAAATTTGTGGCACTTCGCAAAAGTTTAAGGGCGGGTTTAGTGGTTGGAAGGCAAAAAAATCCTAATTTTTCACGTGTCAACTCCCCAAAACTTTAAATTGCTTTTTCTCCCCTTAAACGTGCGAATTTCGCGTTTTTACGTTTTTATTTAAATGCTTAGCCCAAATTAGTGTTTTGATGGTCGGAACATGTTTTAGGCAAAATATCTAAAAATTGCTGTTTCTAGAACACGTGCAGTTTTTGTGCAGATTTTCAGCTTTGATTGCTTACTGTGTCCGTAATTTTAATCCGATTGTTGAAATTTCGGTCTTATCTTATAGTTGCGTTTGTTTAGTTTGTGTGAAGTGCAAATATGTGGTAGTTTGCATGAAAATACTAATTTTTATGACGCTTAGGAGGCATAGACATGTATTTGTCTAAAATACGTAAATTTCCTTGTCAGACCTCTGGCTTTAATCGTTCACTGTAGCCACAATTCCTATTCGATTATCAAAATTTTGGTCTCATTTTGTAGCTGTCAGTCTGTCGTTTACGTCAAATACAAATTTGTAGTACTTTTCATAGGAATACTAATTTTTATAAGGTTCTTTATATTTTTGGGGGCAGGTTATGGAAACTTTTTCCCTTTACGGCATTGCTGTGGCTTGATTTTTCAACCGATGTGTTATATTTTAGTCTTAATGGATAGATCAGCGTCTGAATTTTCCAAAAAGTATAAATTTGTGGCACTTCGCAAAAGTTTAAGGGCGGGTTTAGTGGTTGGAAGGCAAAAAAACCCTAATTTTTCACGTGTCAACTCCCCAAAACTTTAAATTGCTTTTTCTCCCCTTAAACGTGCGAATTTCGCGTTTTTACGTTTTTATTTAAATGCTTAGCCCAAATTAGTGTTTTGATGGTCGGAACATGTTTTAGGCAAAATATCTAAAAATTGCTGTTTCTAGAACACGTGCAGTTTTTGTGCAGATTTTCAGCTTTGATTGCTTACTGTGTCCGTAATTTTAATCCGATTGTTGAAATTTCGGTCTTATCTTATAGTTGCGTTTGTTAAGTTTGTGTGAAGTGCAAATATGTGGTAGTTTGCATGAAAATACTAATTTTTATGACGCTTAGGAGGCATAGACATGTATTTGTCTAAAATACGTAAATTTCCTTGTCAGACCTCTGGCTTTAATCGTTCACTGTAGCCACAACTCCTATTCGATTATCAAAATTTTGGTCTCATTTTGTAGCTGTCAGTCTGTCGTTTACGTCAAATACAAATTTGTAGTACTTTTCATAGGAATACTAATTTTTATAAGGTTCCTTATATTTTTGGGGGCAGGTTATGGAAACTTTTTCCCTTTACGGCATTGCTGTGGCTTGATTTTTCAACCGATGTGTTATATTTTAGTCTTAATGGATAGATCAGCGTCTGAATTTTCCAAAAAGTATAAATTTGTGGCACTTCGCAAAAGTTTAAGGGCGGGTTTAGTGGTTGGAAGGCAAAAAAATCCTAATTTTTCACGTGTCAACTCCCCAAAACTTTAAATTGCTTTTTCCCCCCTTAAACGTGCGAATTTCGCGTTTTTACGTTTTTATTTAAATGCTTAGCGCAAATTAGTGTTTTGATGGTCGGAACATTTTTTAGGCAAAATATCTAAAAATTGCTGTTTCTAGAACACGTGCAGTTTTTGTGCAGATTTTCAGCTTTGATTGCTTACTGTGTCCGTAATTTTAATCCGATTGTTGAAATTTCGGTCTTATCTTATAGTTGCGTTTGTTTAGTTTGTGTGAAGTGCAAATATGTGGTAGTTTGCATGAAAATACTAATTTTTATGACGCTTAGGAGGCATAGACATGTATTTGTCTAAAATACGTAAATTTCCTTGTCAGACCTCTGGCTTTAATCGTTCACTGTAGCCACAATTCCTATTCGATTATCAAAATTTTGGTCTCATTTTGTAGCTGTCAGTCTGTCGTTTACGTCAAATACAAATTTGTAGTACTTTTCATAGGAATACTAATTTTTATAAGGTTCTTTATATTTTTGGGGGCAGGTTATGGAAACTTTTTCCCTTTACGGCATTGCTGTGGCTTGATTTTTCAACCGATGTGTTATATTTTAGTCTTAATGGATAGATCAGCGTCTGAATTTTCCAAAAAGTATAAATTTGTGGCACTTCGCAAAAGTTTAAGGGCGGGTTTAGTGGTTGGAAGGCAAAAAAACCCTAATTTTTCACGTGTCAACTCCCCAAAACTTTAAATTGCTTTTTCTCCCCTTAAACGTGCGAATTTCGCGTTTTTACGTTTTTATTTAAATGCTTAGCCCAAATTAGTGTTTTGATGGTCGGAACATGTTTTAGGCAAAATATCTAAAAATTGCTGTTTCTAGAACACGTGCAGTTTTTGTGCAGATTTTCAGCTTTGATTGCTTACTGTGTCCGTAATTTTAATCCGATTGTTGAAATTTCGGTCTTATCTTATAGTTGCGTTTGTTAAGTTTGTGTGAAGTGCAAATATGTGGTAGTTTGCATGAAAATACTAATTTTTATGACGCTTAGGAGGCATAGACATGTATTTGTCTAAAATACGTAAATTTCCTTGTCAGACCTCTGGCTTTAATCGTTCACTGTAGCCACAACTCCTATTCGATTATCAAAATTTTGGTCTCATTTTGTAGCTGTCAGTCTGTCGTTTACGTCAAATACAAATTTGTAGTACTTTTCATAGGAATACTAATTTTTATAAGGTTCCTTATATTTTTGGGGGCAGGTTATGGAAACTTTTTCCCTTTACGGCATTGCTGTGGCTTGATTTTTCAACCGATGTGTTATATTTTAGTCTTAATGGATAGATCAGCGTCTGAATTTTCCAAAAAGTATAAATTTGTGGCACTTCGCAAAAGTTTAAGGGCGGGTTTAGTGGTTGGAAGGCAAAAAAATCCTAATTTTTCACGTGTCAACTCCCCAAAACTTTAAATTGCTTTTTCTCCCCTTAAACGTGCGAATTTCGCGTTTTTACGTTTTTATTTAAATGCTTAGCCCAAATTAGTGTTTTGATGGTCGGAACATGTTTTAGGCAAAATATCTAAAAATTGCTGTTTCTAGAACACGTGCAGTTTTTGTGCAGATTTTCAGCTTTGATTGCTTACTGTGTCCGTAATTTTAATCCGATTGTTGAAATTTCGGTCTTATCTTATAGTTGCGTTTGTTTAATTTGTGTGAAGTGCAAATATGTGGTAGTTTGCATGAAAATACTAATTTTTATGACGCTTAGGAGGCATAGACATGTATTTGTCTAAAATACGTAAATTTCCTTGTCAGACCTCTGGCTTTAATCGTTCACTGTAGCCACAATTCCTATTCGATTATCAAAATTTTGGTCTCATTTTGTAGCTGTCAGTCTGTCGTTTACGTCAAATACAAATTTGTAGTACTTTTCATAGGAATACTAATTTTTATAAGGTTCCTTATATTTTTGGGGGCAGGTTCTGGAAACTTTTTCCCTTTACGGCATTGCTGTGGCTTGATTTTTCAACCGATGTGTTATATTTTAGTCTTAATGGATAGATCAGCGTCTGAATTTTCCAAAAAGTATAAATTTGTGGCACTTCGCAAAAGTTTAAGGGCGGGTTTAGTGGTTGGAAGGCAAAAAAATCCTAATTTTTCACGTGTCAACTCCCCAAAACTTTAAATTGCTTTTTCTCCCCTTAAACGTGCGAATTTCGCGTTTTTACGTTTTTATTTAAATGCTTAGCCCAAATTAGTGTTTTGATGGTCGGAACATGTTTTAGGCAAAATATCTAAAAATTGCTGTTTCTAGAACACGTGCAGTTTTTGTGCAGATTTTCAGCTTTGATTGCTTACTGTGTCCGTAATTTTAATCCGATTGTTGAAATTTTGGCCTTATCTTATAGTTGCGTTTGTTTAATTTGTGTGAAGTGCAAATATGTGGTAGTTTGCATGAAAATACTAATTTTTATGACGCTTAGGAGGCATAGACATGTATTTGTCTAAAATACGTAAATTTCCTTGTCAGACCTCTGGCTTTAATCGTTCACTGTAGCCACAATTCCTATTCGATTATCAAAATTTTGGTCTCATTTTGTAGCTGTCAGTCTGTCGTTTACGTCAAATACAAATTTGTAGTACTTTTCATAGGAATACTAATTTTTATAAGGTTCCTTATATTTTTGGGGGCAGGTTATGGAAACTTTTTCCCTTTACGGCATTGCTGTGGCTTGATTTTTCAACCGATGTGTTATATTTTAGTCTTAATGGATAGATCAGCGTCTGAGTTTTCCAAAAAGTATAAATTTGTGGCACTTCGCAAAAGTTTAAGGGCGGGTTTAGTGGTTGGAAGGCAAAAAAATCCTAATTTTTCACGTGTCAACTCCCCAAAACTTTAAATTGCTTTTTCTCCCCTTAAACGTGCGAATTTCGCGTTTTTACGTTTTTATTTAAATGCTTAGCCCAAATTAGTGTTTTGATGGTCGGAACATGTTTTAGGTAAAATATCTAAAAATTGCTGTTTCTAGAACACGTGCAGTTTTTGTGCAGATTTTCAGCTTTGATTGCTTACTGTGTCCGTAATTTTAATCCGATTGTTGAAATTTCGGTCTTATCTTATAGTTGCGTTTGTTTAGTTTGTGTGAAGTGCAAATATGTGGTAGTTTGCATGAAAATACTAATTTTTATGACGCTTAGGAGGCATAGACATGTATTTGTCTAAAATACGTAAATTTCCTTGTCAGACCTCTGGCTTTAATCGTTCACTGTAGCCACAATTCCTATTCGATTATCAAAATTTTGGTCTCATTTTGTAGCTGTCAGTCTGTCGTTTACTTCAAATACAAATTTGTAGTACTTTTCATAGGAATACTAATTTTTATAAGGTTCCTTATATTTTTGGGGGCAGGTTATGGAAACTTTTTCCCTTTACGGCATTGCTGTGGCTTGATTTTTCAACCGATGTGTTATATTTTAGTCTTAATGGATAGATCAGCGTCTGAATTTTCCAAAAAGTATAAATTTGTGGCACTTCGCAAAAGTTTAAGGGCGGGTTTAGTGGTTGGAAGGCAAAAAAATCCTAATTTTTCACGTGTCAACTCCCCAAAACTTTAAATTGCTTTTTCTCCCCTTAAACGTGCGAATTTCGCGTTTTTACGTTTTTATTTAAATGCTTAGCCCAAATTAGTGTTTTGATGGTCGGAACATGTTTTAGGCAAAATATCTAAAAATTGCTGTTTCTAGAACACGTGCAGTTTTTGTGCAGATTTTCAGCTTTGATTGCTTACTGTGTCCGTAATTTTAATCCGATTGTTGAAATTTCGGTCTTATCTTATAGTTGCGTTTGTTTAATTTGTGTGAAGTGCAAATATGTGGTAGTTTGCATGAAAATACTAATTTTTATGACGCTTAGGAGGCATAGACATGTATTTGTCTAAAATACGTAAATTTCCTTGTCAGACCTCTGGCTTTAATCGTTCACTGTAGCCACAATTCCTATTCGATTATCAAAATTTTGGTCTCATTTTGTAGCTGTCAGTCTGTCGTTTACGTCAAATACAAATTTGTAGTACTTTTCATAGGAATACTAATTTTTATAAGGTTCCTTATATTTTTGGGGGCAGGTTACGGAAACTTTTTCCCTTTACGGCATTGCTGTGGCTTGATTTTTCAACCGATGTGTTATATTTTAGTCTTAATGGATAGATCAGCGTCTGAATTTTCCAAAAAGTATAAATTTGTGGCACTTCGCAAAAGTTTAAGGGCGGGTTTAGTGGTTGGAAGGCAAAAAAATCCTAATTTTTCACGTGTCAACTCCCCAAAACTTTAAATTGCTTTTTCTCCCCTTAAACGTGCGAATTTCGCGTTTTTACGTTTTTATTTAAATGCTTAGCCCAAATTAGTGTTTTGATGGTCGGAACATGTTTTAGGCAAAATATCTAAAAATTGCTGTTTCTAGAACACGTGCAGTTTTTGTGCAGATTTTCAGCTTTGATTGCTTACTGTGTCCGTAATTTTAATCCGATTGTTGAAATTTCGGTCTTATCTTATAGTTGCGTTTGTTTAATTTGTGTGAAGTGCAAATATGTGGTAGTTTGCATGAAAATACTAATTTTTATGACGCTTAGGAGGCATAGACATGTATTTGTCTAAAATACGTAAATTTCCTTGTCAGACCTCTGGCTTTAATCGTTCACTGTAGCCACAATTCCTATTCGATTATCAAAATTTTGGTCTCATTTTGTAGCTGTCAGTCTGTCGTTTACGTCAAATACAAATTTGTAGTACTTTTCATAGGAATACTAATTTTTATAAGGTTCCTTATATTTTTGGGGGCAGGTTATGGAAACTTTTTCCCTTTACGGCATTGCTGTGGCTTGATTTTTCAACCGATGTGTTATATTTTAGTCTTAATGGATAGATCAGCGTCTGAATTTTCCAAAAAGTATAAATTTGTGGCACTTCGCAAAAGTTTAAGGGCGGGTTTAGTGGTTGGAAGGCAAAAAAATCCTAATTTTTCACGTGTCAACTCCCCAAAACTTTAAATTGCTTTTTCTCCCCTTAAACGTGCGAATTTCGCGTTTTTACGTTTTTATTTAAATGCTTAGCCCAAATTAGTGTTTTGATGGTCGGAACATGTTTTAGGCAAAATATCTAAAAATTGCTGTTTCTAGAACACGTGCAGTTTTTGTGCAGATTTTCAGCTTTGATTGCTTACTGTGTCCGTAATTTTAATCCGATTGTTGAAATTTCGGTCTTATCTTATAGTTGCGTTTGTTTAATTTGTGTGAAGTGCAAATATGTGGTAGTTTGCATGAAAATACTAATTTTTATGACGCTTAGGAGGCATAGACATGTATTTGTCTAAAATACGTAAATTTCCTTGTCAGACCTCTGGCTTTAATCGTTCACTGTAGCCACAATTCCTATTCGATTATCAAAATTTTGGTCTCATTTTGTAGCTGTCAGTCTGTCGTTTACGTCAAATACAAATTTGTAGTACTTTTCATAGGAATACTAATTTTTATAAGGTTCCTTATATTTTTGGGGGCAGGTTATGGAAACTTTTTCCCTTTACGGCATTGCTGTGGCTTGATTTTTCAACCGATGTGTTATATTTTAGTCTTAATGGATAGATCAGCGTCTGAATTTTCCAAAAAGTATAAATTTGTGGCACTTCGCAAAAGTTTAAGGGCGGGTTTAGTGGTTGGAAGGCAAAAAAATCCTAATTTTTCACGTGTCAACTCCCCAAAACTTTAAATTGCTTTTTCTCTCCTTAAACGTGCGAATTTCGCGTTTTTACGTTTTTATTTAAATGCTTAGCCCAAATTAGTGTTTTGATGGTCGGAACATGTTTTAGGCAAAATATCTAAAAATTGCTGTTTCTAGAACACGTGCAGTTTTTGTGCAGATTTTCAGCTTTGATTGCTTACTGTGTCCGTAATTTTAATCCGATTGTTGAAATTTCGGTCTTATCTTATAGTTGCGTTTGTTTAGTTTGTGTGAAGTGCAAATATGTGGTAGTTTGCATGAAAATACTAATTTTTATGACGCTTAGGAGGCATAGACATGTATTTGTCTAAAATACGTAAATTTCCTTGTCAGACCTCTGGCTTTAATCGTTCACTGTAGCCACAATTCCTATTCGATTATCAAAATTTTGGTCTCATTTTGTAGCTGTCAGTCTGTCGTTTACGTCAAATACAAATTTGTAGTACTTTTCATAGGAATACTAATTTTTATAAGGTTCCTTATATTTTTGGGGGCAGGTTATGGAAACTTTTTCCCTTTACGGCATTGCTGTGGCTTGATTTTTCAACCGATGTGTTATATTTTAGTCTTAATGGATAGATCAGCGTCTGAATTTTCCAAAAAGTATAAATTTGTGGCACTTCGCAAAAGTTTAAGGGCGGGTTTAGTGGTTGGAAGGCAAAAAAATCCTAATTTTTCACGTGTCAACTCCCCAAAACTTTAAATTGCTTTTTCTCCCCTTAAACGTGCGAATTTCGCGTTTTTACGTTTTTATTTAAATGCTTAGCCCAAATTAGTGTTTTGATGGTCGGAACATGTTTTAGGCAAAATATCTAAAAATTGCTGTTTCTAGAACACGTGCAGTTTTTGTGCAGATTTTCAGCTTTGATTGCTTACTGTGTCCGTAATTTTAATCCGATTGTTGAAATTTCGGTCTTATCTTATAGTTGCGTTTGTTTAGTTTGTGTGAAGTGCAAATATGTGGTAGTTTGCATGAAAATACTAATTTTTATGACGCTTAGGAGGCATAGACATGTATTTGTCTAAAATACGTAAATTTCCTTGTCAGACCTCTGGCTTTAATCGTTCACTGTAGCCACAATTCCTATTCGATTATCAAAATTTTGGTCTCATTTTGTAGCTGTCAGTCTGTCGTTTACGTCAAATACAAATTTGTAGTACTTTTCATAGGAATACTAATTTTTATAAGGTTCCTTATATTTTTGGGGGCAGGTTATGGAAACTTTTTCCCTTTACGGCATTGCTGTGGCTTGATTTTTCAACCGATGTGTTATATTTTAGTCTTAATGGATAGATCAGCGTCTGAATTTTCCAAAAAGTATAAATTTGTGGCACTTCGCAAAAGTTTAAGGGCGGGTTTAGTGGTTGGAAGGCAAAAAAATCCTAATTTTTCACGTGTCAACTCCCCAAAACTTTAAATTGCTTTTTCTCCCCTTAAACGTGCGAATTTCGCGTTTTTACGTTTTTATTTAAATGCTTAGCCCAAATTAGTGTTTTGATGGTCGGAACATGTTTTAGGCAAAATATCTAAAAATTGCTGTTTCTAGAACACGTGCAGTTTTTGTGCAGATTTTCAGCTTTGATTGCTTACTGTGTCCGTAATTTTAATCCGATTGTTGAAATTTCGGTCTTATCTTATAGTTGCGTTTGTTTAGTTTGTGTGAAGTGCAAATATGTGGTAGTTTGCATGAAAATACTAATTTTTATGACGCTTAGGAGGCATAGACATGTATTTGTCTAAAATACGTAAATTTCCTTGTCAGACCTCTGGCTTTAATCGTTCACTGTAGCCACAATTCCTATTCGATTATCAAAATTTTGGTCTCATTTTGTAGCTGTCAGTCTGTCGTTTACGTCAAATACAAATTTGTAGTACTTTACATAGGAATACTAATTTTTATAAGGTTCCTTATATTTTTGGGGGCAGGTTATGGAAACTTTTTCCCTTTACGGCATTGCTGTGGCTTGATTTTTCAACCGGTGTGTTATATTTTAGTCTTAATGGATAGATCAGCGTCTGAATTTTCCAAAAAGTATAAATTTGTGGCACTTCGCAAAAGTTTAAGGGCGGGTTTAGTGGTTGGAAGGCAAAAAAATCCTAATTTTTCACGTGTCAACTCCCCAAAACTTTAAATTGCTTTTTCTCCCCTTAAACGTGCGAATTTCGCGTTTTTACGTTTTTATTTAAATGCTTAGCCCAAATTAGTGTTTTGATGGTCGGAACATGTTTTAGGCAAAATATCTAAAAATTGCTGTTTCTAGAACACGTGCAGTTTTTGTGCAGATTTTCAGCTTTGATTGCTTACTGTGTCCGTAATTTTAATCCGATTGTTGAAATTTCGGTCTTATCTTATAGTTGCGTTTGTTTAGTTTGTGTGAAGTGCAAATATGTGGTAGTTTGCATGAAAATACTAATTTTTATGACGCTTGGGAGGCATAGACATGTATTTGTCTAAAATACGTAAATTTCCTTGTCAGACCTCTGGCTTTAATCGTTCACTGTAGCCACAATTCCTATTCGATTATCAAAATTTTGGTCTCATTTTGTAGCTGTCAGTCTGTCGTTTACGTCAAATACAAATTTGTAGTACTTTTCATAGGAATACTAATTTTTATAAGGTTCCTTATATTTTTGGGGGCAGGTTATGGAAACTTTTTCCCTTTACGGCATTGCTGTGGCTTGATTTTTCAACCGATGTGTTATATTTTAGTCTTAATGGATAGATCAGCGTCTGAATTTTCCAAAAAGTATAAATTTGTGGCACTTCGCAAAAGTTTAAGGGCGGGTTTAGTGGTTGGAAGGCAAAAAAATCCTAATTTTTCACGTGTCAACTCCCCAAAACTTTAAATTGCTTTTTCTCCCCTTAAACGTGCGAATTTCGCGTTTTTACGTTTTTATTTAAATGCTTAGCCCAAATTAGTGTTTTGATGGTCGGAACATGTTTTAGGCAAAATATCTAAAAATTGCTGTTTCTAGAACACGTGCAGTTTTTGTGCAGATTTTCAGCTTTGATTGCTTACTGTGTCCGTAATTTTAATCCGATTGTTGAAATTTCGGTCTTATCTTATAGTTGCGTTTGTTTAGTTTGTGTGAAGTGCAAATATGTGGTAGTTTGCATGAAAATACTAATTTTTATGACGCTTAGGAGGCATAGACATGTATTTGTCTAAAATACGTAAATTTCCTTGTCAGACCTCTGGCTTTAATCGTTCACTGTAGCCACAATTCCTATTCGATTATCAAAATTTTGGTCTCATTTTGTAGCTGTCAGTCTGTCGTTTACGTCAAATACAAATTTGTAGTACTTTTCACAGGAATACTAATTTTTATAAGGTTCCTTATATTTTTGGGGGCAGGTTATGGAAACTTTTTCCCTTTACGGCATTGCTGTGGCTTGATTTTTCAACCGATGTGTTATATTTTAGTCTTAATGGATAGATCAGCGTCTGAATTTTCCAAAAAGTATAAATTTGTGGCACTTCGCAAAAGTTTAAGGGCGGGTTTAGTGGTTGGAAGGCAAAAAAATCCTAATTTTTCACGTGTCAACTCCCCAAAACTTTAAATTGCTTTTTCTCCCCTTAAACGTGCGAATTTCGCGTTTTTACGTTTTTATTTAAATGCTTAGCCCAAATTAGTGTTTTGATGGTCGGAACATGTTTTAGGCAAAATATTTTAAAAATTGCTGTTTCTAGAACACGTGCAGTTTTTGTGCAGATTTTCAGCTTTGATTGCTTACTGTGTCCGTAATTTTAATCCGATTGTTGAAATTTCGGTCTTATCTTATAGTTGCGTTTGTTTAGTTTGTGTGAAGTGCAAATATGTGGTAGTTTGCATGAAAATACTAATTTTTATGACGCTTAGGAGGCATAGACATGTATTTGTCTAAAATACGTAAATTTCCTTGTCAGACCTCTGGCTTTAATCGTTCACTGTAGCCACAATTCCTATTCGATTATCAAAATTTTGGTCTCATTTTGTAGCTGTCAGTCTGTCGTTTACGTCAAATACAAATTTGTAGTACTTTTCATAGGAATACTAATTTTTATAAGGTTCCTTATATTTTTGGGGGCAGGTTATGGAAACTTTTTCCCTTTACGGCATTGCTGTGGCTTGATTCTTCAACCGATGTGTTATATTTTAGTCTTAATGGATAGATCAGCGTCTGAATTTTCCAAAAAGTATAAATTTGTGGCACTTCGCAAAAGTTTAAGGGCGGGTTTAGTGGTTGGAAGGCAAAAAAATCCTAATTTTTCACGTGTCAACTCCCCAAAACTTTAAATTGCTTTTTCTCCCCTTAAACGTGCGAATTTCGCGTTTTTACGTTTTTATTTAAATGCTTAGCCCAAATTAGTGTTTTGATGGTCGGAACATGTTTTAGGCAAAATATCTAAAAATTGCTGTTTCTAGAACACGTGCAGTTTTTGTGCAGATTTTCAGCTTTGATTGCTTACTGTGTCCGTAATTTTAATCCGATTGTTGAAATTTCGGTCTTATCTTATAGTTGCGTTTGTTTAGTTTGTGTGAAGTGCAAATATGTGGTAGTTTGCATGAAAATACTAATTTTTATGACGCTTAGGAGGCATAGACATGTATTTGTCTAAAATACGTAAATTTCCTTGTCAGACCTCTGGCTTTAATCGTTCACTGTAGCCACAATTCCTATTCCATTATCAAAATTTTGGTCTCATTTTGTAGCTGTCAGTCTGTCGTTTACGTCAAATACAAATTTGTAGTACTTTTCATAGGAATACTAATTTTTATAAGGTTCCTTATATTTTTGGGGGCAGGTTATGGAAACTTTTTCCCTTTACGGCATTGCTGTGGCTTGATTTTTCAACCGATGTGTTATATTTTAGTCTTAATGGATAGATCAGCGTCTGAATTTTCCAAAAAGTATAAATTTGTGGCACTTCGCAAAAGTTTAAGGGCGGGTTTAGTGGTTGGAAGGCAAAAAAATCCGAATTTTTCACGTGTCAACTCCCCAAAAGTTTAAATTGCTTTTTCTCCCCTTAAACGTGCGAATTTCGCGTTTTTACGTTTTTATTTAAATGCTTAGCCCAAATTAGTGTTTTGATGGTCGGAACATGTTTTAGGCAAAATATCTAAAAATTGCTGTTTCTAGAACACGTGCAGTTTTTGTGCAGATTTTCAGCTTTGATTGCTTACTGTGTCCGTAATTTTAATCCGATTGTTGAAATTTCGGTCTTATCTTATAGTTGCGTTTGTTTAGTTTGTGTGAAGTGCAAATATGTGGTAGTTTGCATGAAAATACTAATTTTTATGACGCTTAGGAGGCATAGACATGTATTTGTCTAAAATACGTAAATTTCCTTGTCAGACCTCTGGCTTTAATCGTTCACTGTAGCCACAATTCCTATTCGATTATCAAAATTTTGGTCTCATTTTGTAGCTGTCAGTCTGTCGTTTACGTCAAATACAAATTTGTAGTACTTTTCATAGGAATACTAATTTTTATAAGGTTCCTTATATTTTTGGGGGCAGGTTATGGAAACTTTTTCCCTTTACGGCATTGCTGTGGCTTGATTTTTCAACCGATATGTTATATTTTAGTCTTAATGGATAGATCAGCGTCTGAATTTTCCAAAAAGTATAAATTTGTGGCACTTCGCAAAAGTTTAAGGGCGGGTTTAGTGGTTGGAAGGCAAAAAAATCCTAATTTTTCACGTGTCAACTCCCCAAAACTTTAAATTGCTTTTTCTCCCCTTAAACGTGCGAATTTCGCGTTTTTACGTTTTTATTTAAATGCTTAGCCCAAATTAGTGTTTTGATGGTCGGAACATGTTTTAGGCAAAATATCTAAAAATTGCTGTTTCTAGAACACGTGCAGTTTTTGTGCAGATTTTCAGCTTTGATTGCTTACTGTGTCCGTAATTTTAATCCGATTGTTGAAATTTCGGTCTTATCTTATAGTTGCGTTTGTTTAGTTTGTGCGAAGTGCAAATATGTGGTAGTTTGCATGAAAATACTAATTTTTATGACGCTTAGGAGGCATAGACATGTATTTGTCTAAAATACGTAAATTTCCTTGTCAGACCTCTGGCTTTAATCGTTCACTGTAGCCACAATTCCTATTCGATTATCAAAATTTTGGTCTCATTTTGTAGCTGTCAGTCTGTCGTTTACGTCAAATACAAATTTGTAGTACTTTTCATAGGAATACTAATTTTTATAAGGTTCCTTATATTTTGGGGGGCAGGTTATGGAAACTTTTTCCCTTTACGGCATTGCTGTGGCTTGATTTTTCAACCGATGTGTTATATTTTAGTCTTAATGGATAGATCAGCGTCTGAATTTTCCAAAAAGTATAAATTTGTGGCACTTTGCAAAAGTTTAAGGGCGGGTTTAGTGGTTGGAAGGCAAAAAAATCCTAATTTTTCACGTGTCAACTCCCCAAAACTTTAAATTGCTTTTTCTCCCCTTAAACGTGCGAATTTCGCGTTTTTACGTTTTAATTTAAATGCTTAGCCCAAATTAGTGTTTTGATGGTCGGAACATGTTTTAGGCAAAATATCTAAAAATTGCTGTTTCTAGAACACGTGCAGTTTTTGTGCAGATTTTCAGCTTTGATTGCTTACTGTGTCCGTAATTTTAATCCGATTGTTGAAATTTCGGTCTTATCTTATAGTTGCGTTTGTTTAGTTTGTGTGAAGTGCAAATATGTGGTAGTTTGCATGAAAATACTAATTTTTATGACGCTTAGGAGGCATAGACATGTATTTGTCTAAAATACGTAAATTTCCTTGTCAGACCTCTGGCTTTAATCGTTCACTGTAGCCACAATTCCTATTCGATTATCAAAATTTTGGTCTCATTTTGTAGCTGTCAGTCTGTCGTTTACGTCAAATACAAATTTGTAGTACTTTTCATAGGAATACTAATTTTTATAAGGTTCCTTATATTTTTGGGGGCAGGTTATGGAAACTTTTTCCCTTTACGGCATTGCTGTGGCTTGATTTTTCAACCGATGTGTTATATTTTAGTCTTAATGGATAGATCAGCGTCTGAATTTTCCAAAAAGTATAAATTTGTGGCACTTCGCAAAAGTTTAAGGGCGGGTTTAGTGGTTGGAAGGCAAAAAAATCCTAATTTTTCACGTGTCAACTCCCCAAAACTTTAAATTGCTTTTTCTCCCCTTAAACGTGCGAATTTCGCGTTTTTACGTTTTAATTTAAATGCTTAGCCCAAATTAGTGTTTTGATGGTCGGAACATGTTTTAGGCAAAATATCTAAAAATTGCTGTTTCTAGAACACGTGCAGTTTTTGTGCAGGTTTTCAGCTTTGATTGCTTACTGTGTCCGTAATTTTAATCCGATTGTTGAAATTTCGGTCTTATCTTATAGTTGCGTTTGTTTAGTTTGTGTGAAGTGCAAATATGTGGTAGTTTGCATGAAAATACTAATTTTTATGACGCTTAGGAGGCATAGACATGTATTTGTCTAAAATACGTAAATTTCCTTGTCAGACCTCTGGCTTTAATCGTTCACTGTAGCCACAATTCCTATTCGATTATCAAAATTTTGGTCTCATTTTGTAGCTGTCAGTCTGTCGTTTACGTCAAATACAAATTTGTAGTACTTTTCATAGGAATACTAATTTTTATAAGGTTCCTTATATTTTTGGGGGCAGGTTATGGAAACTTTTTCCCTTTACGGCATTGCTGTGGCTTGATTTTTCAACCGGTGTGTTATATTTTAGTCTTAATGGATAGATCAGCGTCTGAATTTTCCAAAAAGTATAAATTTGTGGCACTTCGCAAAAGTTTAAGGGCGGGTTTAGTGGTTGGAAGGCAAAAAAATCCTAATTTTTCACGTGTCAACTCCCCAAAACTTTAAATTGCTTTTTCTCCCCTTAAACGTGCGAATTTCGCGTTTTTACGTTTTTATTTAAATGCTTAGCCCAAATTAGTGTTTTGATGGTCGGAACATGTTTTAGGCAAAATATCTAAAAATTGCTGTTTCTAGAACACGTGCAGTTTTTGTGCAGATTTTCAGCTTTGATTGCTTACTGTGTCCGTAATTTTAATCCGATTGTTGAAATTTCGGTCTTATCTTATAGTTGCGTTTGTTTAGTTTGTGTGAAGTGCAAATATGTGGTAGTTTGCATGAAAATACTAATTTTTATGACGCTTAGGAGGCATAGACATGTATTTGTCTAAAATACGTAAATTTCCTTGTCAGACCTCTGGCTTTAATCGTTCACTGTAGCCACAATTCCTATTCGATTATCAAAATTTTGGTCTCATTTTGTAGCTGTCAGTCTGTCGTTTACGTCAAATACAAATTTGTAGTACTTTTCATAGGAATACTAATTTTTATAAGGTTCCTTATATTTTTGGGGGCAGGTTATGGAAACTTTTTCCCTTTACGGCATTGCTGTGGCTTGATTTTTCAACCGATGTGTTATATTTTAGTCTTAATGGATAGATCAGCGTCTGAATTTTCCAAAAAGTATAAATTTGTGGCACTTCGCAAAAGTTTAAGGGCGGGTTTAGTGGTTGGAAGGCAAAAAAATCCTAATTTTTCACGTGTCAACTCCCCAAAACTTTAAATTGCTTTTTCTCCCCTTAAACGTGCGAATTTCGCGTTTTTACGTTTTTATTTAAATGCTTAGCCCAAATTAGTGTTTTGATGGTCGGAACATGTTTTAGGCAAAATATCTAAAAATTGCTGTTTCTAGAACACGTGCAGTTTTTGTGCAGATTTTCAGCTTTGATTGCTTACTGTGTCCGTAATTTTAATCCGATTGTTGAAATTTCGGTCTTATCTTATAGTTGCGTTTGTTTAGTTTGTGTGAAGTGCAAATATGTGGTAGTTTGCATGAAAATACTAATTTTTATGACGCTTAGGAGGCATAGACATGTATTTGTCTAAAATACGTAAATTTCCTTGTCAGACCTCTGGCTTTAATCGTTCACTGTAGCCACAATTCCTATTCGATTATCAAAATTTTGGTCTCATTTTGTAGCTGTCAGTCTGTCGTTTACGTCAAATACAAATTTGTAGTACTTTTCATAGGAATACTAATTTTTATAAGGTTCCTTATATTTTTGGGGGCAGGTTATGGAAACTTTTTCCCTTTACGGCATTGCTGTGGCTTGATTTTTCAACTGATGTGTTATATTTTAGTCTTAATGGATAGATCAGCGTCTGAATTTTCCAAAAAGTATAAATTTGTGGCACTTCGCAAAAGTTTAAGGGCGGGTTTAGTGGTTGGAAGGCAAAAAAATCCTAATTTTTCACGTGTCAACTCCCCAAAACTTTAAATTGCTTTTTCTCCCCTTAAACGTGCGAATTTCGCGTTTTTACGTTTTTATTTAAATGCTTAGCCCAAATTAGTGTTTTGATGGTCGGAACATGTTTTAGGCAAAATATCTAAAAATTGCTGTTTCTAGAACACGTGCAGTTTTTGTGCAGATTTTCAGCTTTGATTGCTTACTGTGTCCGTAATTTTAATCCGATTGTTGAAATTTCGGTCTTATCTTATAGTTGCGTTTGTTTAGTTTGTGTGAAGTGCAAATATGTGGTAGTTTGCATGAAAATACTAATTTTTATGACGCTTAGGAGGCATAGACATGTATTTGTCTAAAATACGTAAATTTCCTTGTCAGACCTCTGGCTTTAATCGTTCACTGTAGCCACAATTCCTATTCGATTATCAAAATTTTGGTCTCATTTTGTAGCTGTCAGTCTGTCGTTTACGTCAAATACAAATTTGTAGTACTTTTCATAGGAATACTAATTTTTATAAGGTTCTTTATATTTTTGGGGGCAGGTTATGGAAACTTTTTCCCTTTACGGCATTGCTGTGGCTTGATTTTTCAACCGATGTGTTATATTTTAGTCTTAATGGATAGATCAGCGTCTGAATCTTCCAAAAAGTATAAATTTGTGGCACTTCGCAAAAGTTTAAGGGCGGGTTTAGTGGTTGGAAGGCAAAAAAATCCTAATTTTTCACGTGTCAACTCCCCAAAACTTTAAATTGCTTTTTCTCCCCTTAAACGTGCGAATTTCGCGTTTTTACGTTTTTATTTAAATGCTTAGCCCAAATTAGTGTTTTGATGGTCGGAACATGTTTTAGGCAAAATATCTAAAAATTGCTGTTTCTAGAACACGTGCAGTTTTTGTGCAGATTTTCAGCTTTGATTGCTTACTGTGTCCGTAATTTTAATTCGATTGTTGAAATTTCGGTCTTATCTTATAGTTGCGTTTGTTTAGTTTGTGTGAAGTGCAAATATGTGGTAGTTTGCATGAAAATACTAATTTTTATGACGCTTAGGAGGCATAGACATGTATTTGTCTAAAATACGTAAATTTCCTTGTCAGACCTCTGGCTTTAATCGTTCACTGTAGCCACAATTCCTATTCGATTATCAAAATTTTGGTCTCATTTTGTAGCTGTCAGTCTGTCGTTTACGTCAAATACAAATTTGTAGTACTTTTCATAGGAATACTAATTTTTATAAGGTTCCTTATATTTTTGGGGGCAGGTTATGGAAACTTTTTCCCTTTACGGCATTGCTGTGGCTTGATTTTTCAACCGATGTGTTATATTTTAGTCTTAATGGATAGATCAGCGTCTGAATTTTCCAAAAAGTATAAATTTGTGGCACTTCGCAAAAGTTTAAGGGCGGGTTTAGTGGTTGGAAGGCAAAAAAATCCTAATTTTTCACGTGTCAACTCCCCAAAACTTTAAATTGCTTTTTCTCCCCTTAAACGTGCGAATTTCGCGTTTTTACGTTTTTATTTAAATGCTTAGCCCAAATTAGTGTTTTGATGGTCGGAACATGTTTTAGGCAAAATATCTAAAAATTGCTGTTTCTAGAACACGTGCAGTTTTTGTGCAGATTTTCAGCTTTGATTGCTTACTGTGTCCGTAATTTTAATCCGATTGTTGAAATTTCGGTCTTATCTTATAGTTGCGTTTGTTTAGTTTGTGTGAAGTGCAAATATGTGGTAGTTTGCATGAAAATACTAATTTTTATGACGCTTAGGAGGCATAGACATGTATTTGTCTAAAATACGTAAATTTCCTTGTCAGACCTCTGGCTTTAATCGTTCACTGTAGCCACAATTCCTATTCGATTATCAAAATTTTGGTCTCATTTTGTAGCTGTCAGTCTGTCGTTTACGTCAAATACAAATTTGTAGTACTTTTCATAGGAATACTAATTTTTATAAGGTTCCTTATATTTTTGGGGGCAGGTTATAGAAACTTTTTCCCTTTACGGCATTGCTGTGGCTTGATTTTTCAACCGATGTGTTATATTTTAGTCTTAATGGATAGATCAGCGTCTGAATTTTCCAAAAAGTATAAATTTGTGGCACTTCGCAAAAGTTTAAGGGCGGGTTTAGTGGTTGGAAGGCAAAAAAATCCTAATTTTTCACGTGTCAACTCCCCAAAACTTTAAATTGCTTTTTCTCCCCTTAAACGTGCGAATTTCGCGTTTTTACGTTTTTATTTAAATGCTTAGCCCAAATTAGTGTTTTGATGGTCGGAACATGTTTTAGGCAAAATATCTAAAAATTGCTGTTTCTAGAACACGTGCAGTTTTTGTGCAGATTTTCAGCTTTGATTGCTTACTGTGTCCGTAATTTTAATCCGATTGTTGAAATTTCGGTCTTATCTTATAGTTGCGTTTGTTTAGTTTGTGTGAAGTGCAAATATGTGGTAGTTTGCATGAAAATACTAATTTTTATGACGCTTAGGAGGCATAGACATGTATTTGTCTAAAATACGTAAATTTCCTTGTCAGACCTCTGGCTTTAATCGTTCACTGTAGCCACAATTCCTATTCGATTATCAAAATTTTGGTCTCATTTTGTAGCTGTCAGTCTGTCGTTTACGTCAAATACAAATTTGTAGTACTTTTCATAGGAATACTAATTTTTATAAGGTTCCTTATATTTTTGGGGGCAGGTTATGGAAACTTTTTCCCTTTACGGCATTGCTGTGGCTTGATTTTTCAACCGATGTGTTATATTTTAGTCTTAATGGATAGATCAGCGTCTGAATTTTCCAAAAAGTATAAATTTGTGGCACTTCGCAAAAGTTTAAGGGCGGGTTTAGTGGTTGGAAGGCAAAAAAATCCTAATTTTTCACGTGTCAACTCCCCAAAACTTTAAATTGCTTTTTCTCCCCTTAAACGTGCGAATTTCGCGTTTTTACGTTTTTATTTAAATGCTTAGCCCAAATTAGTGTTTTGATGGTCGGAACATGTTTTAGGCAAAATATCTAAAAATTGCTGTTTCTAGAACACGTGCAGTTTTTGTGCAGATTTTCAGCTTTGATTGCTTACTGTGTCCGTAATTTTAATCCGATTGTTGAAATTTCGGTCTTATCTTATAGTTGCGTTTGTTTAGTTTGTGTGAAGTGCAAATATGTGGTAGTTTGCATGAAAATACTAATTTTTATGACGCTTAGGAGGCATAGACATGTATTTGTCTAAAATACGTAAATTTCCTTGTCAGACCTCTGGCTTTAATCGTTCACTGTAGCCACAATTCCTATTCGATTATCAAAATTTTGGTCTCATTTTGTAGCTGTTAGTCTGTCGTTTACGTCAAATACAAATTTGTAGTACTTTTCATAGGAATACTAATTTTTATAAGGTTCCTTATATTTTTGGGGGCAGGTTATAGAAACTTTTTCCCTTTACGGCATTGCTGTGGCTTGATTTTTCAACCGATGTGTTATATTTTAGTCTTAATGGATAGATCAGCGTCTGAATTTTCCAAAAAGTATAAATTTGTGGCACTTCGCAAAAGTTTAAGGGCGGGTTTAGTGGTTGGAAGGCAAAAAAATCCTAATTTTTCACGTGTCAACTCCCCAAAACTTTAAATTGCTTTTTCTCCCCTTAAACGTGCGAATTTCGCGTTTTTACGTTTTTATTTAAATGCTTAGCCCAAATTAGTGTTTTGATGGTCGGAACATGTTTTAGGCAAAATATCTAAAAATTGCTGTTTCTAGAACACGTGCAGTTTTTGTGCAGATTTTCAGCTTTGATTGCTTACTGTGTCCGTAATTTTAATCCGATTGTTGAAATTTCGGTCTTATCTTATAGTTGCGTTTGTTTAGTTTGTGTGAAGTGCAAATATGTGGTAGTTTGCATGAAAATACTAATTTTTATGACGCTTAGGAGGCATAGACATGTATTTGTCTAAAATACGTAAATTTCCTTGTCAGACCTCTGGCTTTAATCGTTCACTGTAGCCACAATTCCTATTCGATTATCAAAATTTTGGTCTCATTTTGTAGCTGTCAGTCTGTCGTTTACGTCAAATACAAATTTGTAGTACTTTTCATAGGAATACTAATTTTTATAAGGTTCTTTATATTTTTGGGGGCAGGTTATGGAAACTTTTTCCCTTTACGGCATTGCTGTGGCTTGATTTTTCAACCGATGTGTTATATTTTAGTCTTAATGGATAGATCAGCGTCTGAACCTTCCAAAAAGTATAAATTTGTGGCACTTCGCAAAAGTTTAAGGGCGGGTTTAGTGGTTGGAAGGCAAAAAAATCCTAATTTTTCACGTGTCAACTCCCCAAAACTTTAAATTGCTTTTTCTCCCCTTAAACGTGCGAATTTCGCGTTTTTACGTTTTTATTTAAATGCTTAGCCCAAATTAGTGTTTTGATGGTCGGAACATGTTTTAGGCAAAATATCTAAAAATTGCTGTTTCTAGAACACGTGCAGTTTTTGTGCAGATTTTCAGCTTTGATTGCTTACTGTGTCCGTAATTTTAATCCGATTGTTGAAATTTCGGTCTTATCTTATAGTTGCGTTTGTTTAGTTTGTGTGAAGTGCAAATATGTGGTAGTTTGCATGAAAATACTAATTTTTATGACGCTTAGGAGGCATAGACATGTATTTGTCTAAAATACGTAAATTTCCTTGTCAGACCTCTGGCTTTAATCGTTCACTGTAGCCACAATTCCTATTCGATTATCAAAATTTTGGTCTCATTTTGTAGCTGTCAGTCTGTCGTTTACGTCAAATACAAATTTGTAGTACTTTTCATAGGAATACTAATTTTTATAAGGTTCCTTATATTTTTGGGGGCAGGTTATAGAAACTTTTTCCCTTTACGGCATTGCTGTGGCTTGATTTTTCAACCGATGTGTTATATTTTAGTCTTAATGGATAGATCAGCGTCTGAATTTTCCAAAAAGTATAAATTTGTGGCACTTCGCAAAAGTTTAAGGGCGGGTTTAGTGGTTGGAAGGCAAAAAAATCCTAATTTTTCACGTGTCAACTCCCCAAAACTTTAAATTGCTTTTTCTCCCCTTAAACGTGCGAATTTCGCGTTTTTACGTTTTTATTTAAATGCTTAGCCCAAATTAGTGTTTTGATGGTCGGAACATGTTTTAGGCAAAATATCTAAAAATTGCTGTTTCTAGAACACGTGCAGTTTTTGTGCAGATTTTCAGCTTTGATTGCTTACTGTGTCCGTAATTTTAATCCGATTGTTGAAATTTCGGTCTTATCTTATAGTTGCGTTTGTTTAGTTTGTGTGAAGTGCAAATATGTGGTAGTTTGCATGAAAATACTAATTTTTATGACGCTTAGGAGGCATAGACATGTATTTGTCTAAAATACGTAAATTTCCTTGTCAGACCTCTGGCTTTAATCGTTCACTGTAGCCACAATTCCTATTCGATTATCAAAATTTTGGTCTCATTTTGTAGCTGTCAGTCTGTCGTTTACGTCAAATACAAATTTGTAGTACTTTTCATAGGAATACTAATTTTTATAAGGTTCTTTATATTTTTGGGGGCAGGTTATGGAAACTTTTTCCCTTTACGGCATTGCTGTGGCTTGATTTTTCAACCGATGTGTTATATTTTAGTCTTAATGGATAGATCAGCGTCTGAATCTTCCAAAAAGTATAAATTTGTGGCACTTCGCAAAAGTTTAAGGGCGGGTTTAGTGGTTGGAAGGCAAAAAAATCCTAATTTTTCACGTGTCAACTCCCCAAAACTTTAAATTGCTTTTTCTCCCCTTAAACGTGCGAATTTCGCGTTTTTACGTTTTTATTTAAATGCTTAGCCCAAATTAGTGTTTTGATGGTCGGAACATGTTTTAGGCAAAATATCTAAAAATTGCTGTTTCTAGAACACGTGCAGTTTTTGTGCAGATTTTCAGCTTTGATTGCTTACTGTGTCCGTAATTTTAATCCGATTGTTGAAATTTCGGTCTTATCTTATAGTTGCGTTTGTTTAGTTTGTGTGAAGTGCAAATATGTGGTAGTTTGCATGAAAATACTAATTTTTATGACGCTTAGGAGGCATAGACATGTATTTGTCTAAAATACGTAAATTTCCTTGTCAGACCTCTGGCTTTAATCGTTCACTGTAGCCACAATTCCTATTCGATTATCAAAATTTTGGTCTCATTTTGTAGCTGTCAGTCTGTCGTTTACGTCAAATACAAATTTGTAGTACTTTTCATAGGAATACTAATTTTTATAAGGTTCCTTATATTTTTGGGGGCAGGTTATAGAAACTTTTTCCCTTTACGGCATTGCTGTGGCTTGATTTTTCAACCGATGTGTTATATTTTAGTCTTAATGGATAGATCAGCGTCTGAATTTTCCAAAAAGTATAAATTTGTGGCACTTCGCAAAAGTTTAAGGGCGGGTTTAGTGGTTGGAAGGCAAAAAAATCCTAATTTTTCACGTGTCAACTCCCCAAAACTTTAAATTGCTTTTTCTCCCCTTAAACGTGCGAATTTCGCGTTTTTACGTTTTTATTTAAATGCTTAGCCCAAATTAGTGTTTTGATGGTCGGAACATGTTTTAGGCAAAATATCTAAAAATTGCTGTTTCTAGAACACGTGCAGTTTTTGTGCAGATTTTCAGCTTTGATTGCTTACTGTGTCCGTAATTTTAATCCGATTGTTGAAATTTCGGTCTTATCTTATAGTTGCGTTTGTTTAGTTTGTGTGAAGTGCAAATATGTGGTAGTTTGCATGAAAATACTAATTTTTATGACGCTTAGGAGGCATAGACATGTATTTGTCTAAAATACGTAAATTTCCTTGTCAGACCTCTGGCTTTAATCGTTCACTGTAGCCACAATTCCTATTCGATTATCAAAATTTTGGTCTCATTTTGTAGCTGTCAGTCTGTCGTTTACGTCAAATACAAATTTGTAGTACTTTTCATAGGAATACTAATTTTTATAAGGTTCCTTATATTTTTGGGGGCAGGTTATGGAAACTTTTTCCCTTTACGGCATTGCTGTGGCTTGATTTTTCAACCGATGTGTTATATTTTAGTCTTAATGGATAGATCAGCGTCTGAATTTTCCAAAAAGTATAAATTTGTGGCACTTCGCAAAAGTTTAAGGGCGGGTTTAGTGGTTGGAAGGCAAAAAAATCCTAATTTTTCACGTGTCAACTCCCCAAAACTTTAAATTGCTTTTTCTCCCCTTAAACGTGCGAATTTCGCGTTTTTACGTTTTTATTTAAATGCTTAGCCCAAATTAGTGTTTTGATGGTCGGAACATGTTTTAGGCAAAATATCTAAAAATTGCTGTTTCTAGAACACGTGCAGTTTTTGTGCAGATTTTCAGCTTTGATTGCTTACTGTGTCCGTAATTTTAATCCGATTGTTGAAATTTCGGTCTTATCTTATAGTTGCGTTTGTTTAGTTTGTGTGAAGTGCAAATATGTGGTAGTTTGCATGAAAATACTAATTTTTATGACGCTTAGGAGGCATAGACATGTATTTGTCTAAAATACGTAAATTTCCTTGTCAGACCTCTGGCTTTAATCGTTCACTGTAGCCACAATTCCTATTCGATTATCAAAATTTTGGTCTCATTTTGTAGCTGTCAGTCTGTCGTTTACGTCAAATACAAATTTGTAGTACTTTTCATAGGAATACTAATTTTTATAAGGTTCCTTATATTTTTGGGGGCAGGTTATAGAAACTTTTTCCCTTTACGGCATTGCTGTGGCTTGATTTTTCAACCGATGTGTTATATTTTAGTCTTAATGGATAGATCAGCGTCTGAATTTTCCAAAAAGTATAAATTTGTGGCACTTCGCAAAAGTTTAAGGGCGGGTTTAGTGGTTGGAAGGCAAAAAAATCCTAATTTTTCACGTGTCAACTCCCCAAAACTTTAAATTGCTTTTTCTCCCCTTAAACGTGCGAATTTCGCGTTTTTACGTTTTTATTTAAATGCTTAGCCCAAATTAGTGTTTTGATGGTCGGAACATGTTTTAGGCAAAATATCTAAAAATTGCTGTTTCTAGAACACGTGCAGTTTTTGTGCAGATTTTCAGCTTTGATTGCTTACTGTGTCCGTAATTTTAATCCGATTGTTGAAATTTCGGTCTTATCTTATAGTTGCGTTTGTTTAGTTTGTGTGAAGTGCAAATATGTGGTAGTTTGCATGAAAATACTAATTTTTATGACGCTTAGGAGGCATAGACATGTATTTGTCTAAAATACGTAAATTTCCTTGTCAGACCTCTGGCTTTAATCGTTCACTGTAGCCACAATTCCTATTCGATTATCAAAATTTTGGTCTCATTTTGTAGCTGTCAGTCTGTCGTTTACGTCAAATACAAATTTGTAGTACTTTTCATAGGAATACTAATTTTTATAAGGTTCCTTATATTTTTGGGGGCAGGTTATGGAAACTTTTTCCCTTTACGGCATTGCTGTGGCTTGATTTTTCAACCGATGTGTTATATTTTAGTCTTAATGGATAGATCAGCGTCTGAATTTTCCAAAAAGTATAAATTTGTGGCACTTCGCAAAAGTTTAAGGGCGGGTTTAGTGGTTGGAAGGCAAAAAAATCCTAATTTTTCACGTGTCAACTCCCCAAAACTTTAAATTGCTTTTTCTCCCCTTAAACGTGCGAATTTCGCGTTTTTACGTTTTTATTTAAATGCTTAGCCCAAATTAGTGTTTTGATGGTCGGAACATGTTTTAGGCAAAATATCTAAAAATTGCTGTTTCTAGAACACGTGCAGTTTTTGTGCAGATTTTCAGCTTTGATTGCTTACTGTGTCCGTAATTTTAATCCGATTGTTGAAATTTCGGTCTTATCTTATAGTTGCGTTTGTTTAGTTTGTGTGAAGTGCAAATATGTGGTAGTTTGCATGAAAATACTAATTTTTATGACGCTTAGGAGGCATAGACATGTATTTGTCTAAAATACGTAAATTTCCTTGTCAGACCTCTGGCTTTAATCGTTCACTGTAGCCACAATTCCTATTCGATTATCAAAATTTTGGTCTCATTTTGTAGCTGTCAGTCTGTCGTTTACGTCAAATACAAATTTGTAGTACTTTTCATAGGAATACTAATTTTTATAAGGTTCCTTATATTTTTGGGGGCAGGTTATGGAAACTTTTTCCCTTTACGGCATTGCTGTGGCTTGATTTTTCAACCGATGTGTTATATTTTAGTCTTAATGGATAGATCAGCGTCTGAATTTTCCAAAAAGTATAAATTTGTGGCACTTCGCAAAAGTTTAAGGGCGGGTTTAGTGGTTGGAAGGCAAAAAAATCCTAATTTTTCACGTGTCAACTCCCCAAAACTTTAAATTGCTTTTTCTCCCCTTAAACGTGCGAATTTCGCGTTTTTACGTTTTTATTTAAATGCTTAGCCCAAATTAGTGTTTTGATGGTCGGAACATGTTTTAGGCAAAATATCTAAAAATTGCTGTTTCTAGAACACGTGCAGTTTTTGTGCAGATTTTCAGCTTTGATTGCTTACTGTGTCCGTAATTTTAATCCGATTGTTGAAATTTCGGTCTTATCTTATAGTTGCGTTTGTTTAGTTTGTGTGAAGTGCAAATATGTGGTAGTTTGCATGAAAATACTAATTTTTATGACGCTTAGGAGGCATAGACATGTATTTGTCTAAAATACGTAAATTTCCTTGTCAGACCTCTGGCTTTAATCGTTCACTGTAGCCACAATTCCTATTCGATTATCAAAATTTTGGTCTCATTTTGTAGCTGTCAGTCTGTCGTTTACGTCAAATACAAATTTGTAGTACTTTTCATAGGAATACTAATTTTTATAAGGTTCCTTATATTTTTGGGGGCAGGTTATAGAAACTTTTTCCCTTTACGGCATTGCTGTGGCTTGATTTTTCAACCGATGTGTTATATTTTAGTCTTAATGGATAGATCAGCGTCTGAATTTTCCAAAAAGTATAAATTTGTGGCACTTCGCAAAAGTTTAAGGGCGGGTTTAGTGGTTGGAAGGCAAAAAAATCCTAATTTTTCACGTGTCAACTCCCCAAAACTTTAAATTGCTTTTTCTCCCCTTAAACGTGCGAATTTCGCGTTTTTACGTTTTTATTTAAATGCTTAGCCCAAATTAGTGTTTTGATGGTCGGAACATGTTTTAGGCAAAATATCTAAAAATTGCTGTTTCTAGAACACGTGCAGTTTTTGTGCAGATTTTCAGCTTTGATTGCTTACTGTGTCCGTAATTTTAATCCGATTGTTGAAATTTCGGTCTTATCTTATAGTTGCGTTTGTTTAGTTTGTGTGAAGTGCAAATATGTGGTAGTTTGCATGAAAATACTAATTTTTATGACGCTTAGGAGGCATAGACATGTATTTGTCTAAAATACGTAAATTTCCTTGTCAGACCTCTGGCTTTAATCGTTCACTGTAGCCACAATTCCTATTCGATTATCAAAATTTTGGTCTCATTTTGTAGCTGTCAGTCTGTCGTTTACGTCAAATACAAATTTGTAGTACTTTTCATAGGAATACTAATTTTTATAAGGTTCCTTATATTTTTGGGGGCAGGTTATGGAAACTTTTTCCCTTTACGGCATTGCTGTGGCTTGATTTTTCAACCGATGTGTTATATTTTAGTCTTAATGGATAGATCAGCGTCTGAATTTTCCAAAAAGTATAAATTTGTGGCACTTCGCAAAAGTTTAAGGGCGGGTTTAGTGGTTGGAAGGCAAAAAAATCCTAATTTTTCACGTGTCAACTCCCCAAAACTTTAAATTGCTTTTTCTCCCCTTAAACGTGCGAATTTCGTGTTTTTACGTTTTTATTTAAATGCTTAGCCCAAATTAGTGTTTTGATGGTCGGAACATGTTTTAGGCAAAATATCTAAAAATTGCTGTTTCTAGAACACGTGCAGTTTTTGTGCAGATTTTCAGCTTTGATTGCTTACTGTGTCCGTAATTTTAATCCGATTGTTGAAATTTCGGTCTTATCTTATAGTTGCGTTTGTTTAGTTTGTGTGAAGTGCAAATATGTGGTAGTTTGCATGAAAATACTAATTTTTATGACGCTTAGGAGGCATAGACATGTATTTGTCTAAAATACGTAAATTTCCTTGTCAGACCTCTGGCTTTAATCGTTCACTGTAGCCACAATTCCTATTCGATTATCAAAATTTTGGTCTCATTTTGTAGCTGTCAGTCTGTCGTTTACGTCAAATACAAATTTGTAGTACTTTTCATAGGAATACTAATTTTTATAAGGTTCCTTATATTTTTGGGGGCAGGTTATAGAAACTTTTTCCCTTTACGGCATTGCTGTGGCTTGATTTTTCAACCGATGTGTTATATTTTAGTCTTAATGGATAGATCAGCGTCTGAATTTTCCAAAAAGTATAAATTTGTGGCACTTCGCAAAAGTTTAAGGGCGGGTTTAGTGGTTGGAAGGCAAAAAAATCCTAATTTTTCACGTGTCAACTCCCCAAAACTTTAAATTGCTTTTTCTCCCCTTAAACGTGCGAATTTCGCGTTTTTACGTTTTTATTTAAATGCTTAGCCCAAATTAGTGTTTTGATGGTCGGAACATGTTTTAGGCAAAATATCTAAAAATTGCTGTTTCTAGAACACGTGCAGTTTTTGTGCAGATTTTCAGCTTTGATTGCTTACTGTGTCCGTAATTTTAATCCGATTGTTGAAATTTCGGTCTTATCTTATAGTTGCGTTTGTTTAGTTTGTGTGAAGTGCAAATATGTGGTAGTTTGCATGAAAATACTAATTTTTATGACGCTTAGGAGGCATAGACATGTATTTGTCTAAAATACGTAAATTTCCTTGTCAGACCTCTGGCTTTAATCGTTCACTGTAGCCACAATTCCTATTCGATTATCAAAATTTTGGTCTCATTTTGTAGCTGTCAGTCTGTCGTTTACGTCAAATACAAATTTGTAGTACTTTTCATAGGAATACTAATTTTTATAAGGTTCTTTATATTTTTGGGGGCAGGTTATGGAAACTTTTTCCCTTTACGGCATTGCTGTGGCTTGATTTTTCAACCGATGTGTTATATTTTAGTCTTAATGGATAGATCAGCGTCTGAATCTTCCAAAAAGTATAAATTTGTGGCACTTCGCAAAAGTTTAAGGGCGGGTTTAGTGGTTGGAAGGCAAAAAAATCCTAATTTTTCACGTGTCAACTCCCCAAAACTTTAAATTGCTTTTTCTCCCCTTAAACGTGCGAATTTCGCGTTTTTACGTTTTTATTTAAATGCTTAGCCCAAATTAGTGTTTTGATGGTCGGAACATGTTTTAGGCAAAATATCTAAAAATTGCTGTTTCTAGAACACGTGCAGTTTTTGTGCAGATTTTCAGCTTTGATTGCTTACTGTGTCCGTAATTTTAATCCGATTGTTGAAATTTCGGTCTTATCTTATAGTTGCGTTTGTTTAGTTTGTGTGAAGTGCAAATATGTGGTAGTTTGCATGAAAATACTAATTTTTATGACGCTTAGGAGGCATAGACATGTATTTGTCTAAAATACGTAAATTTCCTTGTCAGACCTCTGGCTTTAATCGTTCACTGTAGCCACAATTCCTATTCGATTATCAAAATTTTGGTCTCATTTTGTAGCTGTCAGTCTGTCGTTTACGTCAAATACAAATTTGTAGTACTTTTCATAGGAATACTAATTTTTATAAGGTTCTTTATATTTTTGGGGGCAGGTTATGGAAACTTTTTCCCTTTACGGCATTGCTGTGGCTTGATTTTTCAACCGATGTGTTATATTTTAGTCTTAATGGATAGATCAGCGTCTGAATCTTCCAAAAAGTATAAATTTGTGGCACTTCGCAAAAGTTTAAGGGCGGGTTTAGTGGTTGGAAGGCAAAAAAATCCTAATTTTTCACGTGTCAACTCCCCAAAACTTTAAATTGCTTTTTCTCCCCTTAAACGTGCGAATTTCGCGTTTTTACGTTTTTATTTAAATGCTTAGCCCAAATTAGTGTTTTGATGGTCGGAACATGTTTTAGGCAAAATATCTAAAAATTGCTGTTTCTAGAACACGTGCAGTTTTTGTGCAGATTTTCAGCTTTGATTGCTTACTGTGTCCGTAATTTTAATCCGATTGTTGAAATTTCGGTCTTATCTTATAGTTGCGTTTGTTTAGTTTGTGTGAAGTGCAAATATGTGGTAGTTTGCATGAAAATACTAATTTTTATGACGCTTAGGAGGCATAGACATGTATTTGTCTAAAATACGTAAATTTCCTTGTCAGACCTCTGGCTTTAATCGTTCACTGTAGCCACAATTCCTATTCGATTATCAAAATTTTGGTCTCATTTTGTAGCTGTCAGTCTGTCGTTTACGTCAAATACAAATTTGTAGTACTTTTCATAGGAATACTAATTTTTATAAGGTTCCTTATATTTTTGGGGGCAGGTTATAGAAACTTTTTCCCTTTACGGCATTGCTGTGGCTTGATTTTTCAACCGATGTGTTATATTTTAGTCTTAATGGATAGATCAGCGTCTGAATTTTCCAAAAAGTATAAATTTGTGGCACTTCGCAAAAGTTTAAGGGCGGGTTTAGTGGTTGGAAGGCAAAAAAATCCTAATTTTTCACGTGTCAACTCCCCAAAACTTTAAATTGCTTTTTCTCCCCTTAAACGTGCGAATTTCGCGTTTTTACGTTTTTATTTAAATGCTTAGCCCAAATTAGTGTTTTGATGGTCGGAACATGTTTTAGGCAAAATATCTAAAAATTGCTGTTTCTAGAACACGTGCAGTTTTTGTGCAGATTTTCAGCTTTGATTGCTTACTGTGTCCGTAATTTTAATCCGATTGTTGAAATTTCGGTCTTATCTTATAGTTGCGTTTGTTTAGTTTGTGTGAAGTGCAAATATGTGGTAGTTTGCATGAAAATACTAATTTTTATGACGCTTAGGAGGCATAGACATGTATTTGTCTAAAATACGTAAATTTCCTTGTCAGACCTCTGGCTTTAATCGTTCACTGTAGCCACAATTCCTATTCGATTATCAAAATTTTGGTCTCATTTTGTAGCTGTCAGTCTGTCGTTTACGTCAAATACAAATTTGTAGTACTTTTCATAGGAATACTAATTTTTATAAGGTTCCTTATATTTTTGGGGGCAGGTTATGGAAACTTTTTCCCTTTACGGCATTGCTGTGGCTTGATTTTTCAACCGATGTGTTATATTTTAGTCTTAATGGATAGATCAGCGTCTGAATTTTCCAAAAAGTATAAATTTGTGGCACTTCGCAAAAGTTTAAGGGCGGGTTTAGTGGTTGGAAGGCAAAAAAATCCTAATTTTTCACGTGTCAACTCCCCAAAACTTTAAATTGCTTTTTCTCCCCTTAAACGTGCGAATTTCGCGTTTTTACGTTTTTATTTAAATGCTTAGCCCAAATTAGTGTTTTTATGGTCGGAACATGTTTTAGGCAAAATATCTAAAAATTGCTGTTTCTAGAACACGTGCAGTTTTTGTGCAGATTTTCAGCTTTGATTGCTTACTGTGTCCGTAATTTTAATCCGATTGTTGAAATTTCGGTCTTATCTTATAGTTGCGTTTGTTTAGTTTGTGTGAAGTGCAAATATGTGGTAGTTTGCATGAAAATACTAATTTTTATGACGCTTAGGAGGCATAGACATGTATTTGTCTAAAATACGTAAATTTCCTTGTCAGACCTCTGGCTTTAATCGTTCACTGTAGCCACAATTCCTATTCGATTATCAAAATTTTGGTCTCATTTTGTAGCTGTCAGTCTGTCGTTTACGTCAAATACAAATTTGTAGTACTTTTCATAGGAATACTAATTTTTATAAGGTTCTTTATATTTTTGGGGGCAGGTTATGGAAACTTTTTCCCTTTACGGCATTGCTGTGGCTTGATTTTTCAACCGATGTGTTATATTTTAGTCTTAATGGATAGATCAGCGTCTGAATCTTCCAAAAAGTATAAATTTGTGGGATTTCGCAAAAGTTTAAGGGCGGGTTTAGTGGTTGGAAGGCAAAAAAATCCTAATTTTTCACGTGTCAACTCCCCAAAACTTTAAATTGCTTTTTCTCCCCTTAAACGTGCGAATTTCGCGTTTTTACGTTTTTATTTAAATGCTTAGCCCAAATTAGTGTTTTGATGGTCGGAACATGTTTTAGGCAAAATATCTAAAAATTGCTGTTTCTAGAACACGTGCAGTTTTTGTGCAGATTTTCAGCTTTGATTGCTTACTGTGTCCGTAATTTTAATCCGATTGTTGAAATTTCGGTCTTATCTTATAGTTGCGTTTGTTTAGTTTGTGTGAAGTGCAAATATGTGGTAGTTTGCATGAAAATACTAATTTTTATGACGCTTAGGAGGCATAGACATGTATTTGTCTAAAATACGTAAATTTCCTTGTCAGACCTCTGGCTTTAATCGTTCACTGTAGCCACAATTCCTATTCGATTATCAAAATTTTGGTCTCATTTTGTAGCTGTCAGTCTGTCGTTTACGTCAAATACAAATTTGTAGTACTTTTCATAGGAATACTAATTTTTATAAGGTTCTTTATATTTTTGGGGGCAGGTTATGGAAACTTTTTCCCTTTACGGCATTGCTGTGGCTTGATTTTTCAACCGATGTGTTATATTTTAGTCTTAATGGATAGATCAGCGTCTGAATCTTCCAAAAAGTATAAATTTGTGGCACTTCGCAAAAGTTTAAGGGCGGGTTTAGTGGTTGGAAGGCAAAAAAATCCTAATTTTTCACGTGTCAACTCCCCAAAACTTTAAATTGCTTTTTCTCCCCTTAAACGTGCGAATTTCGCGTTTTTACGTTTTTATTTAAATGCTTAGCCCAAATTAGTGTTTTGATGGTCGGAACATGTTTTAGGCAAAATATCTAAAAATTGCTGTTTCTAGAACACGTGCAGTTTTTGTGCAGATTTTCAGCTTTGATTGCTTACTGTGTCCGTAATTTTAATCCGATTGTTGAAATTTCGGTCTTATCTTATAGTTGCGTTTGTTTAGTTTGTGTGAAGTGCAAATATGTGGTAGTTTGCATGAAAAATACTAATTTTTATGACGCTTAGGAGGCATAGACATGTATTTGTCTAAAATACGTAAATTTCCTTGTCAGACCTCTGGCTTTAATCGTTCACTGTAGCCACAATTCCTATTCGATTATCAAAATTTTGGTCTCATTTTGTAGCTGTCAGTCTGTCGTTTACGTCAAATACAAATTTGTAGTACTTTTCATAGGAATACTAATTTTTATAAGGTTCCTTATATTTTTGGGGGCAGGTTTATGGAAACTTTTTCCCTTTACGGCATTGCTGTGGCTTGATTTTTCAACCGATGTGTTATATTTTAGTCTTAATGGATAGATCAGCGTCTGAATTTTCCAAAAAGTATAAATTTGTGGCACTTCGCAAAAGTTTAAGGGCGGGTTTAGTGGTTGGAAGGCAAAAAAATCCTAATTTTTCACGTGTCAACTCCCCAAAACTTTAAATTGCTTTTTCTCCCTTAAACGTGCGAATTTCGCGTTTTTACGTTTTTATTTAAATGCTTAGCCCAAATTAGTGTTTTGATGGTCGGAACATGTTTTAGGCAAAATATCTAAAAAATTGCTGTTTCTAGAACACGTGCAGTTTTTGTGCAGATTTTCAGCTTTGATTGCTTACTGTGTCCGTAATTTTAATCCGATTGTTGAAATTTCGGTCTTATCTTATAGTTGCGTTTGTTTAGTTTGTGTGAAGTGCAAATATGTGGTAGTTTGCATGAAAATACTAATTTTTATGACGCTTAGGAGGCATAGACATGTATTTGTCTAAGATACGTAAATTTCCTTGTCAGACCTCTGGCTTTAATCGTTCACTGTAGCCACAATTCCTATTCGATTATCAAAATTTTGGTCTCATTTTGTAGCTGTCAGTCTGTCGTTTACGTCAAATACAAATTTGTAGTACTTTTCATAGGAATACTAATTTTTATAAGGTTCCTTATATTTTTGGGGGCAGGTTATAGAAACTTTTTCCCTTTACGGCATTGCTGTGGCTTGATTTTTCAACCGATGTGTTATATTTTAGTCTTAATGGATAGATCAGCGTCTGAATTTTCCAAAAAGTATAAATTTGTGGCACTTCGCAAAAGTTTAAGGGCGGGTTTAGTGGTTGGAAGGCAAAAAAATCCTAATTTTTCACGTGTCAACTCCCCAAAACTTTAAATTGCTTTTTCTCCCCTTAAACGTGCGAATTTTGCGTTTTTACGTTTTTATTTAAATGCTTAGCCCAAATTAGTGTTTTGATGGTCGGAACATGTTTTAGGCAAAATATCTAAAAATTGCTGTTTCTAGAACACGTGCAGTTTTTGTGCAGATTTTCAGCTTT